>CM076581.1:465926786-466249875 GCA_034641835.2 Pinus albicaulis | reverse complement strand
ATAACAACAATAATAATAAATAAGTGACATAAGCCTTTTGGTCCCATGTAATTGCCCACAGGTTCTTTCGAGCATCCCAACTATGAAAGAAGGAGGAGGATCAAGAATGAGATATGGAATTTGGTTTTATCGCTATCAATATCTGAGAGCTCGGGAAAGTTTTCATAGGTGAAATCCTCATCCTCTCTTCGGTGGGACCAGAACTCACCCTAGTAAGTGAAACCAATTTTAGTGGTCTCTCTGATAACCCTAATTGGACTAGTTTATTTTGTTTTTAAAGTGGAGAGAAGGTTTGTGTAGGTTTTAACCATGAACAGAAATTATCTACACACGAATCTTATAACAGAAAATAAACAATAGCAAGATCATAAAACATAAAATAGATAAACACAGAGATTTTCCCCTAGATCCCAATTAGGGACGACCAACTTGATTTTTCATTATGTTCCTTTTAGTGTTACAACACATATATATACATGCTGAAGCATACAGAAATCCCAATCCATTAACCCTGAATTAGAACATAACCGTAGTTCCCTTGATCAGATCTACAAAATACCAGGGGCCGAAAACCATCGTACCCCAAAACCATGTGCAAACTCATGCACAAAACATGGGTGGGTCTGCCTATGAGTGGGTCCACACACCAAATTTTTTTTTGCCGGGTTGCTGCCTCGGACCCCGACAGGGGGGGCTACCGCCCCCCCTGTGACCCCCTTGCTGCGCTCGGTGAAAAGTACAACACGTTGGGCTAGTCTTGGAAAGAATATAACACATACCCAACATTCTCCCACTTGTTGTTTTCTTTCCGCAGGGGGCCACAGGAGAGCTTAGTCATTGGGCCAATTCTTCAACACCCATTTTTTTCACTAGACCAAGAGAACTTTTGAGTGCTCACAGACTTCATCAATGCATCTGAAACATTCTTTAAAGTGTCCACCTTTACCAACAACACCCTTTTAGCCTCAACCATATCTCTAACAAAGTGATATTGAACATCAATGTGCTTTGTCTTTGAATGATAAGCAGGGTTCTTAGCCAAGAAAATTGCACTTTGGCTATCACATTCTATCCTTATAGCTTGCTGTACCAACCCCATACCTGAACACAATCTCTGCAACCAAACTGCTTCCTTGCTTGCATGAGTGGCTGCTATGTATTCTGCCTCTGTAGTTGAAAGAGCCACTACAGACTGTCTTTTACTCATCCAAATGACTGCGCCTCCAAATAGGCTAAACACATACCCACTTGCAGATCTTCTTTGGTCCAGATCTCCAGCCCAGTCTGCATCAACAAAACCACGAATGTCCAACATTATTTCCAATCCTGGTCTTCCCTGGTAGCACAAGCCATAATCACTAGTGCCACGTAAATATCTGAAAACCCGCTTCACTACTGTCCAATGCTCCTTCCCCGGGTTTGACATAAACCTGCTCAATACTCCCACTGCATGTGCAATGTCTGGTCTAGTACAGACCATTGCATACATCAGGCTACCCACTGCACTTGCATATGGAACACGGGACATATACTCCTCTTCTTCTTGTGTCTTGGGACACTGTTCAGCAGACAGCTTTACACCTACAGGAATAGGAACATTCATCGGTTTACTATCCTGCATATTGAACCTCTGCAATATAGTATCGACATACTTCCTCTGGTTTAACCAGAGCTTCCTCTTTGCCCGATCTCTCTTAATTTCCATGCCCAAAATATAGTTTGCAGCACCAAGATCCTTCATGTCGAATTTGGAGAACAGTTGGGCCTTCAAATCTTGGATAATTTCTTTGTCATTTCCAATCAACAACATATCATCCACATACAAGACCAAATAAATAACACGGTCACCAATTAATTTAAAATAAACATAATGATCCTCCTTGCTTCTGGTGAAGCCAAGTCCCCGTATATAGGTATCAAATTTCTGATACCACATCCTTGGTGACTGTTTTAACCCATACAGAGACTTCTTCAACCTGCATACCAGTTCTTTCTTACCCTTCACCATAAAGCCTTCAAGTTGCTTCATGTAGATCTCCTCTTCTAGATCCTCGTGAAGAAATGTTGTCTTCACATCCATCTGTTCTATCTCAAAATCAAATGCAGCAGCAACAGATAAAAGTAATCTAATAGAAGTAACTTTGGCAACAGGAGAAAAAATATCACCAAAATCAATTCTCGACACCTAGGAATAACCTTTTGCTACCAACCGAGCTTTGTATTTCTCCATCTTGCCTTCTACATTCATCTTCTTTTTAAACACCCATTTTCTCCCAATGGGCTTCCTTCCAGCTGGCAACTCCACCAGATCCCATGCCTCATTTTTGTGCAAGGATGCCATTTCATCAACCATGGCCTCCTTCCAGAGTTTTCCATCCTCTGAATCTACTGCCTCCCTGACAGTTCTGGGATCATCATCAGTTATAGTTAAGGCAAAACCTAAACAAAAAGTAGATGGACTATACCTTTCTGGTTGCCTTCTTTCCCGAGTTGATCTTCTCACAGCTGGAGTTTGTGGCTCTTCCTCTTCTGAGTCTTCTTCTGTTGTAGAGTCTGATTCATCCTTTTTTAGCTCAAACTCTATCTTCTCAGGTTCCTTTGGTAGGACTTCATGTGTAACAACATCTTTCACCTCTCTAAACACTACATCTCTGCTGTACACAACCTTCCTTGTTTCTGGGTTCCAAAGCTTGTAACCCTTTAAACCATCCTTATACCCAATAAAGATGCACCTTTCAGATTTATTATCCAACTTGGTCCTTTTCTCCTTTGGAACATGTAGATATGCATCACATCCAAATACCCTTAGATGTGAAAGAGAGGGTTTCTTACCAGTCCATACCTCATGTGGAGTCTTATCCTCCAACGCTAATGAAGGTGATCTGTTAACTAAGTAACATGCAGTCTCCACTGCCTCTGCCCAGAATTCTTGTCCTAACCCGGTACCACTGAGCATGCTTCTTGCCTTTTCCATCAGTGTTCTATTCATTCTTTCTGCAACTCCATTTTGCCGAGGTGTGTATGGAGTAGTCTTCTGCCGTGCTATACCACACTTCTTACAGAACTCTTCAAATTCCTTCTTGCAGAACTCCCCACCATTATCTGTCCTCATCGCCTTTATCTTCTTCTCTGTCTGGTTTTCCACCAGAGCCTTAAATTCTTTAAATCTGTCAAAGACTTCAGATTTCTTCCTCAAGAAATATATCCATGTATTCCTTGATAAGTCATCTATGAATGAAACATAGTACACAGACTTTCCCAGTGATGGAACTGACACAGGCCCAAACACATCACTGTGCACAAGTTCTAATATCTTGTTTTCCCTCTTAGCACCAGAAGGAAAACTCACCCGATTCTGCTTCCCATATACATAATGTTCATAGAAATCGAAATCCAGAGAGAAATTAGACATACCTTCTACCATACCATTTCTATGCAGTATCCGAAGGCCCTTATCTCCAATATGTCCAGGCCTTTGATGCCATAGCATGGTCTTTTCTCCGAAGATTTCACTAGGTTTTCTCGCCTCCACTTTCTAGAAACTACATAATCAGCATAATCTATCAATTTCAAGTATACCTTGTAGCTTGTAACAGAGTTCCAAATCAATCCCCACATTAGTACCAAGGCTCCCGAACCATCTTGCATGCATCTTCTCGAACATTTTTTTTACACTCGCATCATCCATCTTGCTTACGAAATCCCATTTCCTGCCACGTGAATACAGTAACAACAAAGAAGTGTTCAATCTTCCCACCACAATTTTCACTTGAATTTTCCACGTGCGACTATTTTGGCCTTCCCATCTCCCCTATGAAGACATCACCACCATCATATTTCTCTCATACCGCAGAACCACTCCCTATGGGGAGTGAAGTGAAAGGAGCGACCGAGTCAATCAACCATGACTCATGATCTACATGTGTATTTGAAGAAGAAGCAAAATACACATCCCCACCTTCATCCAAGGTGGTTTTTGCCTCTGTAGAAGGAGCATCATCGGATCCCTTTCCTTTCTCAGGAACTTTAGATCTGCAGTCTTTTTTGTAGTGCCCTTCCTTTCCGCATTTCCAACACACTTTTACAAACTTTCCAGGAGATTTAGATCTCCCTCTAGATTTAGATCTCCCATTCGAAACCTTATTCTTTTTTTTGTTCTGGGACCTTCCTTGTATAGATCAGGCATCTCCATTCTGACCCTCCATATTTCTCCATCTCATTTCCTCTGATAGCAAGGCTGAGAAAATGTCATCAAAATTCAAGGTAGTTGTATTGCTGCCTATTGCAATAACCAGACTGTCCCACAAGTCTGGTAGAGAACACAAAAAACCGATGCACTTATCTTCATCTGAGATTTTAATATCAACAGATGAAAGCTGACTTACCACAGTATTGAAGGCGTTCAGATGCTCTGTCACTGAGTCTCCATCCTTCATCCTCAGATTATATAGCTTTTTTCGTAGGAACAGATTATTCACCAGAGAATTAGATTGGTACAAAGTCCCATGTTTTTCCCACAAATTATTCACCATAGCTTCCCCAAATACATTCAACAATACTGAATTTGAGACACACAACCATATTGTGCTCTTAGCCTTCCGATCCAGTTTCTTCCAGTCTTCATCTGACATTGCCGTTGGTTTAGTACTTGGATCTACCACGATCCACCGATTCCCTCCACCAGTGCATCCTCCATCTTGAGCTTCCACAACTCAAAACTCTGACAATTAAATTTCTCGATCTCTATCTTTCCACTGCTCGCCATCTTCTTTCACCACAAGAATCGATCCCGTAGATCTCCCACTAAACAGGGTCTACCACAGGCCCAAGCAAAAAATCCCTTAGTAGCAGAGGCATCCCCTTGAAGCCGAAACAACTGTGATACCAAATGTAGGTTTTAACCCCGAACAAAATTTATCTGCAAACAAATTCTTAAAGACAGAAAACCAACAATAGTGAGAGCATAAAACATAAAATAGATATACAGAGAGATTTTTTCCCTGGATCCCAAATCGCGACTACCATATTGATTTTTCATTATGTTCCTTTTAGTGTTACAACACATATATATACATGTCACATACATAAACCCCAGTCCATTAACCCTAGATTAGAACATAACCATAGTTCCCTTGACTGGATATACAAAATAACAGGGGCCGAAAACCATCGTACCCCAAAACCATGTGCAAAATCATGCACAAAACATGGGTGGGTCTGCCTATGAGTGGGTCCACACACCAAAAATATTTTGTCGGGGTGCTACCCCGGACACCGATAGGGGGGGCTTTCGCCCCCCCTATGACCCCCCTGCTGCACCTGGCGCAACGTACAACGCGTGGGGCTAGTCGTGGAAAGAATATAGCACATACCCAATAGTTTGTGTATTTCTATCTGCTAGATTGAAGGATCTGAGATTTTTCCTTGTAGGGATTCCCATGATTTATTAGAGTGATCCAATTGGCCACCAGTCAAGGGCGTGAAAAGGGAGATATGCATGATAGGGTTCTTGTTTTCGACCAACAACTCCTCACAGCATCGTGGTCATCGCTTTCCTTCCTACCACACTATCATAGTAGGGAAATATTCTCTTGAGAACCAAAGATCGCAGGCCCTGTCTCTCGCATCAACTATGTCATTGCACAGGAGAGGGAAAACATCTGATTTCGGAGTTGCAACGTGCGTCATCAAGTGAAGGATATCATAGGCTCAATGTGCTGAAGAGGAGGGAGATCTGTCTACAACATTGGAACATAGGGATGCAGCCTATGCATAATATAGGGAGGTGCCAATACAACATGCATTGTTGTAGCATTAACTCCAAAACGCTATCACACCGAGTAAAAGGAGCGAGGCCCATTGCGAAGGATGCTCGGCTCCCACCCTGCAATGCAAATCTTCACTGCCACGAGTCGCTACAACATCACCCAGACGTTGAGCCTGGGATTATAAACGATGCGCGTAGTCTAAAAAAACAACGTTTTGGCCTAGAATCTGGCAAAGATTTTGAAAAAATCTAGCAAAGATTTTATCAGAATCTTGTTTGCAGTTGTTAAAATTTAGTATTTTGAGTGCTCTAAGGGTTTTTGATAGTGCTGAATCTATTTCCACTATCAAAAATGGATTCCAAACACTCCAACTACCTGATTTTTTTAATTTTAGTTGACCAGATTCTGGCAAAAAACTATTGTCCGAGCTATTCCATTGCCTAGGTAAACAACTTCTAAACAATATTCTTGGTACATCAATGCATTGATGAGTCAAATGTTTGTTGTAAGTTGTGGGCCAGACTCATAAATAAATTTGATAATTGGTGAATGTCATATGGGGTTTGTTTAAAATTGACTATTTGCGTTTGATTATTTACAATGGAGTTTTATGCTCATATTAAGTAAGTTGAGATGGTTTTTATATTGCGTTTATTTGAGTTTATTGTAGTGATATTGTCTCTTATTCCAGTAGTGGTATTATTTATTTATGAAATTATATTACATAATTTCCATTTTCGTTGTCATCCACAGAAAATAATGCAGCCATACAAGTCATTCAATGGTGAAATGTCCTACATATCTCAAAGATATCCAAAAATAAATATAGTTGGACATGAATTTAAGGCGTCTGCCGACCTTTTCACCACGTAATCATGCTTTAAAATTTCCAACTGTTTACCTGTTTTTGGCCTTTTTAATGATAAAATACAGTGTATTGCAAAATAAAACTATCATTGTTAACTTGCTAGTTATTTATAAAAGTTTCAAAATGACGGTGATGTAAGAAAATTGGAAGTTTCAATTATATATACATATTTTATTTGGGCCGAGGGTTCGTGGTGACATAAACCATTTTTGCAAGGCATTATGGTTTCTGTGAAAGCTACTACAAGCTGTGGTTTGTCTAGAATTCATAGTGTTTGAATTGTGGATCATCGGATTAAGTTATAGCTTTTGAGGGAGTAGTGGTAGACTTGAGGGGAAGGGCCATAATTTATCTGATCCTTGATCGTCCTTTCCAATGAGCTAAAGCAGCAGGGAGTATTTATTATTTCTTTAAGATAGACTAGGTGTTTTCGAGCCTAAGGTCCTGATCTCTGAGCGTAGAGGATGTTTTGAGACAAAATATTTTTTTTAAAAGACCATTGAGCAGTTCGCAGTCGGAATTTTCAGCTGGGGAAAAGAGGGTGGAAATTAGGTAAATGCTTATGTTGTTGTTCCTGTAGGCTAATCTTGGAACAATTTTCTTCCATAGAATCATCCACTAGTTTTTCAGGCAGGATAATGAATGGAGTTTTCAGGGGAGAGTTTTTCAAAAAAAAATCCGACTAAGGGGAGTGGGTGGGGGTCTATACAAGGACAGCTGATGTTGAAAGGTGGTGGCTGAAGCGGGTCATAGGACGATCTCCTTTGATCTTCTTTTGATTTGCAGTTAATATAGTAAATAGGTGGATATGGACATTTTTACCTAACTGTTTTATCTTACCATTTTTAACTGAATTTTGAAATTTTGATCAAGAAACGGACAGGTAGAAGCTAGGTGTCCATTGTGAAGATACCGAGGATGAGCTATATGATGAGGAATTTTTCCTTGCTTTGGAGAAGGCTGAAAAGGACCATTGCGCTGTAAGCTGCCTTTATCCTAATGAGATTCGTTTAGCCTCTGTGGAAACTGAACCAGCAGCTGCTAGGAACTGGAAAGAGAGCGTGAAGCAGAAGGGTAATGGAAATAAGAAGGAATTGCCTCATAGAAGAGTGCTAAAGGCTTTCAAACCATCGGGAGAGAGAAGAATGTTAAGTTTTGGAACAGATGTTCTATGGGACAGGGTAGATAGTTTACTATCTAGAGCACTCGTTGGAAAGTGGATGTTTCCCGGTTATTGCAAGGCGGATTTACACCTCTGGCTGATGGAGGTGTGGGTGAAAGCTATTGGATACGAGCCTAGGATGAGAAAACTTCCTCATGGATGGTTTTGTTACCATTTTTTGAAGGAAGAGGATGTTCAGGAAATCTTAAAGAGATCCTGGGTAAATGGAATATCACTTCTTCCTCTGCACCGCTGGACTACAAATTTACACCCTATAAATAATGCACCTTGGAACTGTCTTCTGTGGGTGAAACTTCCAGGATTTCCAATTCAGTTTTGGACGCAGACGGTGTTGAAGAGGATAGGGGACAGTAGAGGGACCTACCGCTTTGTCGACCCAAAGTGTAAGGGCATTTACAATAAGTGAATGGCTTGGTTATTGGTCGAGGATTCATATGTGGGGGGTCTCCCAGAGGACATTGATCTGGAGTGGCATGGGTCTGTTTATCGACAGGACATCGACTATTGGAACACTCCATTTAGGTGTTTCCATTGTCACTTGCAGGGAAACCTGATGAGCTATTGTGATCGTTGGTAGCAGGAGGAGGGTGGGGACTCTCTTGGGCCCAGGGATCAATTGCAGTCGAAGGTTCGATTGAATATGAAATCTCTCTCCTCTACACAAAAGTCTCCTGTGTCAAGTAATATTTCTCTACGATCCACATTATATCCTACAGAAAATATTGAAAAGAAGGAGGAAAGGGGTCAGGTGGACATAGAACGAGGTATTGAAGTGGTGCCAAGGGAGGGTAACTGTTTGAAGGGGGATGAGACTATGAAAGATGGGCAGGGGAAAGGATCGATGGCGATGAAACCCCGCCTTAAAATTCCGCATTTATCAGCTCTAACTTCTGAACGAAATGTATCATTGAAGGATACTGTTGCGAATGTATTTTTGATAGAATTGAATATCCCTGCGGTTCTTTCTGAAGGATCGATTACACATTGGGATAGGGATTCATTGGACGCTGCGCTCGATGGGATGACAGAGGAAATTGTTCAGGGCTATCCAGAAATTAGTTTACCTGCTTCCGATGCTGAACCTTACTCTTCTAGGAATTTTGTCGGTAGTGACTTGGATCTACTTCTATTAGACCAAGACGTTGAACTGGTTAGTATTCCCATGGTCAAGGGAGGTCTGGTATCATTCCTGGTTTCAAATGTCCGAAATCCATTTCTAATGTTACTTTACGCCGAGGGAAGGCGAGACGTAAGATTAAAAAGAAATCATTATCACAGGCAGGCAGAATAGGGATTCAGGATTTTGAGAATTTTCGAGACATACCAGTTAATATTGCACTGAATAGGGTTCTTAGAGCTTTAAGCCCTCCGAAGGTTTGTCCATGAATTTCTTGCTTTCTTTGAATATTAGGGGACTTGGGGGGATGAGAAAACTTCTGTCTATTCGCCATTTTCTTAGGAATAGGGCACCCTCCATTATTTTTATTCAAGAAACTATGCATTGTGAAGAAAAAGCTACTTCTTGTTTCAGCGCCATGTTTCCTGAGTGGCATTTGGTGGCAAGGGATGCTTCTGGAAGATTTGGGGGCGAACTAGTCATGTGGGATCTAGTTAAGGTGGAGATGAAGGCATATGGTTTCTTTGGAGGGATCTTACTGACACGTTTCATCAGAGGATTTAAATAGAGAATTCACTTGATTAAAATTTATGCACCCTACATGGAGAAGTTAATTTTCTGGCGCAGGATGGAAAATAGTGGCATTTTGATGTTGGATAATCTCATTATTGCTAGGGATTTTAATCTAACCCTGCATGAGGATGAAATTTGGGGAACTAGAAGCAGAAAGGAGGGGCTGGCAGGCACTATTGTAAAGGTTTTCGCAGACCATTCTCTGAAAGATATATCGATGAAGGATGGGGGACCATCATGGTTCAATGGAAGAAAGGGTGTTGCTGCGATATGAAAAAGAAGCGACCGGTTTTTGGTGAAAACCAATCTTCTGGCATGTATGGGGGAGTGGGAGGCAGATATTGGGGATATTTTTATTTCGGATCACATACCCATTTCTCTAAAATGGCACTTTGAAAAGGCATTGGGAGGACCACCTTTTAAATTTAACTGCACATGGTTTCAGGACCTTGCTTTTATCTCCATGGTAGAGCAGTTCCTGAATCGTCTGCCCGGCCGAGGTTCTAAAAAAGTGATGGACTATTTGACAGATACGCTCAAGACATTAAAAGGTAAATTAAAAGGCTGGGAGCATGTTAAAAAGGAAAATACGAAGAAAGGCCTAAAGGCACTGGAAAAAGAAACAACAGTTCTGTTAAAAGAACTGGAAGGCCCTGCATCAAGTGAAGACATATGGAAAATATTGAAGAGCGTGGAGGAGGAAAGATGTAACATTCTCAGGATTGAAGAACAGATTTGGATATTGAAAATCTGTGCGATATGGCTTCGAGAGGGAGATAAAAACACTCGTTTTTTCCATGCCTGTGCTACAGGGAGGAAAAATCGAAATTCTTTATGGAGAATTAAGGTTAATGAGACCACATACACTTCGGCAAAGGAGATTCATAGGGAAGTTGTAAATCATTTCTGCAATTTATATAATAGTCTTGATGACTCGGCTCATGAAGAGCACTTATGGGCAATCAAATATTTACCTGTAATGTTTGGAGCAGAAGATAATAACGAGTTCAAACAGGCAATCAGTAACGAGGAAGTTCTTGCTCTTCTAAAATAATTTGCTGTGGATAAAAGTCCGGGGCCAGATGGCTGGACCCCGGACTTCTTCATTTTTTTCAAGGATTTTTTCATTGATCATATTCGGGTTATGGTAGAGGAAGCAATGAAAACTGGTTAAATTAGTGGGGCTTTAAACTCTACATTCATTATTTTGATTCCAAAAGAAAAAGAGAATGATACTTTTGATAGCTATCGTCCGTTTTCTCTTTGTAATTCACTGTATAAGATAATATCGAAGATTATTGCTGAGAGAATGAAAAAGTTGTTATCACGATTTATCACTCCGGAACAGACATGTTTTCTGCGGGAAAGAAGTATCCATGACGCGGTAGCATCTACTCTAGAAATTATTCATTCCATTCACTCTCAGCATTTGAAGGCACTAGTTATGAAAATAGATAAGTAAGGCCTATGACAGGGTCGATTGGGGTTTTTTGAGACTTATTTTATACAGGATTGGATTGGATAGGGTCTTGGTCAATTGGATCATGGGATGCGTTAGTAATACGTCCATGGCTGTTATCATAAATGGAGTGGCCACTTGTTTTTTTAAACCCAGAAGGGGATTACGTCAAGGTTGTGCCCTTTCCCCTATTTTTTTCATTCTTATTATGGATTCTTTGAGAACCAAAATAAATAGGACAGCCAACAGAGGTACTATTAGGGGGATTGGAATCATATTTCACAAAGAGATTACTCATAATCTATTTTTGGATGATATTATTTTTTTTGGCTTACTTGTGAAGGAGGTGTGGGAGGCTTTTCATGGGATTTTCGGTAAATTCTGCAGAGCGTCAGGTATGATGGCCAATCATGGAAAATCTTGTATATACCATGGTAACAGAGATATGGAGCTAGTGAACTGGATTGGTTCCCTGTTCAATTTCAGGCTTGCACCATTAGACATGGGTTTCAAATATTTGGGATTTTATATGAAACCTAACAAGTATGGAATAAAAGACTGGAAATGGCTAATTAAGAAAGTAGAAAGAAGGATTGGGGGATGGACTTCGAAATGGCTGTCCAAAGGAGGTCGACTTATATTGGCACAGGCAGTGATTCAACAAATTATGGTTTATTGGGCACATATTTATGTGATCCCATCAAACATTTTAAAGGGAATAAGGAGCAACATACTTAATTTTCTGTGGAGTGGGGGAAGGGATAAAAGAAAAATTCATTTAGCAAGATGGGAACTGGTTATGAGGCCTTTGGACAATGGTGGTTGGGGGCTTAAAGACTTACACATTTTTGGGAGGGCTTTGATCATGAAATCCATTTGGAGAGGGATGAACAATAGTGGTATATGGAGTGATATTTTAAAGTTTAAATACTTGAATGACAAGAATATGGAGGAATTATATGTCACCGATTGGCAGCAGAAAAAGGGAGGATCTGCAATTTGGAATGGTTTCAGTAAGTGCTGGTCAAGTTTTTCTTCTCTCCTGATTTGGCACTTTGGTGGGGGATCGAAGATTTTGATAGTACAGGAAGGATTGAATGGAAGCTTCGATCAAGGGAATCTTGGCATGGACATTATAAATTTTCTAAATTCTAGAGGGATCTTCTATTTGTAACAGATTATAAAGGATATTGTAAACGGGAGACCGATATGAATGACGTATGAGAACTTGTATCTTCCTAAGCATTTAAGGGTAGAATGGGACAGCTACAATGTGACTTTAAGAAGCCATGGGTTGCTTATGAACAACAATGGAGATAGGCTCACATGGAAGGGTAGGACAATAAATGGGAGACCGATTATCAGTGACATTTACCAACACCTGACCTTTCCCCCTTCTTCTAGTGGAGAGGATGGAATATATAAAAGAATTTGGAGAACTAATTTCCCATTGAAAATGAGGATCCTAATTTGGCCAATTAAGATGAATAAAAATCTAACGTGGGACACTTTACAAAGAAAAGGCTGGAGTGGACCTGGATATTGTAGACTCTGTAAGATTTCTGAGGAGAACAATGTACATCTATTTTATAACTGTACATTTTCCCAGAAGGTTATGGAGGAATTGGGTGAGTTTTTTAATTTCAACATCCCTATTTTGGCTAATAAAGTGGAGTTTATCCTATGGTGGTATTTGTGTGCCTCCTCACTTAGGGTAATCATGGCATTGTATCATTGGAAAATTTGGAGAGCCAAAAATCAGGGGATCTTTGAGGATGTTGTTTGCAGTCCGGAGAAAACTGTGGGCTTTATCATTTCCTCATGGGAAGGACTGAGGGAAAATCAGAAACCAACAAAGGATCTGTCTAAGAGAATGTGGCCTGTGGAAATACATTATCCGGCGGGATTTTTTGATGGAGGCTCCCAACTGTCCAAATGTGGGTATGGCGCATGGCTCAGAATGTCTCCTAATTGTCACTATAAATTCTTCTGGCATGGAGGGAATGGAACCAATATGCGAGCAGAAATTTTGGCATGCTGGGGTTTACTGTGGTTTGCATCACAACTTGGTGTCGACCATTTGTGGGTCTATGGTGATTCAAAAGTTTTAATTGAAAACCTCAACAAGGGTACAAGCTTAAATCCTGGAAATTTGGTGTCTTGGACGGATAGGATTTCCCTACTTCAAAAGATGTTCATTGATTTACACTTTAATCACATTTATAGGGAAAAAATGGATTGGCTGATTGTTTATCGAAGAAAGCTTGCAGGGGGTTTTTGGGAACATGCAATATGAGTTGTTTGATCCTGAAGGGAGAAAAACTACAGGGATAGTAAACTTTCTTTAATATGATTGTTGCTACAGAATGGTCACTGCCCTGTTTGCCTTTGACAAGAACAATTCTTAAAGTAGAGGGAATACTTATGAGTATACGGAAGCCTTCATTAAGAAAGTGGTTGTTTTTCTTCTTCGTTTTTACAGGGTACTACAGCTGGGGGATACCTAGTGATGTAAAGGACTTGTGAAGGGACTTACACTACTATTTTTTACTTGGATGGGAAAGTATTTTGTTTTTGAACAACGCTTGAGAAATTCTAAAAACAATTATGGGCGTTAATCAAAGTTTTTTATCATTCTGGGGGAGTACTTTTGTATCTTTTGCCCGCTGAATTATGTTTAATGAACTGACAGTATGGGCACTGATCTGTTGTATTGGAAAATTGTATTGATCTGGAACTTCAATTGAACTGGTACATAATATATGACCAGAGTTTTTTTTGTTTTGAAAAGAGTGGTGATTTGTTTGCAAATCTCCTATTCAATTTTAGGAGCTTCTTTGCAAAGGAGTATTTATTTTGAGGTCTCTGCCTTCATTTCCCAAATTAATAGAATACCATAGCGTTGAAATATTCTCCAAAACAAAACAGACAAAAAGAGGAAGAGAAGTGTTGGACATTGGGACCTGCATTGAAGATTGGAATTTCAACTAACACTTCAAAAATTCTCACATTGCTTTGGTAAAATTGGCAAAAGAAAATCAGTATGAAGGGACCATTGCTCAGTGACAAAAAAATCAATTGTAGTGCCTACTGTTCTATGGTTTCCAAATCCAACTCTACAATGCTATTAATGAATAAAACACATTGGAAGGTTGGAAAACAAAAGTACTTGATGTGCTAACCTACCTTGGAGCATATTCAGGATTCGATGCTTTGAAAATTTGAATCAGTAACGACCCGTGTTCTTTTTTTTTTGGTTTACTCGTTTATTTTCAAAACCCCAAATTCTTTCGCATATGGAATGGGGGATTTAATGTTGACTTTGATAGAGATCAGATGTTGGACGAGCTATCCTCTTCTCATCATATATATATAGTATCCATTATCATTCTTTTCACCTGCAAAATAAATAAGAAATATAAAACAACGACCAAAGGAGGAGAGTGCACAATTTCAAAAACAAAACTAAAAATATATTTGTATACAAGGAAAACTGACCAATTAGAAAATTAAAATATATTTGTATACAAGGAAAAATGATAAATTAGAAAATTAAAAAGCACTATGATGCCAAGATAAATTTATCCATTATATTGCCATTTACCAGCTCATTTATTTTCTATCATAAGTTTGGTTAGTGGTGACTTGTAGGTCTGATCTCTAAACGTTGTAAAAAAGCTCTTTCCAACCTGAATAGATACTTAATATCCTATAAGAGCTTGCAATCTGCAGATAATAAAAGAAATCAATATCACCCTATCAACTTGTAAAGGATTGGATTAATTCTAATTTTTTTTGTAGTTTTCAAAATGGCAAAGTAGGCTGACAATTTGTTCGATGATCTCTTTGACCTTAGATGTTGGACGATCTCTCATCTTCTCATCATATTCTTTTCACCTGCCAAACAAATAAGCAATTTAAAACAACGCCCAAAGGAGGAGAGTGCACAAAAAACTACAAATATATTTGTATACAAGGAAAACTGACAAATTAGATAATTAAAATGCAGTATGATGCCAAGATAAATTTACCCATCAAATTTCCATTTACGAGCTCATTTATTTTCTGTCATAATTTCGGTTAGTGGTGACTTGAAGGTCTGATCGCCAAAGGGTGTAACAAATTTCTTGCCAACCTCCACTGATATGCCTCATATCCAATAAGATCTTGCAATCTGCAGGTATTAAACAAAATCCATATCACTCTGTCGTGCAAATAAAAAGTTTCTCTATATGGTCAAAATAACTAGGTCATTGTTTTCTCATTGACATGGAACAAAATAACAAGTTTCTATATATGGTCAAAATAACTAGGTCATTATTTTCTCATTGACATGGAACATTTTACTTTGCTAAAATATTTCTTCCTCAAGATATGCACACATATTACTTTTCCAAAACATTTCTTATTCTAATTATGCACACAAGCACATGCTCTCAGAAGGTACCTCAATGGACTCATTGGCATTCCAAAAATTGTGATGACTTTGTCTATTTTGTAAATAGCTACACCAAGGTTTGCCAACATATGATTCGGTTGAGTGTATGGGAAGAACATTCCATTGACGACAAATCCAGTGCAATTTCCTCCCACCACTACAAAGATCAAGTATGTTTAAGATATCTGGAGTTCATCTATTTTTATTTCACCATTAAAAGCTTCTTTTTCAGGTAAATGCAGCTAGAAATTTAAAATATTTGCAAGCCTAGAGAACTGGATATTCATTGTTTCTATAAAAGTATGATGGTGGCGTATTTTAATTTTTTTTTTGCATATTTTTGGCATGGCAATGCAAGAAATGGTGTACATATTTGAGCTTTTCAATAAGTACTTCATGATTCCTTACATGTCCTTTTAAATTCCTATGAAATAGGGTACATAGTTGAGTTTTTCAATAAGTACTTCATGATTCCTCATTTCCTTTTAAATGCATGTAGAGAAATAGATTTAAAATTGGACTCTAGATCAAATGGACATTTTCAAAAGTTAGTGCAATCCACAATCTCTCTAGGTGTTTAAGAAAAATTCTTCAGACCACAACGGAGATGGTGAATCCACTAGAGGCTTGTTGGAGCATTCTTCTCCAAAGTGCCATTGAAGAATGATTAATGTGGAATTCATGAAAAAGGGTAGAGTCGTGGACCAATATTTGTTTTAATGACCATGACATTGGAGTAGGTCAGCCTTTTGGATCTGGACATTTTGATTGGTTTACATTTGTTTTTTTCCAATAGTGCCAAGAGAATTGTTTTAGGAAAAAAATGAAACTTGAACATTGTGAGGTTTATTTATTACAAGTTTTTTTTCCATATCCATTTATTGTTTGGGGTGAGTTGGTAAGTCTCGGGGTTCAACAACTGTAACATTTTGTGCGACAGTTCTTGATCAGTTACACTCTGCATGTTTACGATTAGGTTCATAATAGGTTGGTGGCCTGGGGCTCTCTCCATGAAGTATGATGTACTCTTAAATCCATTTATATATCAATTACAGTCTGCACGTTTATGATAAGGTCATAGTGGCCTGATCACCTGGGGCGGTACTCTCGACCACGATACTGCCTCCAAAGGATCCAACAAGGTTGTTGGGTTTAATGGTAAAAGCTCATGATTCTATTTAGCACTTGCCCTTAGGGAAGGGTAGGCCTGCTATATTGTTGTTGAAAGTTCACTTATTATTACATTAGTCTTTTTATTAGTTGTTGGAAAGCTTTCTTAGAGGAATTAATGGAATCGAGTTTAAGGTAGATTTTGTATGCTATATGGTTTTTGACAATTGGCTTATTCTTACATTAGTTTTTTTATTAGTTGTTGGAAATCTCTCTTGGAGGAATTATTGAAATAGAGTTTAAGTTATCTATCCTATATGACAAGTAGAGTATTCCTACATTACTTATTTGTAATTTCATAGTTTCATTCACATTGGGGAAGAGCCAGATTCATTGTATCACTTTTGTTTTCCCTATCCCCACTTATATAGCGACATTACAACTTTGGATTTATTTGTTCCATTCTACTTTTGCTCTCTGAGATTGAGTCTAAAGTCTCAAGTACTTAGCAGAGACTTTTTCTCTTCTGTCATAAGATGCATGTGTGTGTAAACCTATGTAGTTGATGAGATAAGTTTGGAGTGGATTGAAACAATGAAATTCTACTGTGGTGGTGATGAATCATTTTTTTAATTGAGCATAACATGTATATATAATATAATGTGTAAAAAATAAAAACAAAGTGAAATGTTCAAATTGGTGTATTGATTTGCTCTCTTTTGGCTATTCATCGCCAGTTGTGTTGAATATTAGAAACATGTTTCAACTACAAAATAATTTTTCTTTCATGAGATTGCAAAAATCGGTCTCCAAATGAATTGAAAATGTCCTAGTGCACTCTGGCTTGTTCTACCACTAGTAGATGTTTGTATTCAGACAATTCATATTATTATTTTTGGAAGTTATTATATGATATCAAAATGTGCGGGGCCTTCTACAAGGGTAAATTACACTTGGGTATTATGGATAACTGACTCCTCAATTATTTATTGTGCTTTGCCTTTCACTATAGGGTCTTTTAACATTCATATTCATTACTATTTGATACACTCAGCATTTTCTTCTGGTAGATTTGATGGGTGATGGCACTAAGTTTTCTAATCTATTTCTTTTATTGAGAAATATGTGTTTGATAGGCTGAGAAATGTGTTCTTCTGTTCCAAGAGGTACTTTAAGGTATGATGGTATATGATTTTTTGTAAATTTGGCTAGACAAAGTAAGTTCTTCTCTTTGAAGATATGTGAAGGGTAGATGATATTTAATTTCCAATAGATTTTTTTTTTATGAAAGAAAAAGTAAGTGCTTATTTAAAAGTTTCAAAAGGAAAAATTCATAGCAAAGTGTTGATTGCACTGAGAATGCCATATCCTCTTCATATATAGTTTACAAAGAGGAAAATTCATAACAAAGTGTTGATTTCACTGTGAATGCCATATCCTATCCATATATATTTTACAAAGAGGAAAAAGAGACAACTTGCTTGCCATTTTTCACTCACTTTTATACAAAATTTTATTTATAAACTTTTTTGAAAGTTGAAATAGCTAGAGGCAAAAAGAAAAAAATTCTATGAATCACCACAATTACATATTATAATATATCACCACAATTACATATTAAAATATATAAATATATATTTAATTATTTGAAAATACAAGTTTCAAAGTTGCATTGTATCGCCCAAATGACTCTCTAGAAGTATCCCTATCTAAAGGAAAATAAACAACACAATGATATAGATCAAAATATAGGCTAATCTTGGCCAAATATTTCCAATTTATTGGGTTGAGAAATTTAATTTTTCTATCCTAACATAGCCCTTTGTAACATAGCCCTTTGAAGTAGTTGAGTAAATTTTAAAGTGTTATTGTATTTTCAATATTTTATAGTATATGGGTGTAAATAGAGTTTTTTTTTTTTTTTTGAGTTCATATTGTTTTCAGAGATCAAATGAACACAATAATATACATCAAAATAGAAGCTAATCTTGGCCAAAGATTTCCAATTTATTGTGTTGAGAAATTTATATTTTATACCCTAGCATGGCCCTTTAAAGCAGTTGAGTAGATTTTAAGGTGTTATTGTATTTTCATTATTTTACATTATGGGTGTAAATAGAGTTTTTTTTATTTATAATTGAGTTCATATTGTTTTCATAGATATTGATTGACATTGACGGGTACTTGACCTTTTGGAATATTATTGACCATGCTGAAAAATTTTCACTGGCAATTTTCTTTAGGCTTTCTCATTGGTTGAATTTAAAATTCATCTAGAAAGGGTGGGGAAGGGAAATTGTGATTTCTGTCTACATAAATCATTATCAAATCATTATCAACAGAAAACCTTTCTATTGCGATTCCAGTCTATATAAATCATTATTGAACCATTATCAACAGAAAACCTTCCTGTTTGCAAGAATGACTAACCATAAAAATGTAGAGCCAAGATGGTTTAGATTTTATGAAGAAATCCTTTTAACTTCTTTCAGAAGTAGATCTAGCCCCTCAGAGTTCAAAATACATAGGAAAACTAGTAAGAGAGAAAAGTGTTCATCTGGTTAAAAGTGTAGAGTACCATTGATATTTGAATTATGAATATTTGTCACTGATTCTCAAATTATGAATTAAAACTACTTGTATACTCAATTAAATTAAATTTAAAATGTGTGATTTACTATACATATTACATTGCAGTTAAATTCATAAATCACAATCTTTATTTTATTGCACTTAAATTCATAAATCTCCATCACCATTTTTTTTTACATATAACATTGCAGTTAAATTCATAAATCCCAATCTCCATTTTATTGCACTTATTGCACTTCAATTCAGAAATCCTCGTCACCATTTTTTTTATTTTAGAAGACTCACACGACTAACATTATATTAATATATACTACATTGCACGGCTAACATTGTATTGGTACATACTACATTGCACGACTAACATTATATTAATATATACTACATTGCACGACTAACATTGTATTGGTACATACTACATTGCACTTAAATTCACAAATGGCCCACGCCATTTTTTTTTATAAAAAAATTATAGTGTATTGTATTGAGTACAAGGAAAATGAATAGTGGTATTGACTCTTGATTAACACTATATATTATATACTGAAATGTAAGACAAAATAATAGAGATATTGATTCCACTTTTTTTTTCTGAAATATGGGAGAATAGGATTTATTAAATAAATAATGTGTTGTAATAATTTTGATTATATTTTAATAATTTATCTAAAGCATATATTTTAATGATAGTTGTGAGTTTAGGTATTTTATTTATTTATTTTGATATAATTATGGGTTTTTAAAATTATATTTTAAATATATAATTAATAATTTATTTTTATTTTTTCTTTATGAAAATATTTGTATTAAAGTAATAATAAGATAAATATATTTTTCTTTTGGATTTCTTGAATGCAATGGATTTCATTTTTAAGAAAATTAATTTTAATATAAATGTATTTTTATTTAAAGAAGCAAAGTTTTTTTTTTTTTCAAAGTTAGGCTAATTCTATTAGATCATATAAAATAGAAGGTTATAAGTCGCATTCTGAGGTATGAACAGGTTCAATCCATAGGGAACAGTCCAGAGAATTCTATCAAGTGTTGGATTGTGCCTACTGGGGAAACCAGTCCTTAGAGGTTCAAAAAATACTGCTGCCCATGATGGGAAACTAGCAGAAACAGTTTGCAAAATTATACACGATAGCCAGAGAAAAACATTTTTAAACATGTGCAATCCGCGAAGAGATTAAAATAAAGTCCTAAGGGTGATCTGCATGCTTACCACTGGAAGTTGGAAGCTCTTCGAGGATTCTGCACACGTCTCCATCATCCTCCATCCCTGAGCGCAACGCGTGTGCATCAAACGGCTGGCCCGAATTTGCCACGTTATCCTTAGGCTGAGGGACTTCCTATTGTTGAGAGAAGTCGCCTGTGTTCAAGTCCAAACTGCCGCCCACGTCCAATTCTGGACCGCTACCACTGTTGCCTCCTGTATCACCAGATTCGCTACTGCCACTGGTTGCGCTTTGCACCGGAAGGGCTTTCAGCTTGCGCGGGGTGAAAGCAAGTTCAGGGGAGATGGTGGACTTACAGGCTCGTTTTTTGCTGCGAGGGGAGGGGGGCAGTGGAGCCAAAGCAGGGAGCTGCAGAGAAAGATGGGCATTCAAATTGACATGGGGCAGAACTGGAAAATTTGTTCCAATCAAGGGAGAGGTTCATTTCATGACCATGGGAGGGCGTAAGGGGAGGGCAGGGAGGAAAAGATGGTTGGCCACGCCCACCAGCTCTCTGGCATCGCTGCCTGTGACGTCGCAACATGATAGTCCAGGGGGGTGAGTCTCCTGACCAGAGGGAGATGGGATCAGGCTTTCGAGGAGGGAGACGACTAGAGAGAGCTCCAGGGCTGGACGAGTGCGAGCAGTGCACCAGAGGCCGGGGAACGATAACAGAAAAACGCACAGTGAGCGGGCGGGCAAGGCTGATAACGCAAGTGAGAGCCAAGGAGGTGGAGTAAATGGCCATGGTTGGCAACATTAATGGAATGCAAGCCTGGTACGTCGACGACAGGGTGGCGGAGGGTGAAGTAAAGGTGTCGTCATGCCAGGTTTTATGAAGGAGCCCCTCCCAAAATCTGAGCATGTGGAGCCGCCGAGTGTCCTTCCTCATGGCGGCCCCGTGGCACCTCCTCACCTTAATTTTCACCCGCATCGGGGAAGAAGCAAAGTATCATTAATATAATAATAAGTTTTTGGTTTTTCATTTTTTATCATTTAAAATTTAATTTTAACATATTCTCCATAATTATTTTAGTTATTTTTATAGTTTAATATTATTTTGCATATATGCATGTTTCATAAATATAATTTTATAGATTAAATTAATAGTTTATGGTGAATCTATTCCTATGCAATAAATGGTTACTCCTTTTTTTTACTTATGAGTATCAAGATACTTTTTAGAATTTTGTGAGTTACAAAATGTGCTCCATGAACAAACTAGCAACTAAATTTACATGATGTGGCAAAACTTTTTGTTTGTTGTTTTCTCAATAATTATAATCAGAACATTGACACTTTCTTGGCAAAGAAAATTAATATTTATTAGATACCTATAAAATTATTAGACTCATAAATTACTTTTTTTTTGTGTTATTTTGCTACATAAATTAACCAAATGAACCAGGGTTTGTAAAGAAGCTTTTGAGGGTTTGTATGTAACAAGAAGATCTCATTTCTCATTACTAAGAAAAATTTAGGTATTTTATTTATTTATTTTGATGTAATTATGGGTTTTTAAAATTATATTTTAAATATATAATTAATAACTTATTTTTATTTTTTCTTTATGAAAATATTTGTATTAAAGTAATAATAAGATAAATATATTTTTCTTTTGGATTTATTGAATGCAATGAATTTTCATTTTTAAGGAAATTATTTTTAATATAAATGTATTTTCATTTAAAGAAGCAAAGTATCATTAATATAAAAAGTTTTTGGTTCTTCATTTTTTACCATTTAAAATTTAATTTTAACATATTCTCTATAATTATTTTAGTTATTTTTATAGTTTAATATTATTTTGCATATATGCATGTGCTACACTGGTAAATCCCCTCTACGGACAGAGGCGATCCTGCTAGCCCCAGGGTGGGTCTAGAAACAAGGGATCATGCTAGAGTGTAGGTTCCTAGATGCTTGAATGAAAAGGAGATGATAAGGTGGCCTACCTGTGGTCCAACGCTATTTTCGATGCCTGTAGTGATGGTGAGAGTCGCTCGCTCCTGATCGAAGACAAGTCACAATCCTTCTGCTCGCTGCGCTTGGACACCTGCATAAAGATCAGAAAACGAAAACCACATACCATATACTAATTCCATTCAACATCTACTAATTAGTCAGAGAAGACTAGCATATTGCATTCAATACAAATGAAACACAAGATGGAAACCAGACAATAGTCACTTATATTAAGGTAGAAAGAAGAGATACAACCACGCTCTGACGTTGTGGTCTCCTCCAGCGGGGCTCGGGAGAAGCACGTCTCAAAGCTCGTAGGGGAATTTGGATAGGATAAGGGACCTCTCGATGGACTTCCTTCTTGATCTACCTTCTCAGTTATTCGACTATGGCTTATTTCTCCAAGTTTAGCATCTCAGCTGCATAATCCTCTTTGTTCAACTAGCTTTCATGATGGGAGAAAGCTCATTTATATAGGGGGAGAGGGAGAGGTTAGGATCCCTATAATCATGGAAGGGAGACCTATATTTTAGGAGTGTCCCATATGAGGAGGAAACTACTACCCAAAGAGATAGATTCGTGGTTGAACCAGTTAACCACTTCCTGTGACTCATCCTAGAGGTGGTTGAAGGAAACTTCCGCCTCTAGTTTGCTAAAAAACATTCCCAAAAAGGTTGGCTTGGGTACAACAAAGAGACAGAGTGCCAGGTGGCACGACCTCTAGTTTAATTTCTCCACATTGGTGCGAGGAGTGAACTAGCTACCCGCACCAATGCCAAAACATGGATTTTGATGGGCTTTTTGAGAAAGTCTTTTGCAGGAGAAATGATGATCTTGTATAGAAGGATGTAGGGAAGGTGCTTGCAGAGGATGACACTTCTCACAGGTCACGGGAAAGACCCTCCAATATGCGGGGCGAGGGATTGTAGGGACAGTGACAAATTGCTGTGTAACAGATGCCCCCTAAAGCATGAGGTCCGAAAGAGAGGGAGGGGTGATATGCTTTATGAGAACGTGTTCGACCCAAACAATGCTATCAGAAAACCTGCAACTACAAATACAACTAATACATCTAATATATGACATGTGGCATGGGCACAACCATCCATAATAGAGTACAGAAACAATGAGATTTGAGGTATGGACACAACCATCCAGCAGTAAGGATCTACAAATAGACTCAGGTATGGTCGCAACCATCCAATCAAAGAGTCATATAATAAGTCATAGTAATCCACAAAGAACCCACAGCTTGGATTTCATCAGACAAAACCCAGGGTCTTGCGCTCCATCTTGACCCGAACACATTACAAATTCGAGCATGTGAATGTGTGAGCTGAAGTCGAACATGCAAGAACATCATCTGATTACCAGCCAATGATGAAAGTTGTTAACAAACGCGAGAGAAACCACTATAATGACAATGGCTCTCAAGGTAAAAAAGGTACAATCCACGGAATGTGAACAGTGATCTGACGTCGAACACCCGTGGAGTTAGTCGATCGAAGGCCAATAATGTAGACCTTGCATCGAATGTGAAGAACCTGCCATTGAGGCATGTAGGCTCCAAGGTACCTGAAGGGAACCTCTAGATCAACTTCCTGGATAATGAGCTGAAGTCGACAGGAAGTGACCTTGATCGAAGGTGGACCATAATGTTTCCCACATCATTGACACGAGACAAAGGAATATGATGCTTGTGAATCAAGACCAACAGAGAATCAAAGGGAGGTTGAAAACTGCAGAGGCAAACTTCTCTTGAACATATTGGCGGCACGACACTGGATTTTTCAGTATTTGACATCAAGGGATCTGAGGTCATGGTGACATGGCAAAGAGCAGATGAGTGGTCAAATGAGATTAGCCAAACCCATGGAGGCAAACAAAGAACGAGATGAGATGTCCCCAACCCGACATGAATACAGACAAGTGCCATGTTCAAGAGTGACATACTGCCAACACAACTACAATCTTGGTTCCATTTTCCCCCACCATTTTTGGTGAGTACCCTAATTATTTTTGAAAACAAGCTTGAAGGGGATAGCATGTGCTTGCGATGTAAATTTTTCCTTCGGAATACAAGCCCTAGGAAGGAGGAACTTGAGTAACGTCATGATGACGGAGTCCGATGTCAGCAGTTTTTAACAAGTCTGACAAAGGAAGAACTCGACATCTTTTCATATTTAGAGAGTTTGAAAAGAAGGCGCAAAATGAAACTCCAGCAAGGCCCTTTTCATAAAATAGTCCCTCAGATCCGAAAAGGTATAAAACTGTGTTTGAGAGAACCTCTTAGTCGCGATCAGCTAAGGTATTCCTTTTTCGTAAATAATCTAACCTAGCCTGAAAAAGGGGTAAACGTATAGTGGGTAGATATCGTTTCGCAACCAATTTAACGAGTTCAAAACGACAAGCAACTCGGCAATATTTTTAGTTTTAGAGAGTTAGAAAAGAGTTGAAAGATGACTCCAGTAGTGACTTTTTCGTGTTTTTACCGAGTGCGAAAAAAGTATAAAATACAACTTGTCTCTTCGTCATAACTGCGTGAAAAACCTGTCATTGCACAAAAAGACGTGTGTAAAACGTATTCCTCGAAAATAATATGAAAATAGTCGACAAATATGTTTTAAAACCTATTTCAGGACTTTGAAAAGTTATAAAAGACCATAAATGGTAAAAAATATTTACTTTTCACTTTTACCTCTTTGCAGAGCAACAATGACCCATTTCTCTTGCAATCTTCAGGCGACGATTATGAACAATCTAGTGGACCAATCTAGATTCCGTATGTTTTAGGTAAGAGCCGACTCCATTTGCCATCTTTTAAGCTATATTTTACTACATTCAGTTTTCATTTGGGATCCCTTAGGGGAGGAATTGAAAATTCTAGGGCATCGCGGTTGGCGCGGGTTTCGGGCATGGACCCGCGCCAATCGGCCTCTTTTTACACAGGGGTCACGCCAACTGCGCAACCCAAATTCCACTTTAAATTTAAGAAAAAGCAACCAATAGATTGCAAATTTAATACCCAATGGGGTTTCTAATGTTGCTATGATCAATTTATGCAGGTACAAGGCTCAAAAAGATGGTTATCGAGTGGAAGGAGAGAGAGCACAGTGAAGAGGATGAACAAGAAATGGAAAATGAACAATGCATGAATTCCCTCAGGAATTGTTGGCTCAAGAAGTTCTTCCTGACGCCATGTCTCCAAGCTAAGCCCGAATTGCTTCAATATCTCATCAACATTTGGGACGAAGATCAGGAAAAGTTTGTACTTCGGGACCAAGAGCTTGAGCTCGAAGTATCTGATGTATACTTCATCACTGGACTGTCATGTAGAGGTGCAGTCCCTATTCTGATTGGTACCTAGCCTTCTGGGGAAATCATGACAATGGTAATGAACAGGGTGTGCCCAGGGGCACGAAAAGGAACAGGGAGCGGTAAAGTGAATATCCAGATCGTCCCCGATCTAGCACTGAGAGTAGTGCTACACACTATCACGCAGGCTGCGGGATCGCAGGCACCGCATGAGGCCACGAAGACTCAATTAATCCTTGCTTTAGAGTGCATGAACCCGACCATCTTCAACTGGGTCGAGGCTGTAACCATGAACATCAAACGACAGCTCACCAAATGCAAGAAGACCAAAATAAAGCAGTTTGGGTATGGGTTGATCTTGGTATCATTCGTCTTGGAATGATTACCCATATTTCAGCTGTAGGAGGCTATAGTCCCGGAGCCACCACTGAGAGAGCCATAGATGGCTCGATGGGCGGCACTGATGCCCAGAGCAGGGGGCAGCTAACAGATGTCTCGGAGGCGAGAGTTTTTTGATTGGCTCTGATGACAGCTAATTGCCGTGGAGGATTGGCCCTACGTCGACACAGAATTCACCGGAGACCCAGACCTCCCACTCTCGGAGGGAGAGGATTGGGACGAAGAACTTGGTAAGACTTATTTTGTATTTTCATGAGTTTATAATTTTTTTGATATATATATGCATGTTCTGACAGTTATTCTTATATGTGTATAGATGTTGGCCCAGAGCGTCCCGCCAGTATGTCTCCAATAGAGAGGCAGACTCCTCGTGACTTTGATCCTCAGGGCGAGGGCATTGGCGAGGAGTTAGTGCAGAACCTGGAGGGAATCACTTGTGGGGTCCCAGATTACGCTCGTTTTGATGATGTACCTCGAGCCTAATAGAGGCACATTGTAAAAGTTCCGAGCCGTATCCACCACTTGCTGAGGCGGTTGGTACAGGCGGTGACGTGCGATCATGAGCACCACACCGACTAGGCACTTAGGCTTTATTTCTGCACATTTTTTAGAGACATGTTGTCTCACGATGTAACTGAAACAAACATATATTATTTTTTATGGGTTTTATATGATGCACACGTTACAAAAAAATGATATATATATATATATATATATATTTTTTTTTTTTTTTTTTTTTTTTTCTACATGGGTCTATTTACATATGATGATATTTTCATAAATTGCGCAAATGTCTATCTAGTATCATGTTAGCTATTGCATCTGTTAATGTATTCATTCATCTTGGTATATGTTGATATGTAATGAAATAAAAATGTCTTTGAAGTAAACGAATATGCAAATACAATCTCAAAATGCATGGGTTTCGAACCGAATAATGACTGTTAAGTTGATGAACAACCAGTTGCGAATCCAAATTCACAAGCAATGCGCGTATGTCGAGATTAACTACCTCGGTCAATAGTTCCAAAACAACACTATATTTAGCGACATTGTTTGTAGCTGGTCCTAAACAAATACCTTGTAAGTTAATCAACTCACCGACAGGATCATAGATTACCCAGGCTGCCGAAGACAATTTCCTGATACTGCGGGAAGCACCATCCGTGAAACCGATGTAAGGGGAAATAGACATCTGCATAGCAAACAAGACCCAATAAGTAGAAAAAAGCTCACAAAGCACATCAAACCAAAGCATGCACACAAAATGAAAACAATCACCTATGTACACATATCACGCGTGAATGATTCAAGCATAATATTTTTTCAGATACAACCTATTTCTGGGCTGTGATAAAGGACAACCTTCATAGTCAATAAGCTCATAAGCCCCATTCTGTAACACACGTTTAACAATGTAGGGCCCATGCCACATGGGTTGGAATTTTCCTGCCCCCAGCTTGTCATGAGCTTGGTCGTACAGAAGAACGAGATCGCCTTCGATGAAAGAACGAGGGGAAACTATTTGGTAAAAATGGGCTTTGACTCGCTTTTCCTATGCTTCGATGACTAAGGAAGCTAAGCGACAAGTTTCATCCAATCTCTTTAAGTAGAGAAGACGTTCTTCTTCAGGTGAAGTATCAGGCAGTAACTCCACAACTATTTTGAGTGAAGGGATTTCACATTCAATCGGAAGAGTGGCTTCCAGACCATATACCAACTGAAACGGGGTAAATCCGGTCGCACTCTTAACTGACGTTCGATAAGCCCAAAGAGCTGAGAACAACATGAGATGCCAATTTGATTTATGGATCCTAATTGTTCGTTGAAGCATTATAACAAGGACCTTGTTGACGACTTCAACTTGGCCATTAGCTTGAGGGTAATAAGGCATTGAGTTGTTGTGACACAAGCCCAACTTAGATGTCAGCTCCACCATCATGTAATCCTAAAAATGAGAACCATGATCAATGAAGATGGCCTGAGGAACACCAAACCGAGTAATAACATGATTGAAAATGAACTGAGCCGTTGTCTTACCGTTCGCAGCCAGTGTAGGCATTGCTTCGGCCTATTTCGTGAAATAATTGACAGCTACGATAATATAGGCATGCCCCTCGGCCGAACGAGGGTTACACATCATAAAATCTATACCCATTTGGAAAAAGGGCCAACGGTAATGATAGGGTGCAAAGGAACAAGCAGCACACACATCTTGCGTTGATAAATCTGGCACTCATGGCATTTACGTACTGCAACGATGCAATCTTTAAAAATGGAGGGCCAGAAATAGCCAACACGAAGGATTTTTTGTGTAGTGGCATAACTAGACATGTGAATACCATAGGCGCCACTGTGGCAGTCATTTAAAACTTTCTCCGCTTCCTCAAAGTGTCAGACATCGACGGATTATTGAATCGACTCCGACTTGATGAAGGGTATCTCCAACAATACGATAAGGTTGCGATTGATGTCGAATGCAGTGTCGAGCATCCTTCGTTAAGTCAGAACTGAAAGTAGACATTTGGAGGTACACGATGATATCACTGTACCACGGATCGAGGGTGCTGATGAGGAAGAGAGTTTCGGGTGGAATGTGATCTTCGGAGGCAGAAAGAGCAGAGTCGACAGGGAGACAACAAATCAAATCAATGAAAACGAGTGATTTCTTCGATTTGGTGGTAGTGAACTCCAAATCAAACTATTGGAGGATAATGATCCACTTCGAGTATTTTCCCCCCAGTAACTGCTGTGAAAATTATAAGTCATGGGGTTACAATAAAAAATCACAGTCACAGTGCGTGAAAGAATATAATGATGAAAACGTTGGACGGTCTGAACCGCAGCCAACGCCAAATTCTCGACATGGGCGTAATGTGTTTCAGGGTCGAGAAGGTTCCGAGACAAGTAGTAAATGATGTGCTCGTAATGTCATCATCATCTTGGACCAATACCATGGCGATCATACTGAAGGTGACAACTAGATAAAGGGTGAAATCGCGATGGTAATTCAGAGGTCGTAATAGAGGAGCGTTGACGAGCAACGTCTTAAGCCTATCAAAAGACTGTTGAGCAATCTCATCCCAATAGAAAGGGATGTCCTACTTTAAAAGTCATGTAAATCCCTTAGCTACTTCGGCGTATTTTGGGATAAAACGACGTAAGAAATTCGCTTTCCCTTGGAGACTCTGAAGTTGATGCAATGAGGACGGTGAGGGGAGATTGACAATAGCCTCAACCTTAAGAGGGTCAAGGCGAATTCCATCTTTAGACACGATAAACCCTAAGAGTCTACCAGAGTCGACGCAGAAGATGCATTTATGTGGATTAAGCCTAATGTTGTAGTGTCTACAATGAAGAAAGATTTGACGGAGATGTTCCGGGTGGTCTTTCCGCGCAGCTGAATGAGCCGGAAGGTCATCCAGGTATGATTGGACAATATGCCGAATATCATGAAACACATAAAGGACATCGCGTGCTGGAATGTAGCCCCAACATTTGTTAAACCGAAAGGGAGTTTCTTATAAGCGAATCTTCCCCGTGGACAAATAAAAGAGGTCTTGTGTTGATCTGATGGGAGAATGTTAATCTAGTTATAGCCAGAAAAATCGTCCATAAGGGAAAATATTTCACTCCTCGCACAATCATCAATGATCTGATCGATAAACAGGGTGGGATAGTTATCCTTAGGATAGGCCCGATTTATATCACGATAATCAACACAGATGCGAATGGTGCCCTGCTTCTTATCCACAGGAACAATATTTGAAACCAATTCAGTTAGGGGAATTAGATAAATGAAACCTGCTTTAAGAAGTTTTTCAACTTTAGCTTTGATAGCGGCGACTTTCCGAGGATGCACGGGACGAAGACGCTGGCGAATAGGTTTCGCACCTGGATAGGTGGGAATCTTGTGCAACACAATACTGGGGCTAATTCCAGGCATTTCTTCATAAGACCAGGAAAAAAAATCACAGAATTCGTGAAAGAGACTAGTGTACACTTGGAATTCCTCAGAAGAGCAAGTGACTCCAACATAGATGTTCTCGACAATCCTCGGTTTCACGGAAATGTCAATAGGCATCATTTGAGTAATGTTACCCAAGTTACCCTCCGCAAAGACTTCATGAGTCAAAATAGGCGTTTGAAGTGGCAGAGAAGGAACTTGGGATGCAAAATGCTCAAGACATTTAGACATAGCCCCGAGGCAGGGCATAAACGAGGAACCATGATGCCCATCGCTCCACGGTAGATCTTCGAGAGACATAGTTTCCATGATAGCCTCGTCGGATGGAAACACTTCTTTCAGAGGATCTTGTGAATCGGCATCGATGAGCCAAGGGGATTGAGAATAAACGTCGAGAGTCATGCTCAAAGGAGCACCTTCAGGAGGGGGAGAATCAGATGCAGCTATAAGCTCACAATAATTGATTTCGATTGGACTGAGCGGCATTGAATCTCCAAATGAATCAACCTATTCAGGTAAAGGGACGATCCACGGGTCATCTGACCGATAGATCATATTAACTTGAATGGTATTGGGTGGTGGAAGGGGAAAAATACCCATAAGAGCGGGATCTTTGAAAAGACACGACCCTATGCTGTCAGGGGGATTAGGAATCTGATCCACGTATGGCACGTTGTTCTCGGAAGACGAGGTAAAGAATGACAACTGATCAACGGTAATAATTTTTCCCTCATGAGGAAACTTTATAAGTCGAAAGAGGGTGGACGGAACGCACATCATGGAGTGAGTCCAACTACGACCAAGTAGAAGATTGTAATTGAGTTTGGCATCAACGACTTCTACTTCAATGTTAACCGTCTTTCCTTGCAATGTGATCAGTAGGCTAGCGAGAACACCCAAGGGTTTTTATTCCCTTCCATCGAATGCCTCAAGGGCATTAGGTGACGAAGTCAAGGCTGGAGAGCCATTAGATTTCCAGCAAGCAGATGACATGATGCAGGTAGATGCACCTTCTTCCACTGCGGCTTTATGGATGTTGAGACCGTTGATACCAACTTGTATAACAAGTTCAATCTGGTGCGGAAGTCGGGGGACGAAATTCTCTAGATTGAAAGAGAGGAGGCTAGCATCAGCAGGATCGATCCCGCCGATTGCAGATAATAATGCTTTCCGTTGAGACGGACAACTCTGGAGAAATTCTAACGTGGACATCACGGAAGGCACCTATGCTAAATCCTTAACAATATTGTAATGCTGAGCAGCACGGGCATTAGGATTATAAGAAGATTTCCGGAGAACACCTTTATAAGGTGGCCGTACAACGGGTTCAGCACTGTACCTTTCAATTTCAAGGGGACCAGAGGCAGGTGGGGGAGGAGGACCATCAACGACCTCTTTCTCGGCTGCCTGGCGTGATCCGGCATAATCCTTCGACCGAGTAGTAATGGAAACGGGTGCAGAACCGTTCATCATGAAAACATGAAAGCCAAATGACGCAGATGGTGTCGATTGGTCGACCATTTTGGTCTGCTGAGATGGGAAAGGTTCTTTAAGGACCACCGGAGTTCCCTTAGCGCCTTTGAGGAGTTGACTAACCTGGGATCGTCGAGAATAATCCTTAGTGTAGTGATCCTCTTCACAAATCAGACAGGGATACTTCGGCTTTCACTGTGAACCATCATCAACACGAGGTTTAGCTAATTCTGGTTTTGGGGCATCAGCTCTGGCCTTGCCTTTCTTTCTGCCCTTGGAAGTATTATCTGTAGGATTGGCCTGAACGGCATTGACCTCTGATATTTTACAGAATCGGGGGTAGTCTGAGGAGCAGAATTATTGGAATAAATCGATTTCTTCTTCCCATTGGAAGACTTGTGTGAAGTTTGATATACAGAACCAATAACACCGTCGACTGATGGGGTAGCCAGTGCTTTAGAGGTTCTAGGCCGTGGAGCCTCAGTCAAGATGTCATACAAAGTACCTGATTGAGAGTACACTAAATCAAGGTACTGGGCACGAGCGATGGCTTGTTCCTCGGTTACACATGCCCCCATGGCGATATCTTTCGCAATCTGGTTGAAAAAAGAGGTAGTGAACCAATGAGTAAGAAGCTGATCAGGAATTTCAAACTTGATCAGGCGACGATGCCGTCTCCATTCATGAATGTGGTCTGAGATATGGGTAGCCCAGTCCTGTTTGAAGGATGTTAGGAGGTGTGTCCCGGCTTCATAATGGACCAACAACTGGAAATGAGTCAGGAATGCCATAACAAGAGTGTTAAAATATTGAAAGATGCCACAAGGCAATTCGATGTACCACTTAGCAGCAGCTCCGGTAAGAGTGTGCTGGAAAAGACGGAGCCGGATAGAATCATCCACCCAAGAATTGGAAGAACACCACAAATGGTATGTCATGACATGTGCTTGGGGGTCTTCTCCAGACTTTCCCTCGAACTTGGGACAATCACCGGGAACCTTCGTTGGGATTGGAGGCCAATAAGGATTATGAAGAATGGGATCATTTGTCAATTTGGACACATCCGACAACTCCAATGTGGCGAGGAAAGGTAATTGAGGGTTAAAAGGCATTGCAGGTCCTCGATAAGGACCTGTACCCATAGTCCATCCTGGTTGAGTATAACTCTGCCCCCATTAGTTCTATCCGAGAGGATTCAGACCATAAGGGTTATAAGCTAGATAATTCGGTTGATATGGCGGCTGAGAACCAGGATACGGGGGTTGATAACCAAGATACTTATTCTGCGTATACGAGGGCCTCGATTAAGTAGCGTAGGGATTTTGCTGCTGAGTATAAGTATAGCCAGGCGGTTGAGGGTAATAAGAAGAACCTTGAGGCAGGTTGTAAACTGGTCGATATTGACCTTGAGGGTGATAACCGCCTTGGGGTCGGATGGGCTGCTGATAAGTAGGGCCCTGCTGAGCCGGATAAGTGGGGCACACAGGTTGATTCGTCTGCGGCATGGAATAGAGCAGTGGCTGAGCAGGGTTGACAGGTTATGCAGGTTGCCCTGGTTGAACAGGTTGACCTGACTGATGAGGGCCACTAGGTTGCCCCTACTGAGCAGGTTGGCCTGATGGTTGGAGTGGGCCAAGTTGTGCCTAATAACCAAGTTGACATGTGGCAGGACCATAAGATGGCCCTGGCTGTGCAACATTTTGACCAATCGGAAGATACGACTACTGAGGTTGCACCAAAGGTAGAGATGGATGGATTTCCCCCCCAAGACCGTATGAAGGTCTGGGTTGATATACCGGTTGCCCGGATGGTCCTTGAGGTTGCCCTGGTTGGACCAGAGGCTGAGCTTGTAAAGGTTTACCTTGAGGATTAAAAGGTTGCCCTTGCGTTTCGTAAAACAATCCCTGCTAGACCAAAGGTTGTCCCTGTAAGGGTTGCCCTTGTGGGTCGTACGCATACCCTTGCTGGGCTGAAGGTTGTCCCTGAAAGGGTTGTCCTTGTGGGCCGAAAGCATACCCTTGTTGAACTGAAGGTTGTCCCTAAAAGGGTTGTCCTTGTTGGTTAGAGGGTTGCCCAGGCAAGGTTGGTATAATATCGTTACTGAACTGATAAGCCTCAGGAGCAGGCAAATAGATTGGGTTTCCATGCTCATCATGTTGGAATGGAAGTGAATAAATCGGAGTACCATCTGCCCTATAATGAGAAAAATAGGACTGATAAGGATCCTGAGGGGACTGATAAGCTTGGGAGTTCTGCTGCTGAACAGCTAGCTAATACTCCTCTGGCGAAAGGCCGTCAGGGATTTCCATGGCAATCGAAGTCTCTACTTAAGCTGAAACTCCTGACGGTTGAGTGCTGACGACCGGCGCCGACGCAACCACATAGACAGTAGGCCTAGTGGGGACAAATGTAACAAAGGGTGCCGATGAGATAGGTTTCGTTGGTGACATCCCCAATGACCGAAGAACCAGCCCCCTTGACAGAGTTGAGGTTGCCATTAAGACAATACCGGCCATAATCTGACCCAAAGACCTTTACCCGGCTGGAAGCGACACCGATGGTGAAGATCGAACAGGATTTGGATGGATGTCTTTTGGGAAAATTTGGTATTCTTCATTAGAAACCGGAATGCCCTCACTGCCATTAGGACCAGATGAGTCCATATCTGAACCCACCATAAGATCTTGCAAAAGAGTATGGGGGCTAAAAGGGTGATCCCGACGTAAGAGGGGGAAAGTGTTCCCCAACCCCAAAACCAAACCACGCGTTGGAAAGAGGCCAATGGAACTCAACTGGTTCTCCAAAGGGGTACTCTGATGGGATGACAGGCTGCTCAAGCTCGGCAGACCTAGAAGTATGTGAATTTTTAGATAAATCGTCCATGTAAGGACTACCAGTAGACGAAACCGATGGTTCCACCACTGTGACTGTAGCACACGAGAAAAGGGAAAAAGATAAAAAAGGAAGACTCCTGGCTCAAAACCAAGGCAAACAAAACATGCCAAGTAATCAAACTTTAAAGGGCATGTAATTGTAGGTAGTTTATCTTACCAAATTGAAACCAAACATATGTTGTTTAATGTTTTAAGAGTCGAGAAATAGTCAAATATGACTCTAGTCTCTTTCAGTTTGAAACGAGCACGAAAGGACAAGTGCTCAATGATCTTTTCAAATTTATGGAGTCAGTAAAGATCAAAATGACTGCTCAGGTAGTCTAGGTAAAAGGGTGTACCAGGTTCCCGTGAACTACCATATACACCTTGGTTATAAAATGAAATGAAAATCAACCAAGGACTTGACGTACGTGCAGATAGTCTCCCCGAATGTTGTGTTTGGTGTATCACGGTTACAAGGAGACAGAATCGGCTTCCTACGGATAAAAGGATTGCAACCTAGAGGGGTCTCCCTTTATATAATCGACGGTACGGGGAGCACAAGTCCGTACTAGTGCTATCTGAAGCCAGATGGCGAACGATAGCTGCTAGGTTTAAATATGCCGAAACACGTCTCTAACTTAGACCACTAAATATTGCGTTAAGTTTCAATGTTGCCTTAGGTTAATTGAAATAAATTTTAAGTTAATCTTGTATTTCTGTTTCAATTCCAAGGTCCTACCAAATGTTGAATCTCACAAATCCCTAAATGCAAGCTACATGCCATAAAATACCATTTCGTTCAATGAAAAGCTATCTACGAGAAGGTTAGGAATTTCAAGCGATAGCAAAAAATGAGAACACACAGAAGCACTCACTACAAAACCTGATGCAAACTAATGAGAACGAGAAATCTTTCCTAGAATTCCCAATACTAGTTATGTGAAAGATTTTTTCAATCCTACAATGCAAACAAGAATGCAAGCACAAAATATATTTTGATTTTTTCAATGTAATAGAGCAAACAGTGCACTAAATAACATGAAAAATGAATCTTCACACTCGTTCGAGAATGTCGATGCAAGAGTCGAAACAAGGCAATCCAATCAACTCATAAGCAAACAAAACAAAGACTCAAACCAATGTCACAATCTCTCAAATCGAAGAAAGATGTCGAAACGGACCCGTACAAGCAATGTGAGCTATGCTTGGAGTGACAGGAAGCAAAACTGAATGAAAGATACAAGACTCACTCAAGACTCATTTCACCAAAAGCAACCACTCAAAATAGATCCAGGGAGCTGAATGCAATCAAGCGAATAATGAAAGTGACTACGAAATGAGAAACCCAAACTCCTACAGGAGGCTCAGTAAATCAAAACACTAGAAAGACCCAAAGCCATGATGCTGAAATAAATGGACAAACAACCAAAGGAAGAAGGCTGATCACAGTCACAAACAACCCCAAAGCATTCAAATCAAGCCAAGAAAGCACCCAGAGACACCAAGATGGACCAAAAACTCCAAAACAGGGGAAACCCTAGCACCTACAGGAATTGGCACGACTGTCTAGCTGTAATCCGTGCCAGACAAGGGATGGCGCAGGTGATGAACTGGAAAAAAGTGCCAATGGGCACGACTGTCAGGCTGGAAATCGCGCCAATCAAGCCAACCTTGAAAAGATGAAAATTTTGGAAAAACAGAGGTCAAATTTGATCCTTTGGGGATGAACAGGGGTCTAACACTAAAAAAAACAACCAGAAAAGGCAAGTTAAGCAAGCAAAGACCAAGAAGAAGATCTAATAGACGAAAGACAAACTCGCACTATTCCCCAGTGGAGTCGCCAACTTGTTACACTGGTCAATCCCCTCTGCGGACAAAGGCGATCCCATTAGCCCTAGGGTGGGTCTAGAAACAAGGAATCATGCTAGAGTGTAGGTTCCTAGATGCTTGAATGAAAAGGAGACGATAAGGTGGCCTACCTGTGGTCCAACGCTATCGTCGATGCCTGTAGTGATGGTGAGAGTCACTCGCTCCTGATCGAAGACAAGTCACAACCCTTCCGCCCGCTGCGCTTGGAAACCTGCATAAAGATCAGAAAACAAAAACCACATACCATATACTAATTCCATTCAACATCTGCTAATTAGTCAGAGAAGACTAGCATATTGCATTCAATACAAATAAAACACAAGATGGGAACCAGACAATAGTCACTTATATTAAGGTAGAAAGAAGAGATACAACCATGCTCTAACGTTGTGGTCTCCTCCAGCGGGGCTCAGGCGAAGCACATCTCAAAGCTCATCGGGGAATTCAGACGAGATAAGGGACCTCTCGATGGACTTCCTTCTTGATCTACCTTCTCAGTTATTCGACTATGGCTTAGTTCTCCAAGTTTAGCATCTCAGCTGCATAATCCTCTTTGTTCAGCTAGCTTTCATGATGGGAGAAAGTTCATTTATATAGCGGAGAGGGAGAGGTTAGGATCCCTATAATCATGGAAGGGAGACCTATCTTTTAGGAGTGTCCCATATGAGGAGGAAAATACTACACAAAGAGAGAGATCCATGGTTGAACCAGTTAACCACTTCCTGTGATTCATCCTAGAGGTGGTTGAAGGAAACTTCCGCCTCTAGTTTGTTAAAAAACATTCCCAAAAAGGCTGGCGCGGGTACAACAAAGGGATAGAGCGCCAGGTGGCGCGGCCTCTAGTGTATTTTCTCCACATTGGCACGAGGGATGAACTAGCTACCCGCGCCAATGCCAAAACATGGTTTTTCATGGGCTTTTTGAAAAAGTCTTCTACAGGAGAAATGATGCTCTTTTATAGAAGGATGTAGGGAAGGTGCTTGCAGAGGATGACATTGCTCACAGGTCATGGGAAAGACCCTCCAATAGGCAGGGCAAGGGATTGCAGGGACAGTGACAAATTGCTGTGTAACAACATGTTTCATAAATATAATTTTATAGATTAAATTAATAGTTTACGGTGAATCTATTCCTATGCAATAAATGGTTACTCATTTTTTTTTTACTTATGAGTAACAAGATACTACAAAATCTGCTCCATGAACAAACTAGCAACTAAATTTATGTGATGTGGCAAAACTTGTTGTTTGTTGTTTGCTCAATAATTATAATCAGAATATTGACACTTTCTTGGCAAAGAAAATTAATATTGTATTAGATACCTATAAGGTTATTAAACTCATAGATTACTTTTTTTGTGTTATTTTGCTACATAAATTAACCAAATGAACTAGGGGTTTGTATGTAACAAGAGGATCTCATTTCTCATTACTAAGAAAAATTTAGATATTTTATTTATTTATTTTGATATAATTATGGGTTTTTAAATTTATATTTTAAATATATAATTAATAATTTATTTTTGTTTTTTCTTAATGAAAATATTTGTATTAAAGTAATAATAAGATAAATATATTTTTCTTTGGATTTGTTGAATACAATGGATTTTCATTTTTAAGAAAATTATTTTTAATATAAATATATTTTCATTTAAAGAAGCAAAGTATCATTAATATAATAAGTTTTTAGTTCTTCATTTTTTACCATTTCAAATTTAATTTTAACATATTCTCTATAATTATTAGTTATTTTTATAGTTTAATATTATTTTTCATATATGCATGTTTCATAAATATAATTTTATAGATTAAATTAATAGTTTATGATGAGTCTATTTCTATGCAATAAATGGTTACTCGAATCTATTCCTATGCAATAAATGGTTACTCATTTTTTTACTTATGAGTAATAAGATACTATTTAGAATTTTGTGAGTTACAAAATCTGCTCCATGAACAAATTAGGTTGTTTGTTGTTTGCTCAATAATTATAATCAGAACATTGACGCTTTCTTGGCCAAGAAAATTGATATTGTATTAGATACCTAAAAGATTATTACTTTTTTTGTGTTATTTTGCTACAAAAATTAACCAAATGAACCAGCCTGTTTTCTATGTTACTATAAACAAACTATGAGACTCCATGGAGATGGGGAAATGTATTTTTTCCGAGTTACGCCACAAATGCATAAGTATAATGTTATATACTATGAAAGAACCCTATGGTGACGATGTGGTCCATTAAAAAAATATCTCTTTAAGCAAACAATGTACAGCAATAGTATGATTCTTCTAATTTGTCATCCTTTAGGTCCAATTCAACTTGATGCAGAGTAATAATACATTCTCTTGATTTACAAAAATTATAGATAATTTCCTAAATGAGATAAACATCAATAATAAGGAATACAAATGAGAATAAGAATACAACATACATTTTGAATGCTACCATATTAGAGATAGGCAATTTTTTTTTATTAAATTCCCTACATAAAACAACATAGAACGCCTAAAATGAGGCAACAGTAATCTATACATGTTTTGTTTCCTCTTAATATGAATTGCCCATTCTAGAAAATCAATATTTCTTCAAAAAGGTTTTAAGGTTTTAAATCTTTCATTGGTAAAATAAGTGATAAATTATATCTCACAACTTTCATCATCTCAATATTTCAATTATTATTTTAATTGTGTATTACCAACTTAACACAAACATGTTAAACAACCTAATCTAATATAACAAATATTATTTCAAATAAAAGTACAACTTTTCCAACTCAACAATTCTAATTTAGCAATCCTATCAGCCTCTCTTTGCATCTTTTGTGGAAATTGCTAGCATGTAACTATGAGCACATATAAAAACAATGATATTATATACTTAATTAATAGATCATTGTTTAACCTTTTGTGAAAATCTCGTTTAAAAAAAATTAATCAACCCAAAGGAAGGTGTTCCAAACTAGGTTATCTTAATTTTGGATCTCAAATATCTTTTCACTCTAAATGAGGTTTGCATATCAAAATATTTATTTTCACTCTAAAAGATGTTTCCATGTCAAAATATTTATTTTCACTCTCAAAGATGTTTGCATATTAAAATATTTCATATCTCTAGTGTTTGGTAGATCCGGAGTCTAGACAAATCTAGTGCTTGATAGATTGAGACTTAACATAGATCTAGATTAGTTTATTTTTCCTATTTAAATATATTCCACATGAATACCACTGGTATTTAGTAGATCGGAATCTAGACAAATATAGTGCTTGATAGATTTAGACTTAAGATAGATTTAGACTATTTTATTTTTCCTAGTTAAATATATTCCACATGAACACCACTAGTTCTCAATACTATGAGTAGTTTTCATTTTCATTTTATTATTATTATTTTATTTTTATGGGGTAATTTTTATTTTGTTATTTTTATTATTTATTATTTTATTTTTACAGGGTTTTTGATGCTATAACTTATCTTTATTTTTATTCTTTCATTTATTCTAATAAGATTTAATTTCTCCCTAAAAACTATATTCAACATGAATACCATAAGTTTTCTAAAAGATAAGTATTTTTTTTTTTAATTTTTTTTTTGACAAATTAAAATGTTTACATTAGATTACAACATGTCTTCCCTAATAATTTTCATCTTAAATATAATTTTCAAATTTTTATTTTGTAAAATACATATATTAATTAAATCTTATTAATATTTAATTAGTATAACCAAATATAATTAGCATATTATAATTGTTAATTTCAAATATATTTTATATAATAAAAAAGTGATTTATTAAAAGATTAGTCTAATAATAAATTATTATATATATAAACTAAAATTAAAACAAAAAGTTATAGGTTTCTCTAACATTAATTTATTATAACTTGATGTTTTTTTTAATAACATTGATTTATTATAACTTTAAATTTTTTTTCTTTCGGAATACATAAATTTTCCATGACTTCAACAATTTCGTAGACCCACTTTTTAATATTAATGGTCGTTTATAGCTTGGAAAACTTTTGGCCTCGAAGACTTGTAAACGCAAGTCAAGATAGGAAATGTCACTTGACTTTATAGGCATATTAGGAGGGGTCGTTTATAGCTTTGGAAAACTTGAGGCCAGAAAGACTTGTAAAGGTGGGTTGATTAACAAAGTCAAGTCAAGATACGAAATAGCTTTGGAAAACTTGAGGCCAGAAAGACTTGTAAAGGTGGGTTGATTAGGAGTCAAGATACGAAATGTCACATGACTTTATTGGCATATTAGGAGTGGTCCAGTTTTTTCAATATTTTTGTGGATATTCTCTTAGCTTTATTATATTAGGTTTTGCGGACATGTTTGGATGATTTTTATCTATTTTAATTTTTCTAGTTGTTTATTTTTGTGATTTTATTATAATGGTGGTTCACGCTTATTTATTAATTTCAGCCATTTTAATGTGCATAAACAAAGTTTTCCAGATTTCTTTTATTTATATTACTCTTTTGAAAATTTTCTTTTTCTAATTGTTTTAGAGTACTTTGATGGGATTTAATATTTTGGTGGAGTGATTTTTTTTTTTTTTTTCAATGTTTTATAAATTATTTTAAAATAAAAAATGTAATTTTTTAAATAGTTATTTTGTTAGTGAGTGTTTTGACATAGACACTGACAATGTATGTCTATCACTCTACTCAACAATATCATAAAATCTTATAACAATGCTAAAATCTTTTTATCGCATTTGTCAACAATATCTTGTTCGTTGGTAGTGTAGACAGTCTGATGGCAGTGTGGCAACCTACATGCATACAAGTAGAGAGCATAGGTTTGCTTATTTATTATTCTTCATTGAATTTATGCTTTAAAATTCCTAAATGCAACTCTTGCAACAATGCTAGTGCTATAAGTGATTGGAGACTTCCACAATTATTCATATTATTGTTGAAGATTTTTGACCCCTGCCCTCATCGTCGCTAAAACACATAAGAGCTAGAAGCAAAGCGGGGAAAGACAAGATCTAAGATAGTTGTATAACTTCAAGCAACAATTTATACAAGCCGGCTAGAAATTCCATTTTACAACATTGTGGAAAATGCCAGTTTTGCTAACACGATCCTTAGCTTTCAAAAATATTTATAATCTGGATTATTGTATATTTTATAATACCGGACATTCCCATCATTTGACAAGCTCCTTATTTTTTGAGGTGTATTTTGTGCATGCTTTAGTGACCAAGTGCCTTGTCGGTGTCAGTCTTTCCAACAAAATTTGCGTCACTAGCATTCCTACAAGTTTCATATGCAATTACATTGATTTTTGTGACACAAATCAGTCTTTGGTGGTATCAAAATCTCATCTATCCCAGCTATCTTGGTTGCAACCATAATATCTCTATCAATTTGACATGGTAATCATATCATATCCACTCCTCTCTCAGTTCTGGTTCTTTTGTTTTCTAATTTCCCATATCTCGTTTATGGGAATGACGATTATGGCATTCCAAGCTAGTTGTATGCAACCGGGAATATAGAGTAGGAAGAGTTCTAGTTGAAAAGAGAATTAGTCAACTGAGAAAGCCTAAGGTTCATTTTAAAATAAAACTCTACAAGCATACCATGCTACTTGGCACAATGATTTGGGGAATACAGAGTTCCTTTGTACTCTACCTTTGAAAGATTCAAGTGGCGATAGATCACATGACAATGGTCTTTGATGTAGCTTATAAATCATATTTTTATGTAGGAAAGGACCCTTATATTAATTCGAGGGAACGTGAAAGATGATGCTACCTCTGTTTGAACCCATATATGTGCAAGCAAAAGGGTAGGAGCATTAGTAATAGAGGCAAAGTGTTATTGTAAAATCTTATTAAGGGTGTATGAAAATATCCTACTTTAGCTATGTGTGACGAATAGCCCTAACAACATAAGTGGTTTTTCAACCCTTTAGATCTGCAATAGACAATTAGAACAAATCCTGCAAAAACCCAGATCTATGCAGTAAAAGTAGCTAAACAGTAAAAAGGAATAGTAACTGATGCAAAGTTAACTCCAAGTGTCCAACAAACAAGACAAATTTTAAAGAATGATTTTATATTATGTAACACCTAGTGAAGAAAACAAGTAACTGTTACCAGTCCCCCTTAATGGGTTGGGTTCTTGGTTGTCCTCAACGCTTCAACTTCAGAGTTTTCTCTCTCTCAATGGTGTGGAAAACCCAAAGCATGTGTTGAACTCAAGTGGGAGCTCAAATGACAAAAGAAAATAATAGCGAAAATGAGAATAATCAAAGTGAAGAATGAATGGAAAAACCCTCCTATTTATAAAAAATATTGGGTTATCCTCGATAATGGTGAATAATAAAATATTATTAACCAAGATCTAGATCTAACCGCGTGGAATATTTTATTATATTTTGTTGGAGGGAAAAGGTATTTAAATTGGTTAAATACCTTTATTTAGAAATAATAAACAAATAAATGATTTATTTATCATTTCACGAATGTGGTTAAAGAATAACAAACAAATAATTATTTTTTAATTATTCCTAGGTGATTTAGTCAATTTTAACAAGGAATAATAACTAAATAATGATTTAATTAATTATTCCTAGAGAAAAATAAGATAAATAATGATTTATCTAATTATTTCTCATAATTGGGTTAAATATGACCATGAATATTATTTAAACAATGGTTTAATTAATTATTTCTACGGTAAAATCAAATAAATAAGGATTTATTTAATTATTCCTCATGAGGTTTCTTATTTTAACTAGAAATAACTTAATAAAATATGGTTTGTTAAATTATTTCTTATAGTGAAAGCAATTTTACTATGGTAAAATTGGTTCTACATGGTGTACTTCGATCCATCTAATTAGAAATGGTTAGATGACCAATTTTTGGTGATAACACAAAGGTTGAGCTCATTTGAGTGCCACAACTTGTCCCAACTCTAGATTCACTTATTTCTTGTTTCATCAAAGAACAAGGTGTAATGTGAGTTATAAGGGAGTCACTAAGCCCCTACTTATATAGCTAGATGCATAACCAACATTTTTAGTTGGTTCTAGGGTCCTATTATTAAACCAAGTAAATCCTACCCTTATCACTAGATTCCACCTTTCTGATCAAGATCCTATCTAGGTGCAAGCAGAAAATCTACTGTGGAAGTAGTCCTTGGCATGTGTGGTCCCTTTGTGGGGTGTGGTGTTGCCCTTGGAATTATTTTGGCTATATTGACCTTTGTAACATTGATATACAATTCCCCTCAAGTTGTTCATAACCCCAAAACCCCCATAACATCATGAATAAAGCACTCCAAACCTGCCCACATGAACACACTATCATGGGTAAAGGAAAGGCAAAGAAAACAACATGAAATAAAGGGATGGCTAATCTATGATGCCTTTGCATCTACAAGTGCTTGGAATTATTACTTGGATCTTGATGGTGTCCATATACGTCAAAATATAAACATAGAGACTCTACATCAACAAATTCCATAATTATTTCATGTAATCATAAATTTTTTTATATACAGTTGGGCTTCAACCACTTTATTTCATGAAAATAAGTAGAAAATAGTAAGAGGGGTTTGAGTAATTGGTTTACTCATTGTAGGTGTGCTAGTAAAAAGAAAGAACAAATTTAATCGATTCCCACCAATTTCTACCTTCTCCGTTGGGCCAATCATATTTGATGTAACCATTTATGTATTGACAATGGTGTTACATAAATATTTGGTAATATCCTACATCAAGCATATCATTAGTGAGTACTGATAATTGATGAAAATATTTTATTAGAGTTTGTTTTTAATAAAATGGAAGAACATACATGTGGTCCCTTCAATATTGCTAGGAATCTCAGAATTCATGCATTGAAAAACAATGTTAAAGCCATTTTAGGTCTATCTATGATACAGTTTTCCTTTTCACAAACTCTAGGCGATTCCCCACTTTTCTCGTGATAAGCACTCGGACATGCAAGAAACCAAAGAGATTTCACCAAAGTGTTTGATTTTTTGGTTTCAACATATTTTTGATGATTTGCACAAGTTTACATTGTTATCAAGCCTCTCCAAGAATCTCCACAAAACAAAAGCTCGTACAAAATGAATAAAATAATTTAAAAGTTGTGGTTAACTATTTAGTACACCAAGTAGATCTTGTGGTGATGAGATAGAGATAGAGAGTATCCATTGTTAATTTTGAAACTCAATGACAAATTCCAATCATTGGACTAGATTCCTCTTTTCGGAGAGTGTAGAAATTTAATACAAAAATCAGTATTTCTCGGATTATCCCTGATCTAAACAATTATATGCCATTGTTAAATATAGAATCACTTCTACAAAATCTTTGCAGAATTTTAAACACAATCGCCAATCACAATATCATGAAGAAAGATCAATCACACATAACACAGATAATTTACCCGAGGAAAGCATATAGCTAAAAACTCTACTATCTTCTATTATGTATTATATCATGGATCATGAAAATGCTCCAATCCAAGAGCTCTCAGTACAATAGCTAACTGTCTCACACTGTCATACAAAAATTGGCAAGTTCCTTAGCCAATTTACTGTCTCTAGACAACCTGCTTCCACTGCGCAATCCCAGCTAATAACAATCTCTGAATGAATGGAATATTTCTTGCCCTAACTGTGCAATCCTCATGGGCACATCCAATGTGTGTGTGGTTGCATGTGTGCAACTAATAATGTCACAACTGATAGTCAAATGTCCCTTTCATCTACATCTCAATTGGGTCTCCACTGGATCTGACATGCATGTAGTTAATAGTAGTAATTCTTCAGCTGCATGTGAGGCCACTGATTATGAATTAATTAATAATTAATTCACTTGATCTCTCACTAGTGAATCTTCAGTTACAACTAGCACAACTGAGTTTAACTCACTTAACTGAGTTAAACTACTTTCCAACTTTCATAACTACACTTCCAACTCTGTTACAACTTCGAATCACTCATTACAACTAAGTCCACTTGCATGTCCCACCAACCAACCACTCAACTCGAAATTCCTATAGCTAACTTATTTTCCACTTCAGTTAACTATTTCCAAGTGCTCATTGAGAATAGATTATTGTTTATTGTCCAACTAATATTAAGGTATAATAATAGCCGACATGCATCTATAAATAGACATACATCTTACACATACATCTACAAATAGACCTCATCTATAAATAGAATTTTCTCATGCATCTATAAATAGACATCCACCTAAAAATAGCCTGAGGCTCCATCCTAGTGTAGGTGCATAATTTTCACTAGGATCTTCTTGTTGAATCTCAAAAGAGAGGACCAAAATTGACCTTTGAAGCAATAAATTTGGATAAGGAAAAGTATATTTTTGAAGTCAAGCCCATAGGTGCACAGATTGTTATGGTCAACCTAAGAGGCTAATTAGTCCTCCTCCAATGCCTATAAATATAAGTCAACAAGCCTCATTTGGAGACATTTTGCAAGAATCTCTCTCCCCTCTCATTGGTTCATTCAATCTAAAATATTGCATGTTATCTCCCACACATGTGAGCAAGAAGAAGGACAAATTTCAGGTGGCTAAAAATTTGTGTAAATCTGCACTTTGACTAGCGTTGACCAAGGGTCATTTGGAATATTATTGGTTCAATTTTTCTGGGGTATCATCGTTTCAATGTGCTACATTATTTGGCATAAAAATCAAGGTGTTTGAAGTTGTTTAACCTGCATTGACTGCAGATCTGACCGCAGGATTTATCTCTTCGTTGAATGGGTTTGACCGCATGTTTTGGACTTTTTTTCCTTCTATTTTACTAGCACTTGAGGCTGCATTGTTTGAAATTTGACCGAGTTTGATTGGAACACATTACCCATAGAATCGTGGACTAGTTAGGACACTTTTATTGTTATTGAATTTTCAGAATTATAGACTTTATAACAGTTGACCAGATTTGAGTATTTCATCATTGGCATATTGGTTTTTGGTTGGTTGATTTGTTCGACAAGTCAAGGCTTTGACATTGACTCTTATTTATGGATTTGGCTCATTTTACTCTCTGCTGAACATTTGAAGACAATCTAATAGAAGAATAATTTTCAAAGGGTTTTCCCACTTTTGTGGTTTTTCCCTAGTCTTTGACCAAATTGGCGTCTCTTGTTGATGCTCTTGATTGTCTCTTATTTTCATTTCATTTATTGTTCCATATTCAATTACTATTTATTATTGGAATAATTAATTGTTATTGAAAATATTGGTAATTGAAGAATTGAATTGGGCTAAAGTAATTGACATAGCATATAGTAGTGGATAAATTAACATGGTATTAGAGCTAAGGTGAAGGAAAAGCCAAAATGAGACAAGAGATAGAGAAATCATCTTTGGAAAAGTTGAAGGAATCTATCTGAACATGTCAAAATGACTACCTCATACTTCAATGAAGTTGAGAAGCTGGGAGACTCATAAATTCTTGTTGCTTGGAAGATAAGGTTGGGATTCATATCGGATGATAATGATGTCTTGGAGTACATAAAAGAAGAAGTTCCTAAGCCCCTGGAAATGCTCCCACTGTTGCCAAGAAAAAATACAAGAAATGTGAGTTAAAAACAAAGAAAATTATTGTTGATGGTTTACGAGATCATTTACTTGTCTATCTTGGAAATTTGAAGAAATCTAAGGATGTGTATGATACACTAGCTGGCATGTATGAGGTTAAAAAATTGAAAGAAATGGTTTCCTTGAAATATCAACTCAAAGAAATGAAAATGAATAAAGAACAATCTGTGAAATCCTATATCTTGATGATATATTGTCTTAGATATCAATTGCAGAGAGTTGGGGAAATTGTACTTGATAGGGAGTTGTTGTTGATAACCCTTAGAGGTCTCCCTCCTATCTTGGAAATTTTCAATACCTCGATAAGTAATTACAACATTTTCCCATCATTTTATTTGGATCATTATTTATGGATTTGGCTCATTTTACTCTCTGTTTAACATTTGAAGACAAACTAATAAAAGAAGAATTTTCAAAGGGTTTTCCCACTTTTGGGGTTTTCCCCTAGTCTCTGACCAAATTGGTGTCTCTTGTTGGTACTCTTGATTTTCTCTTATTTTCATTTCCTTTATTGTTCTATCTTCAATTAATGTTGATTATTGGAATAATTAATTGTTATTGAAGAATTGAATTGGGCTAAATTAATTGTCATAGCATAGATCAATGGAAAAATTAACATGGTATCAGAGCTAAGGTGAAGGAAAAGCCCAGAGGAGACAAGAGCTAAAGCAATCATCTTTGGAAAAGTTGAAGGAATCTACCTCAATAGGTCAAAATGACTACCTCATACTTCAAGGAAGTTGAGAAGCTGGGAGACTCATCATTTTTTGTTGCTTGGAAGATAAGGTTGGAAATAATATCGGATGACAACAACGTCTTGGAGTACATAGAAGGAAAAGTTCCCAGGCCCCTAGAAAATGCTCCCACTGTTGCCAAGAACAAATACAAGAAAGGTGAGTTAAAAACAAATGAAATTATCATTGATGGTTTACGAGATCATTTACTTCTCTATGTTGGAAATTTGAATAAATATAACGATGTGTATGATAAGCTAACTGACATGTATGAGGTTTAACAACTTGAATGATATGATCTCCTTCAAAGATCAACTCAAAAACATGAAAATGAATAAAGGAGATTCTATGAAATACTATATCTTAAGTATATCTCGTCTTAGAGATCAATTTCATAGAGTTGGGGGAATTTTACCTGGTAGGGAATTGGTGTTGGTAACCCTTAGAGGTCTCCCTCCTATTTGGAAAACTTTCATTACCACCATAAGTAATAACAACATTTTCCCATCATTTGATAAACAAGTTGGAAAATGCACTCAAGGGGAATTCTGGATGATTTCAAGAGGGATAATTCAAAATCATGAAGAAGGAGATCCCGTTGAATATTTTACTCAAGACAAGAAGAAAAAGGGAAAAGGAAGAACATGTTGAAAATGGCACCAAGAAATATTCAAATTTAATTTTCCCTTAAATTAAATTAGAAGAAAATTGTAATTCCACATCTCATGACAACTTGTACGAGTTAACTAAGTTAGTTTGCCTTAGTTGGTTCAATTAATACGAGTTCAGGATCTAACTTGAGTAATGTAGAGTGGTTCCTACTTTTTAGGAGCCCTGGTTGAGTTTATTTTGAGTTGTAATTAATTAACTCAGTTTATTTGAGTTAAATTCAGTTGAGCTATTTCCAACTGTTGGAGGAACTAGTGGAAGGTAAATGTGTGGAAATGGAACTTGAACCACACTCAGTGATCAACCAAAGAAATGATATATCAACCATAAATAACTCATGCATGTGTGAACTGAGAGTTTCCCACTTGAGGTTGGAGTTCAACGACATTGTACTATCAGTTGTATAATCTTCCAAATTGTATAGGTGGTGCATGTAGTTAGAGGAAGGCCCTAGATGGATTGCACAATATTGGATGGGGATTTCCCTAAATAATAGAGGCTAATTACCCAAGGAAACATCACAAGGAAATAAGGACTTGGGAGAGCATAAAATTGGATAAGTATTCGCTTAGGATTATATAGGAAGCATTGAGACAGATAGAAACAGTGTAGACATTTCTCAGGCTTGAGAAAAACATTGTAGTTGTCTCATATTTTTTTACTAATGAAATATACAGATAACAGGGTTTTAAGTTGTGGCTTTCCCCAGGAAATCATTGTGTAATGTGTTAATTGAATTCTTTCTCTTGTATGCTTTGTGATTTCACAATCAATTATTATTTCTGCAATTGGTAGAGTAGATTCAAGTCTATTGTTTTAGCAAATTACAATTAGCAGTTTGAATCTACAAGGAATTTTTATAGACCATCTGGTTCAAATATTCGTTCTCCTGAGTCAAAGGACCCTAATAGAATATTATTGTATATCGAATGCTACGATTTTCATAAGAATGGTCACTATTCTCGATACTTTCTAACAAAGAAATATGCTCCAAGATTGGACCAAAGCTACAAAAACAACATGTACAATAATAGAAAAAGTAATGATGATTCCTTGGTCTGCACCTAGGCACAACAACAAAAACAATAGGTACCAATTCCCTAGTCTACACCCAACGTTCAATGTGGATTCCCTTCGAACATAATTTACACCATTGTTGGACACATCAGAAAATGCCACAGTTGATCATATCATGAACACAAAGTTTAAGAACACTTACCAATAGAGGATCTAGTTGTATGAGGTTGTGAAAGCAGGCGATCCCCTGCACCAAGGCAAGTGGCTTAAGAGGGACCAAGTTCAACATAATTTCCTCCATCTCATGGAGGCACTAAACACAATGAAGATCATCAGTTCATAAGGGGGAGGATTCATCGAGGTGGATAATTTTTTCCACCCACCTATTCCACTGGATCATAAGACAATTTTATTATTTTGGTAGTTTTATATTTTTCGTTTTTTTTAGGTCCTAAACTTCCAAATCCATTTTGAGGCCCTAAACGCCATTTTTTTGGAAATGGGGCAATAATATTCATAATCTCTTATTCATAGTTGGAATTTTTACTCCTTGGATATAGTTTTGCAATGGATATCGTACATGACAAGTGGAGATCGTATGACAAAATTATGACCCCTGGAAGTTGATGTTGAATGTTACCCCATCGGGGCTCATAAGCCTTTGGTGCTTCATCTCTTAGGGTTATCGGTTTGGGATATTTTTGGTTTGTCATTGTTCTTCATAATAAAAAGGCCTTTGAGCCTCATGGTAACAAAGTTCAGGAAGATAGGTAGCTATCACATATCTTCTCATAGATAAACTACCATCGTTCGACCTAGTTTGATTTCATTTTGCATGTATACAGTTTCAACATTTTCCATTTATTAATTGAATTCAAGTTTCAATGTATCTTTGTGTTTTGGTTTTAAATCTATATTACATTCCATTCCCTTCATAAACTCATATCAGAAAGCCATGGTATTGGCCCATTGTATTGTAACAAAGTTTATTTATAGATTAAGAATTTGTGGAGGTGAATCTCGATGATTAAGAATCGTTGTACAAGTTTTTTTAAATGTACATGTATATACATATTTTTGTAATTAATAAAAATGATAATAATTTAAGCTAAAGTTATAATTTAGTTATACTTTATGATTTTTTTTTAATCTTAACAATGTGAGATGTATAATGAGGTAAGTGTTTTAATGCATATGGATGTTTACTAATTATTTAATCTATATTTCTACACTAGTTATGTTGAAGAACTGTCTAGTTTGGAATAGGGCTTGTAGAATTTATATTTAACTATCAATAATTATTAGATGTATGGTAACCTTCATTGAATATTATTAGTAGTATAAGAAAATGAAACACCGAGATTTATTTCCAAAGTAGTTATGCCTTTTTTCCCTTTTAATTAAATTCATTAATTAAAAAAACGTTCCATGAACAAGTGTCATACTAGCCATGGTTTTTTTGGGTATGTGGTATTGATAAGCCATGTTATTGTGACAGAACTCTTTACAGATTAAGAATCTACATGATAAAGTGGGAGTGAATCTCCATGTTTAAGAATCTTGTTACATAATGTTTTAGAAGGTATATATGTTTAACTTATATATTAATTTTTTTTATAATTTTAAATAAAGTTATAATTTAGTTAATTCTTATGATATTTTTAGTTTTATCAACTTCAGATGTATAAAAAAGTAAATGTTTTGATGCTTATTATGGATTGATATCTATCATCATTTACCAACCATTTAATGTACATGGTTGTGCGAGATTTTAGTAATATTTAGAAATAAGAGTTGAAAATTATTTTAAAGGTAGTTATGTCTTTTTGTATTTTCAATTTAATTAAAAGAACATCATGTTGATAAGTATCTAATTTGGTTTTTGAAATTTTATTACTTATTGTTATTTTACTATATTTTTCTTATAACATGTTTTTGAAATTATAATTTAATTTAATATTTTCATTATTATTATTATTATTATCATCTAATTTTAAGGTCACTGACAAGCTAGACACGAAATTGGTGTATGAGACCCCCTTGTTTGTGGGACAAGGGACCCACCTCCACCTCGTGATTTGACTGCTAAATCTACAAAGACATACATACTCTACCCCTCTGATTTTGAACTTTTGACTTCTTAAGTGGAAACACATGCTCTTAACCATTAAGATTATTAAAGATATAAATATAAATAGTTTTAAATATTTTTGAAGTTATTAAAAATTGATACTAATAAATATTTAATTTATACCACTAAGATAAATTTATTTAATTTATACCACTAAAAATATTTAATTTATATAATCGTGCTAGTTTTTAAAGAAGAGAAAAACACATGTAATGTTCAATCACATATTCGAGAAAACATATGTTTGAGATGCTAGAGTGTCTACCTCATGTCACTAAACTCTATCCACGCGGATGCTTATGCACATCCCTAGAGAATGGTCATCCTACGGCACATCCTACTGGCTTCTGCCACAAACACTAGAGAAGGAATTCCCTTTTTTGATGGCATCTCTTAAGAAAACTTCATTAATATCATTAATATTTTTTTTCTAACTGAAGAAATAGTGGGGTTAGTAGTTCTCACTTATATTGATATCGATCGATTTGTGAGGATTCAATTTTTTCATCTAACTTTTGAACCACATTTTCATGACTACTTTGGTTATGTATTTTTATTTCAAAAAAATTTGGTTTCCATCTTGAAATTGGTAATATCAAATTTTAAAATTTAAATGGAGAAAAAGATTATCCTCACCATTCACATGATAGAAGCATGAGCAATATAATTTAATTGAAATCGATGGACTCAATTTTAAAATTTTGTTGGACGAAATAGATATACATTGCATTCATATGAAAGAAATCAATAAAATGAAGAGGAGAGATTTACAGGGGTAAATCGGGACACCTGATGAGGTCCTGTGATCGTTGGTGTCAGGATGATGGCGGTGACTCAAATGGGACCAGAAGGTATCGGAAGGCTAAGGGACGATTGGCGAAGCAACCTACTTCTTCGCCCTCAGAGTTTTCCATGTCGGGTAAGTATCAAGAATGCTCTTCTTGTTTTCCTAATTCACATTCTTGTGGGGAAAAGGAGGGTGGACTTCTGGGCGGGGCACTGTGCGACAATGATGTGTCAGGGGATGTTTTCTTAAAGCCAGGGGGTGGATCTCTGACTGAGGTGGCGGGGGATGGGGTTGATGATCCTGTAAGTCCCCTCTATTAATCCCACATCTTTCATCCTTTTCACTTGACCCGAGGGCCCCTTCGTTCTTGCCTGATAAACTTGCGAGTTTGCAGGTCACTAGCATACCATGTACATTGACTGTGGAGGAATCCGAGGCTTCTGTCCCTATCCCTCCGGAACTAAATTTTCCTGCTATTGAATCTGAACCCCTGTCACCTAGGAATTCGATCAGCAGTGACCTAGACTTGTTACTTTTTGACCCCAATGCAAATTTGGTCTGCCTTACTATGGATAAGGGAGGGATGTCCTCTCCTTTCGTGATCATTAGTCCATCATCTATTGTTAATGTAACTATCCGAAGAGGTAAGGGTAGGCCTAAGGTAAAGAAAAAATCCTTATCTCTGTCGGGGAGGGATGGGATTCATGACGCCGGAAATTTTTGAGACATACTTGTTACTATGGCACTAGAGAGGGTACTTAGAGAATTAAGCCCTCCTAAGGGTTGTTCATGAATTGTTTGATTTCTCTGAATATTCGGGGTTTTGGGGGGGGGGGGTGAATAAATTTATGTCTTTACGTAATTTTCTTAGGTCTAGAAAGCCCTCCATTATTTTTATACAAGAATCTATGCATTATACTCAGAAGACAACCTCTTGTTTCCGCACCATGTTTCCAGATTGGCATTTGGCGGCGAGGGATGCTATAGGATGTTCTGGTGGTGAATTAGTCATCTGGGATCCTGTTTTCATGAAGATGAAGGCATAAAGTTTCTTTCGAGGGATCATACTCTCGAGTTTCATTAAGGGATTTGAGTAGAGGATTCACATGAACAATATTTATGCACCCTATCAGGAAAGACTCTCTTTCTGGCGTAGAATGGCAAGCAACGCTATACTGCTACTAGACAATTTAATTATTACTGGGGATTTTATTTTATCCTTGAATGAGGATGAAATTTGGGGAGTGAAAGGAAGAAAGGATTTGCTGGCAGGGACAATTTCAAATATTTTTAAAGATGAATCTCTTAGTGACTTAATGATGAAGGATCGGGGGCCTTCATGGTTTAATGGCAGGAGGGGTGATGATTCTATCAACAGAAGGATCGAACCATTCGTAGTGAAATTCAATATTTTGGCTCGTATGGGGGATTGGGTGGCGGAAATTGGTGATGTTTTCATATCTGACCACAGACCTATTTCTCTGAAGTGGATTTTTGAGAAGGCTCAAGGGGGTACACCATTTAAATTCAACTGCACTTGGCTACAAAATCCTTCTTTTATTTCTTTGGTTGAGTTGTATTTGCGACAGCATCCAAGATGCGATTCTATGTCAGCTATGGATTATCTGTCTGTCACTTTTCGAGGTTTAAAAGGTAAATTTAAAGGGTGGGAGTAGGCCAAAAAGAAAACAATGCAGGAATCACTTAAGATTCTCGAGGAAGAGACTATAAGTTTGATAAAAGGAATGGAGGGGAGAGCTCCAAGGGCTGACATATGGGATGGATTGGAGGATGTGGAAGAGGAAAGAAGAAATATTCTCTGGATCGAAGAGCATACATGGAGACATAAAAGCCGAGCGATCCGGATTCGCGAGGGGGATAAGAACACTCGTTATTTCCACACTTTTTCCATGGGGAGAAAAAATCATAATTCTATTTGGAAGATTAAGGTCAATGAGACAACATACACTTTCGCGAAGGAGATTCAGAGGGAGGCTATCACTCACTTCATTAATCTTTATAAATGTCGAGAAGATTTGGTTCATATAGAACATTTATGGGCTATTGAGGATTTCCCGGTCATGTTTGAGGAGGGAGATTTAAGGGATTTTAAGAAGAAAATAAGAATTGAGGAGGTCCTAGCAGTCCTAAAATCATTTGCGGTGGATAAAAGTCCAGGGCCAGATGGATGGACCCCAGAATTCTTCATATTCTTCAAGGAGATTTTTATTGATCTCATTTGGGAAATGGTAGAGGAAGCAAAGAATACAGGTAAGATAAGTGGTGCCTTAAATTCTATGTTCATTGTCTTGATTCCTAAAGAAAAGGAGGCTAAGACTTTTGATGATTACCGTTTGATTTCTCTCTGTAATTCACTGTATAAAATAATTTCGAAGATTATTTCTGAAAGGATTAAGAAAGTGTTATCCCATTTCATTTCACTGGAACAAGCTAGGTTTCTAAAGGGCATGAGTATACATGACACTGTAGCATCTACTTAGGAAGTTATACATTCCATTCACACTAAAAAATTGAAGGCTTTGGTCATGAAAATAGATCTAAGTAAAGCATATGATAGGGTTGATTGGGGTTTGTTAAGGTTGATTTTATACAAAATTTGTTTGGATATGGTCTTGGTAAACTAGATCATGGGTTGTGTTTATAGTACTTCTATGGCCATCATTATCAATGGCATGGCCACATGCTTTTTCAAACCTAGCCGAGGGTTACGTCAAGCTGTGCCCTTTCCCCTTTATTGTTTATCCATATTATGGATTCATTAAGCACCAAATTAATTTTGGTTGTCAGTAGAGGCATTATTAGGGGGATTGGTATCACTCATCGCAAAGAGATTTCCCACAATTTCTTTGTTGATGACGTACTTTTATTTGGATTGCTCATTAAGGAGTTGTGGAAGGATTTTCATGGAATTTTTTCTAAATTCTGCAAAGCATCAAGTATGGAGGCTAACTATGGAAAATATTGCATTTATCACGGGGAGGAAGAAATGGACCTGGTGGATTCGATTGGTACATTGTTTAACTTCAGGACTGCTCCTTTGGTTTTGGGTTTCAAATATTTGGGATTTCACATGAAGCCTAACAATTATGGAATTAAGGATTGGCACTGGTTGATAGAGAAAGAGGAAAGGAGGATTCAGGGATGGACATTAAAATGGTTGTTTAAAGGAGGCCGACTCATTTTGGCACAGGTAGTCTTACAACAAATCATGGTTTACTGGGCACATCTATATGTGATCCCATCCAAAATTTTAAAAAGCAATAGAAGCATTATGCTAAATTTTCTGTGGAATGGGGGAAATTAAAAAGGGAAAATCCACTTGTCAAGGTGGGAGTTGTTCATTAGACCAAAGGATCATGGTGGATGGGGTCTTAAAGATCTGCACATTTTCGGTCGGGCCCTGATTTTGAAATCCATCTGGAGGGGTCTTAACTCATGAGGCATATGGAATGAAATTCTCAAGTTTAAATATTTGAATATTGAGAGGATGGAGGAACTCTATGTGTTGGGTTGGCAAGAGTCTAAGGGAGGGTCAATTATCTGGAACGATTTTAAGAAGTGCTGGTCGAGCTTTACTTCTCTCCTGAATTGGCACTTTGGAGGTGGTTTGAAGATCTTTATTGGACATGACGAGCTGAATGGTAATTCAATTTCTATTAACCTCAGTATGGAACTTATTGAATATATAAATGTTAGAGGTTTTTTCTACTTGGCACAGATTATCTTGGACATAGTTAATGGGAGTCTGGTATGGATGTCAACCGACGATCTGTCTCCGCCAGCACATCTGAGGGATGAATGGAACCGGTATAATGAGGTTTTAAGATGCCAGGAACTGTTAGTGGACAGTGAAGGAGACAGGCTCATCTAGAAGGGAAGGACAACAAACAGTATGCCCATCATGGGTGATACTTATAATCATCTTACTCTTACTCCATATTTTCCTGTTGAGATAGGATTTTTTAAAAGAATATGGAAAAACAATGCACAACTGAAGATGAGGATTCTGTTGTGGATGATTATGATGAAAAAAAATATTACCTGGGATACCTTATAGAGAATAGGTTGGGTTGGAACTGGTTATTGCAGACTCTGTTTGACAGAAGAGGAGAACAACATTCACCTGAACAACGTACACCTATTCTACAATTATACTTATGCTCGACTGGTGATGGATCTTCTGGGTAAGTTTTTTAATATCAAAATTCCTTTTATGGATAACATGACTGATTTTATCCTTTGGTGGCATAAGTGTGCTTCCTGACTTTGGGTCATCTTGACTTTGTTTCATTGGTATATTTTGAGAGCCCGGAATTATTGGATCTTTGAAGATGTGATTTGCTGCTCGGAGAGGACTGCTAGATTTATCATTTCATCTTGGGAAGGGTTGATAACGGTGTAGAAACCTCTAAAGGACCTATCAAAGAGATTATGGCCTGTGGAGATTCAATATCCAGAAGGTTTCCTTGACGGTGCCTCCCAACTTTCCAGGTGCGCGTGTGGCGCTTGGCTCAGGATATCGCCTTACTACCACTCTAAGATCTACTGGCATGAAGGGCATGGTACCAATATGAGGGTAGAAGTTCTGACTTGTTAGGGCTTACTGTGGTTTGCCACACATTTCTGTGTTGAGCGATTGTGGGTTTATGGTGACTCAAATGTTCTAATTGAGCACTTAAACAAAGGTACTAGTTTAAATCCCATAAATTTGGGGTCATGGTTGGATCGGATCATCTTGCTTCGTAAGGATTTCTCTGATATTAATTTCAAACGTATTTATTGGGAGAAAAACTGTATGGTTGATAGTTTATCTAAGAAAGGCTTACAGGGTGACTTTGGGCACATGCACTATGAATTACATGACTCGGGTGGTAGGGGCACAATTGGGACAGTTAAATTCATCTGAGGAGGTCCTATCAGTTACAACAGTTTTTGTATTTATTGTTTATGTTCGGGTTTATTCTCATGTTTTATGATATTTTCCTCGAGCAACAGCTTTCATAGATACTTTGGTGACTATATCTTTCTAGTCATCGGGGTATGGAAAACGGATTGACAGAGCAGGGTTTTTACAATGCTGACTTCCTTGACTAGGAAGTGATGTAAATCTGATTTTTATTTTTGTTTGGGCCTCTTATGATTTATGTTTTTAAAAGCATTGGGCTATTTTTTAGGAAGGGATTGTTTTTCTTAGCAACTTTATGGTTCTGGGGGTTCTATTTTGCCTCATATATACCTGAATTATTTTGAACTGACAGAAGAGCGATGGTCTCTTAAAAATGATGAAATGTAAGAACTATTAAAGAATAATTTTTTGAACTGGTACATAAATATATTACCAGAGTTTTTTATATTTGAAAAAAAAAAATGAGGAAGTAGGAAGCCTTTTATTAATGGAAGTTTGCGTTTTTTTGTTCTGAAAAAAAAAAGGAAGCCCTTCTTTAGGAAGGAATCCAAGAAAATTGATTACTCCCATAAATGAAGGGCCAAGGTGTTGGGGGTCTACTAGAGTGTGAAGTGGATTCGCGTGAACCAACATGGTTGCTTCGCTAGAGGCATTTTTCTTTGCCTCCCTGAATACGTTGCCAAAAATAATTGAGGAGCTCAGATGTTGGTCATTTGCAATGAAATCACTATCGTCAGCTTCCATAGACCCTCTGACATTCATCTCGATAGCCTAGTCAGCTAAGCTCTATTTGGGAACAGTACGGAAGCCCTCATTGTGGGCGTTGATCCCTATTCCCACTGTCACTATTTTGGCACCAAGAACCATTTCCATTGTCCCTATTTTGGCACCAAAACCCATTTCCACTCTTCCCACCCTCTTTCAACCGCCCTGCCTGCTACCACTAATTAATCCATTTTCATTTTTTCATAAATAGCTGAAATTAAGCCAACAAAGTTAAAGATCATCTTATAAAGAAAAAAAAACATTATACCTTGACACTGGACCGTTAGGGACTTGGCATTATCAAGTTATTTTATTCCATTAATTATCTAGCTAATATTTGCTCATTTTTCTCAAATATAGGTCACATTATCTAATCCAAATGTAGCATAAAATCAAGGAAGTTGAAAAAAAAAGAACATGAAAATTAATGCACCCACAAATCTGGGGACCAAACCAGGATGATAAGCATCAAACATGATGTTTAATGCAATGAATGGTAATCACTAATTCATGTAACCAGAGTGATTGCAAAACCATGTTTACCTTGTGCAGTGTCATGTTTATGTTAACGGTTTCTTTTACAACATTTGAATATCAACATGGAAAGATAAAGAGACCATTTACAAATAAATTAAAATGAAAATAGATTTTTAAAATTGAAGCTTTCATGGAGTAGTTTAATTGGTGATTGTTTTGATAATGAAAAGTTATGTTTCATGATATTCTAGGTTTAGGTTCAAACCTTTTTGTGTTAAACAACAAAAACTTAAAATAAAAATTGTGTTTTTAATTTATTTTATGGAATAATAAATAAATAATTTAGTAATAAATTAATTAAAAACACATTTAAAAATAAAAAATGAAAAAAAAACTTTAATTTTAATATTGTTCATTCTATTTTCTTTTATCTTTAATTTATGTTTGAAAAAACATTAATACTCTGTTGAATTAGTAGGGTAGTGCTTATTGAGAATTGTAATGTTTCATGCATTAAAATTTGTTCTCGCTTGAAAAAACCAAGTGTTGGTTGCACGACGAATTTTTGGAATGATGAGTTTTCACTAGGAAGGATAGATAGGCCCTGAGTAGAACAAATAAATATTTGGATTTTCGTCCAAGGCAAGCAAATGACAACACTCGTGGCATAGACAAAAGAGATTGTGTTTTTGGAAGCACTATGGAAAGCATGGATATTGGTTGGAGAAACAACAAGAGATATTAGATGATGGTGAACAAATCAAGGTATAATTGTTTGTGTTGAATAACATTTTTTCATAACCATATTGTTATTTGTGTCACACATATTATAACAAGTCTATATGTTATGTTTAAGTTGATGTAGTGGTCCTAGATACTGTATGTACCTTTTTTTTTCAGCAATAATAATAATAATAATAATAAAATGCTACTTTTTATATTAAAAATAAAAGGTAGTACAATCATCTTGGATGTATCTTTCCTTTTGACCTTACAATTTTTCAAAAAACCATTTGTCCAAAACTTTACTAAACAAAAAAAATAACATCTTGGAGACTATTACATCATAGGTCTTTATACTATGCTACTCAAAATCAACTGTACCACATTATACTAATGCTATTTATTACAAAAACTCAGCTATTCCAACATTTTCATCGTTCTTCTACTTTTCCTTTCAGTATCACATAAGCCTCTTCTCTATTCTAATGCCTAGTTGGTTGTTTTTTCCCTCCATTATTTTATGAGTAATTAATGGTATCTTCATTGATCATCACACCATTGTCAAATTACGAAAAATAAAACTTACCTGTCTCCCTAGTAATACCTCTTTTTGAAAGTAAGTCACCCATCCAATTTTTCTCTTTCGTTAAATGATCAAACTTCACTATTTGAAAAGTCCTTAACAGAGTTTTGATGCATGTCATCCAGTTTTTTAATATAGGTGGGTTGAAGTCACTACTTCCCTTGACCCATTCAATTATTTCTTTAGCATCACCAAATATCTGAATCTAATTAATACCAATCCATTTAGTCGCGATCAACACAACCAACAATGAAAAGATTTCTGCTATGTTATTAGTCCCTCTTCTGCCTTCCCACCAAAAATGGTAGAATTCACTAGCCTCTAACTAGATCACAACTCCACAACCACAAACTCTACTTGTGCTTTCCCCATCAAAGAAACCCACAGGGAACAATTTCAAAATTTCCATAACTCTGAAAGATCTATAATCTTTATTTCACTATTCTAGCCCTATCTCATTGAGAAAATCCACCGTCTTGATGATGTCCTCGTGTGCCTTTATATTTTCCTGCTCAAATATTATGGCATTGTGCCTCCTCCATATTTTCCATAACACATAAAGCGAAAGATCATTGTACCTCCTATCTTTGATCCATGATCCAGTGAATATCGACAGCTTGATGAAGGAACCCATATCTACAATTTTATAATGTCCCATCACCCCTTCCTAGATAGCCTTTGTGTAAGGAGATTCCATGAATATATGATTTACCTCATCCTCCCCCTTCCTACAAAGGATACATATGCCCAGACCCTGAAATCCTATCCATTGGAGATTCCGACAAGTCAGAATATGATTATGAAAAGCAATCCAGCCAAAACATTTGATTTTATTCGGTAATTTGCGCTTCCATATGACCTGAAAATGTTGAGAAAAAATAAGGCCGCTATCCATAATAGGTAAATCCACATATATTTCTTTAACCACTGGGATTCCCTTCCTAAGGGAACCAACCCAAATCATATGGTCCTCACTATTGGTAAGAGAGATCCCTGCATGCCTGAGACTTGTGGTATAGACTTCCCATTCCTTACGAAGTTCATCAGGTTTTCCCAAATCCTCTACTGAAAACCACACTTGACTGTCCAATTTTTGCAAACTATGAAAAATGAACTATTTTATATGATAAATATGTTTACTATGTAGGAAATTAAGAATATGAACTGATAAGGAATGACTTCCATACATACCGAAAATGGAATATAATCTTGCCTGGATTTGAGATTGATCTCTCACAGTCCATCGAACATGGCCCATAAGATAGTACAAGACCTGGAACATACTTCTCCATATATAAGATTTTTGAAACTTCTTCCTAGCCCCACGCTAGATCCAATATGTAAATTAAAGTCCATATAGATATTTGACTTGGATGATATGTGACTATAGTCCATCCCCTGCTAGTGCTCTCCATATGTTTTTTATTATAAGTTATTTATTAAAATTACGAGGATCGATGATTCCCCATCCTCCCACTTCTACCGGTCTAGCGATAATAGACCACCAGACAAGGTGTATCTTGCATACAGTCACTCCTAATTGTGCTCCAACCCATAAAACCTTCCCACGATTGTCTGGATCCTTTTCATAATTTCCTTAGGCAAAAGAAAGAGATGCATCCAATATATTGAGAGCTCTGCAGGACTGATTTTAACATAATAAGTCTCCCTCCTAGAGATGTCCATTTATGTGTCCAACAGTCCAATTTATGGCCAAATTTATCAATTAACCACTCCCAATATCTATTTATGTAACCACTAGGTTACAAAGTGAAATCAAGATATGTAAATCCTTCATAAAATTGCTAATATGTCACCCCAAAAAGGCCTTTAATATCATGTAATGTATTCTACACCCTTCCTTTGTGTAAAATCTTCAACTTAGCATCATTCATTATCAGTCATGTTTCATCCCCAAGAGCCTTGATAATGCTATGGAAAATAGACCATTCCGCCACAATGGCCTGACCCCCAAAAAGTAGATCATCTAGAAACATGAGATGGGGCACCCAATGTTGATTATAAATGCTAACCTCCCAAATAAGACCATTTTCCCTTAATTCCCTCACTTTCCTACTCAGTGAATCGATCACCAGCAGAAAGAGTAACGGTGATAGTGCACAACCCTGTCTCAGCCCCCGGTAGGCCGAAAAGAACTTAGAGGGTAGACCATTAATGATCACGACAAAGTTAGTAGAACTTAAACAACCTATAATCCATATGTATTTCTAAGAAGACATACCCATTTTTATCATAATCAATAATAGAAATTCCCAATCAATGCAGTCATAAGATTTGCACAAGTCTACCTTCAGAAGACAAGATTTCTGTGCACTGGTATTAAAAGAATGGATCATCTCTTGAGAAATTCCAATTGCATCTTGGATCTGTCTCCCTTCCATAAATCTCAATTTATCTTGTGTAATAAAATTAGACAACAATGGCTTGAATTTTCTAGCAATCATTTTGGACATAACTTTATACACAAATTTACACAATGATATGGGCCTAAAATCAACAAAGGTCTCCGGGTCCTTCTTCTTGGGAATCAACACTATGAAAGTTGCATTAATGTCGCTACAGATAAATCCCCTTAGCTTGATTTCCTCTTCCACATTTAATAGATTTGGAAGCATCAATTTATTAAAATAGATGAACAATTCAACTGCCCATCCATCCGGTCCAGAACTCTTGTCCTTCACACAGTCCTTCAGGGTCGACAAAAGTTACTCACTAGTTATCACTTTGCCCAAATTATCGTTATCCTCTTGGGTTAGCATAGATGGTATCAGATCAATAAAGGAAGCTTAATCCGCATACCTGTGCAACCTAGCAGAAAAAATCCCTCCAAAATGATTAATGGAAACTTGTTCGAGAGAATATTTAGTTTTATAGAGATTCCCAACCTCATCCCTTATTTGTTTAACAGAGTTTTTTTTCTTTCTAAAATTAAATTGCCTGTGAAAATATTTAGAATTTATATCTCTCTATCCAGATCTCCCTACTCTTTTGTTTGATTTCTTGTTCCCATTCTTTCATAATGTCGCTCCTATGGCCTTCCAGCGAAATAATTCTATCTCGATAATCATCTGAGAAGAAAAGTGGATCATTAGTATCAATCTCAAATAATTATTTTAAGTCTTCTTTTTTCTTATGAGAAATCCATTTACGAGTCTCAGCTTTTAGGATTTTAGGGTTTTGATGCAAAGAAACCATAGGGGACCTGGTAGAGATTTTGAATAAGATTACTCCAAACCCTGTGCACCAATGTTTTTAAGTCGGACATTTTCAACCAACGAGGATTTAACTTGAATGGGTATGCCTTCCTTTCCCCCATTCCATTAAAAGAAATCAGAATCAGTTGATGATCCGAAATTTGCCTTGGAATTATGTCGAATTTCACCTCCACAGGATTATTAAATTAATTTTGGCTCAACAGGAATATGTCTAAGCATTTTGAAATACCCTAGCCTCCATATCTACCATTCCGCCATGTAGGAGCCATAGTACCCGACATTGCATCTACCAAAGAATAGGCCTCCATCCATCCTTTAATAAAAGTTGTGAGAGGATCAATTTGAGCCTTATCACCCCAAACCTCAGCAACACCAAAAGAAAATTTCATGTCCCCAGCCAAAATTAATGAACTAAGACCGAGGATTCCCAAATTTACCACTCCTTCCCAAAAAATCCTTCGACCAACATAAGGAGCCTATGTATTTAAGAATATGATCCTCTATCTAGATCATGTCATGTAGCATGTTAATATAATACCTGCACATGAACTATAAGGCTTCAAATCGAGCATTCAAGGATTTCACATTATTCCACATTATAAGCCACATGAATTTATTGCACAGATGTGCTAACCTGGACAAAATCTCAACATAGCCCTCCAACCTTTGTTATATTCCACCATTTTTTCTTGAATAAAAATCATGGACAGTTGGTACATGCGAACAAGACCACATAAATATTTGATTTTACGTTCATCTCCCAAACCCCTTATGTTTAGAGATATAATAATCATGGGGGCACCCCAGAGACATAATTGTCCCATCTAAGGGCCTGAGTACCATTGAAATATGATATTGTAACCGACCCCACCATGAAGGCCTCGTCGATATTAAAAGGTAAATATTGAGAAGCCATCCCCATAACCAGAGAACCTTCAAGGGAGTTATAGTCTGATACCTTCTTGAATCTAGGATTTCTTTTTTTCCTATGAGTGACATTCGATTTGGAATTTGCAGCTCCTGAATTCATTACCCACTCAAAGAAGGATATTTTTATCTCTAGAGGTTCCATTTCCTCCAACGCCCTAAAAAAAGAATCCAACTCACGATCTGATGAAGTAAAGAGCCTACAATCGACCATATTCTCCTTAATAGGGGAATCAGAGGTCATTAATGGATTGCATAGGAGCATCTCCATGAGTTTATTTTTCCATTGAATGTAATTTATTAAATGATGATGTAAATATGACGAGGCATTTGTACACCCATGTATTTCATGGGAATATTATTACCACTTTGTAAGTTTAGGTTTGTAGTAAGCCAAAAGCACTTGGTGTGATGTGATGAAATTTGTGAGAGACAAAGAGCGCATGGACAAGGATCCTTGTGTAGAGTGTTTATTTCTTGGGAATTTGATGTAGGAGCATCAGGAACATGGTTTAGGGTAAGCAAAAAAACCCGAAGCATGGTTGAGAGTAAGCCAACAAAACCTAGAGCATAGTTGAGGGTAAGCTGACAAAACCCAAAGCATAGTTGTAGGTGTTACAATATGATAGTCGAATTAACTAGATATATAAAGGGAATTCTAGTAGACTAGTGATTGCAACAACTAGTTAACCATGCATTTTTGTGATTGTTCCTTTCTATGGCATCAATAGTTGGGACCAAAAATAGACTTTTCTAGTTGACGTCAAGACAAGTAATCATTAAAGGTGTGTGTTAGAGAATATGACTCCTACTTGTTTTAATTTTGATGCTTCCTAGGTAAATGAATATGTTTCTAGCATTTAAGAGGTTATAGTTTCTTTATCTTGACAAACCATACAAGAATTTATATCGTGTTATTATTTAATGTGAAATACAATAAAATATTCTTATGAAATGTTCATTGAGGATTCCATAATGCTTACATCCTCTAGTGATAATGTTAATATTGGGATGAAGAAATGATTTAGGCTCTCTAGGTTTTGTATTAATTAGAATAACACCCCTTTATCTATTGCGTTCTTCTCATCAAGCAATTAATTTTTGAAAATCTTCAATCGCATGAGTATTTACTCAAAAATGAGAACACCAAGGTGATGGGTCACATTAATAAGTAAATTCAGATGTTCATTATTCTATCCTCCATCCCCCAAAGTTATCCTTTTCTCACATTAATTCACATTTTTAGTCATAATATGCTTATTAATAAGACTAAAAGGTGTTTGTCATATTGTGTGGCCTAATGTGATTGATTTTCAAGAAAAGGAAGCATTTTTTAGGCATTCACTCTTCAGGGGCTTGATGGAGACAACCAAGAGAGAATATAGGTGATCCAAGTGGATCTTGGTGGCCATATTCCTATTCCACTTGGACCCCCACCATTGTTTCTTTTAGTTTTTCAGTTTCCTTAATTGTAGCACAATTTACAATTTTTGGCAGTTTTTCGGGTCTTGAACTTCTGGAGTCGTTTTGAGGCCCTAAACGACAATTTTTTTTGGAAAATGAGCAAACATGAGTAGACAAGTAACATTTGAAGTTGAAAATTATATCCCTCATATAAATCTTTCTAACGAGGTATTGTGTGTGTAAAAATAAGATCGTATGCCAAAGTTACAACCTCGGGAAGTTAATGTACCAATTTACCCCATTGGGCCCACAATTTTAGTGATTCATGTCGTAGGATTAGGATTTTTGATATTTAGGGTTTTACACTATTTATTAATAATAAATATGCATTTGAGCCTCATTTTTAACATCAGAAAATCCTACAGGAAAAATACATTAAAAATGTCAAGCAGAAGGTACATATGAAGATTTTCAAAGAAGGAAAACATTAGAGCATACCAAAATTTATCTTTTCCTAAGGTTAAGGGACAATTTAATGGACATCACACTAGCAAAAAATCTCTTTTGCGCGACAGCGTGGCTATTCCTTCGATAGTCGCACGGTCCTGAGGATGGCGAAATGTCACCATCTAGTACCACTTGGCACACTTGGTTAGGAAGATTCTCCACATAGTACTACCAAGGACAGTCGAAATGGATCCACCTTGAGGCTTAAATGCAGCACACAAAGGAGTCAATCCTCCACTCTTGTGTCACTATCCATATTGGGCCAAGAGAAGGGGGAGGAATTAAAAAAATGTCTATATAAACCGACCTTTGGAGGATGAATTGGAGACACATTGTTATGCTGGTGAAATTGATTCATATCAAACTAGCTTGCATAGTCCAGAAGCATAGTGATTGGAAGGACTCATATATTGGCCAACTAACATTTCAGTCCAAGAGAGATAGGTCCACTATTTGACCTTGATCTACCATCCTTTTAGAGAGGGAACAGACGCTTGTAGGAACTCGAGGGAAGGAGACCTCGTTGTTTTGGGTATTTAAGCTCCAGGGCTGAAAGGACCCTCTTCAAGTGTTTATAATTGTATCTTTTTTACCACTAGCACCTAATAAAGGGAGAATTATCCACTTGTGTTATTAGGTCATTTACTTTATTGAGCTTTTGTATTTTTCATCTTGTGTTTTGTTTTGTTCTTAGTGTTGTGTTTTGTTCTTAGTGTTGTATACGCAGTTTTCCATCAAACTTAATTTACATTGTGTCAAATGTATTCCACTAACAATAGACAATCATTTTTCTATGTGACCTTGTGCAGGTAGTATTCATCTTGCTAAATAAGTGTATTTCTTAGACCCTTGTGCCAAATACACTACCACAGGAATGGTGACTCAATTGGATTCTTTCTTTTTGAGTTAATGGTTGTTGATGCAGGTCCTTCTTCTTGCTCAGTTTGTTGCAAACCACCCCTACATTCTCTCTGCATCTCCAATCACACTCAGTGATAATTTTTGCATAGTAGAGAGGAAATTTTTTCTTCATTCTACCCAACAATGTGCTTTGTGCTCCAACAAACGCGTGCTCCACGCATGTGGGAAGATAACCCGTGCGACAGGGAAACAAGCAAAAAATTGGCTACTTTTTCACATTTATAAGGTGATTGGCAACCCCTAATAATTTTCTATCACTTTGTCTCTGTATTTCACTACTACTATGACACCTAGGTGCTATTTTTAAAATGGAATTAACTTAGAAACTACGTAGTTTTAATTTTGGTATTTTATTTTGCAGCTTACACATAGTTTAAATAGGGAATGAGTAAGTGGACTTAAATCCACATATGTTTTCCGGAAAAATTATTTGCTGATAAGAGATACAAAAACGTAGCTTAATTAGTAAAGAGTAAGTGACCCATATATCCACATTTGTTTTTCCAGTTCAAGTTTGTGAAATTTTTGCATTAGATTAGTTCAATTATGCATTAACATTTGGGACTAGGATCAAACTATCAACAAAGAAAGTAAGTAATATATTTCACCCTTGCACCTCTCGGTGAACCTAGGTACACATATGAATGCTTTCCTAATACAATTTTCCATCTCCCTAGAGGGAAAACATAGTCTAATTAGGCAAGGTATAAGCAGCCCATCATCCACCATCATTTCAATTTTTGCAAGTAATAATCATACATAGGGTAATTAGAAAAGGATTGTAAAGGATCATCACATATCCACATCTCATAACAGTTATGATTGTTCACTCCAAAGCACACACAAATAATCGGTAAGCATTGGACCAGAAGGCATCCAATGTTTTGGGACCATTGTTCTCTTCTTACGGTTACTTCACCAAAGCACATAATATGAAAAATCATGACTCTCTAAAAATAATCATTAACTGAACTCACTAAATTCTCCCCACAGGGGCGACATAAGAAATTATAGTTTAGGTTAGGACGATCAGGGGTAGGTATCCAATAATCCGTCGTGGTCATAATACATTTTGAAACATATATGTTGAAATTTTAGGTAGGTTCAAACCCATTTATATGCCCATGGAATGAATACCCGAGCATTACATAAACCTTGTTTCATGAGGGGTTAAGCTTAGGCACAATGCATGCGATACTCTTTGGGCTACCTGACCTATCTAGTGCTCAGTACTAGTAGTCGATTACCAAGAATCTCAAGACTCGAATTCTCACGTGGGATGATGGTACTTTAGTGGAAAAAACTAGGGCATCATTCCCTATAGGTGATGGTGCATGCATCACTCGATCCTCATACCATTACCTTGGTCTATTTTTTGGCTGTTGGAAGGCGTCACTAGTTCTTTTGGGATGTTGGCCCTAGTACCCATCAGCAGATATCTTAGCAAGGCCCAGTTACATTGAGAGTGTGAGGATGATTAGGTATATATAGGATTTTGGTATCATATGCAAAACAAACAAAGCCTCATTTTTTTCTTGATTGGTCACATAGTGTAACGTTAAAGAGCAAAATCACCTTTTCATTTTTCTCTTTGTTTTATGCATGCAATTTTTTATTTTCTTTGATAGGAATCATCCTACCTCCAAAATCACAAAAAGGTCGCACTAATCAACATCATAGGGGACCCAACGGGACCCCGTCAATCTAGGTGTTTATTAAACCTCACCCTTTTAAAGGGAGGGGTGTCAGCCCTCCTGCCATTTAAGCGCAGAGGACATCACATTGCTGCTGTTATTGAAACATCCTTTGTCGGGGCATATTTGATTGGAAGGCCCCCAAGGGTCACCAACCACAACACCAATGGAAACCCCAACAAGGTCACCACACTCAACTCCTCCAATGACCCATCAAGGTCAAAAGGCAGTTGCCCCTCCGAGGAGTCAGCAGAATATCCATTAGGGTACTCCACAGGATAACATTCCCCAGACACCTCCCCTGAACCAACATATTCAAATAGTTGTTTCTCAACAGAGTACAATGGTGGTCAATTCACAGTTACCCTTCTTAGCATCATTAAATCTTCCATGGGATTTTCCCCCCATGCCCACGAAGCTCCCTTCTGATAGACCAAAATTTGAAGGGAAGCAAGCGAAAGGCCCCAAAAATCATATAATGACTTTCCACCTGTGGTGTTCATCGAATGGTATCATTGATGATACCATTCGACTAAGATTATTTCAATGCACCCTTACAGGGCCCGTGGTGAAATCGTATCTCAAAAGCCGCGTGCATCGCATGGAACTTTTAGCACCCTCGCTACTACATTTCTCACATATTTCCAACTCCCCATTCACCATGACTTGGGAATGGAACTTCACCATGGCGATGATGTGGTAGTTTGTGTAAAGCCAAACTCGATGACAGTGTGTTGTTGGATTTATTTTTGAAAACCCTCACCGCAGAAATTTCAAAATACGTGGTGACACAGAAACCAACCTCAGAGGAAGACGCCATTAGAAAATCCTAGCAACATGAACTCATTTACACCCAATCAGGATATATTTACAATGTCCTACCAAATTCCCCATGCCTACAAACTTATAGAGAATTACCAGGCGCATCCAATGCCACTAACGGTTTGATAGGGTACTTATCCCAAGGTCAACCAAGCAGCAGTTATCAGTACCTAGGATACTCTTACGATTCTACTCAAAACATATCACAACCCGGTACCACCAAAGTCACCCTGCACCTCTGCAGAACATGACGAATAGGGTAATATCGTATCATCAACATTAGGGAGGTTAATATCCCCTCAAGTAAGGGAACCAATACTCAGCTAGGAATGTTGATATAAGAGAGCCACCCTAGTAACCATACACCAACCAAGGACAGGGGAACTAATACTCCCATTTTCCCACACAAAATCCACCATTGACGCAAAAAAATTCACTGGTGAATCTTGTGCAACCATCCCAGGCTCAACAATGAAAATATTATAACCAGGAGAATAGCAATAATCCTCCAAACTTTGCAAAGAAAAATACAAGGAACAATCAAAAGGGAGATCTTGGACAGGGAGGCAATAATGAACGATGCCCGTCGTGGTCTCAGGCTGGGGGAAACCCCAACTGAAATCAAAACCAGGGGCTAGGTAATAACTCCCAAGGGAAAAAAACGAGACTTAGTCTACGGACAAATCACTCATGTGCCATATGTGGTGAGTATGGACATTACACTCACCATTGTCCCGAACTCCCCGAATTGAAAAAAATTCAGGGTAACCAAGGACAAAGGGGACCTACCTAGTAGTCTGTGGTAAAGCAGGAACCTTTACCCCACCATGGCGTGGTTAATACTCAGCAACGACAACCACCCAAAAATGAGACTGGAGGGAGAAGCTACGAAATCTACATGGCTAGTGTTGTACAGGTAAATCCTCTTTGCGGACAAAGATGATCACTCTAGCCCTAGAGTGGGTCTAACAACAAGGGAAACATGCTAACACCTACCTTCCTATATCATAAATGAAGCATAGATTGAAAGATATGGCCTAACTCGATCTGATGTTGTGATGTTTCTCTTCGTTGAAGCTCTTTAATCTTTCACTTTTCTAGAGCTTGATCTCCACTACTAGCAACGTTCAATTACCTGCACAAGTGACCAAAAAACAACAAGAAGCATACAAATACAACATGTATATACAGATATAACCTATCTAACTGATCAAGGAAGTTTATAATTCTCAATCATAAACATGAACAAGAATGGAAAATAAATATCATTCGTGTCATATTATAAATAGAAGAGGAGTTACAACCTGCGCCTTGATGTTGACGCTCTCCTTCAGCGAGTCTGAATCCGGGCACGTCTCCAAAGAAATTGTTTTCAACTCGGCATGATAAGGCTAAGGGCTAAACTCTCTCCTTCAAATTTTATGGCAATCTTCAAACCTCTCTTTACTATGCTCTATTCTTTTCTAACTAGCAGAGGTATTGGAGGATGATGAATTTATAGAGATGGAGGAGGGGACATGGATCCACTTATGATGGGAAAATGGATTATCTCTTTCGGAGGTTCCTCTTTTGAAGGAACAAGAGCCCCAAGGGAGGAAGCTCAGCCATATCCTGACCAACAAACATCCAGCTCTCAGCCCTTGAAACTTCTAGGCCATGAAGCTTCGTTTCCTTTTAAAAAAATATTCCAGAAGTGTATCGGCACAAGTTTGATGTCCATACTAGCATCGATTAGCGCTGCTCACAAGCTTAGGATGGGTCTTCAGCACTGGTGAGACACATAGAGGTTGTGATGCTCCAAAAATATGGGTTTTTAAGGAGCTACTTTAGGAATGATCAACAAATAGTTTGGTCTGCAGATTGCAAGGGATGAAATGACATATTTTCATAATGGAAAAGGGACACAAGGATCATTGTTAAGGTCCTTCAGGATTCAGGAACAAGCAGTACAGGGACAGTGAAAATATTTTGTGTAACAGATGCCCCCTAAAGCATGAAGGAAGAACGAGAGTAAGGGGTGAAATGTTGTATGAGAGTGTGCCAAGACCAAGACGCCACTGTCGGAAAACATGCAAATCAAGTACATATATACAAATGAAATATATGATATAAATACATGAGTATAAGGCATGGACACAACCATCCATAAAAGAGATCATGTAAATAGGATCCATGGACTGGACACAACCATCTAGCAATAAGAAGGATCACAAATATGGACTCAGATATGGTCGCAGCCATCCGTTAAAAGAGTCATCTATACAGTCATGAGTAACTCATATCACCTCGCAACCTAGACTTTTTCAGACAAAATCCAAGGCCTTGCACTCTGTCGTGACCCGATCAAGTACAATTTCAAGCATGTGAATGAGTGAGCTGAAGTCGAACATGCAAGAAAATCTCTTAATTGCTAGTCAATGATGTAAATTGTTAGCGGGCGTGAGAGAAACCACCAATAATGACGATGACCCTCAAGGTAATACCAGTACAATCCACGAGACGTGAATAAATAACTGAAGTCAAACACTCATGAAATAATTCGATTGAAGACCAATGAGGTGAACCTGTCGTCAAATGTGAAAAACCTGCTAATAAGGCATGCATGTTATAAGGTATTGAAAGGAGTCTCTAGAAAAAATTCCCAGATAATGAGCTGAAGTTTACAGGTAGCGATTCGTTAGAGGAGGGCCATGATGTATCCCACATCATCGACATGAGACAGAGGAACAAGATGGTTATGAATCAATATGGAACAGAGAATCACAGAATGAAAAACTGTAGAAGGAACTAATGTTGAACATATCGACGACATGACTTTGGAGTTTGGCAGTATTTTACTCAAATGGAATCAGAGGTCATGTTGACAAAATTGGTAATTGAATGAGAGGCAAGCATATTTCCCAAACCCATGGAAGCAAAGTGACGAATGTAGGATGTCCGCAACCCGATACAATCTGCAGACAAGTGTCATGTTCAAGAGCGACATACTCCTGATGCAACTGATAAATACTTCCATTTTTTCCCCCACCATTTCTGGCGAGTACCCCAATTACTTTTAAAACAAGCTTGAAGGGGATAGCATATGCTTGTCATATAACTTTTTCCTTTGGAAAAATCCATCCTAGTACATTTTACAAGCCCTAGGAAGGAGGAACTCGGTAGCGTCATGGTGAGGATTCCAATGTCGTTAAATTTTAACCAGTCTGACAAAAGTGAAACTGAACATATTTTCATGTTTAGAGAGTTTGAAAAGAAGCTAAAAATAAAACTCCACAGGGCCCTTTTCGTAGATAGTCCCTCGAATCTGAAAAGGTAGAAAAAAAGTTTGTGAGAACCTCTTAGTCATGATTGACTAAGGTATTCAACTTTCGTAAATAGTTTATCTCAACCCGAAAAAGGGGTAAACGTATATTGGGTAAATGAATTTTTTTTTACTTTAAGAAGTTATAAATGACAAATACTCGGCAATCTTTTCATTTTTAGAGAGTCATAAAAGAGCTTAAAGATGACTCGAGGGGGTTAGTTTTTCATTTATTTTTACTGAGTCTGAAAAAGTTATAAACTAGAACTCGTTTCATATCATTCGTCAAAATTTTAACCCTATTGTTGCACAAGAATGAACCCATTATCTATTCTCAAGGAAAAAATAATTATAATGTGGAAAAAAATTTCACTTTTACTTTCACAAGTCTTGGGAGAGGTTTTTTACCCTTTTTACCTTTATTCTTCAGGAGATGATTGTGGGCGATCCAGGAATCTAATCGACAAATCATTGGTACCAGGTAAGAGCCATGCTCATAATCTCTATTTTCATACTTGCCTCAACATTTTTTATGAAGTATGGTGATTTTTGGGGAAAGAGTTTTAAACTCCTTTTCATAGTGGATAGGAACGAGAATGCCCTATCGAGATCGCGTTGATGTGCCATTTTTTACACAGGCAGCGCAAAAACCGGCACAACTGTTTTTAAAACAAACGCGCTGATCACAGGGAGTAGAAAAACGTGAATTTTTTCCAAAAGTCTCAAACTAAACTTGATTTTTATGCACGGATTTTTGACAAAAAGTTGTTTTAAATGATGTGATAGGGAAAAATAATTAAGAAACATGGTGATTGAATGGAGAGAAAGGGAATATGAATATGTGGATAAGGAAGCCATGGAGGATCAAGATTGTCTTGATGCTTTAAGGAACTGTGAGCTCATTAAATTCTTCTTAACGCCCAACCTAAGATCTCAGTCAGAGTTGCTACTGTACCTGGTGAGTATTTGGGACACAGGAAGGGAGGGATTTATTATCGGCGACCAAGAGTTGGAAATCGAGGTTGTCGACATTTACTTCATCACTGGTCTATCACGGAGAGGGGAACAATCTCCTCTAGCAGGGATCATGGGTGACAACATGGATATGATCACAGGGAGGCAGTGTCCAGAGGTAGTCAAATCTTCCAGTGGGAAGGTATACATAATAAGCGTAAACAACCTACCTCTCAAGGTAGTCCTATAAACCATAACAGGTGTTGCTGGGGTACAAGCACCACACAAGGCTACGAAGGCTCAACTGAAAATAGCCATTAACTATATGGAACCCACCGTCTTTAACTAGGTGGAAGTAGTGTTGGAAAATATGAAGAAACAAATTTCTAAATGCAAAAATGGTCATCTTAAGAAATTTGGGTACGGTTCAATCTTAGCATCATTCTTTCTAGAATGAGTGTCGTTGTTCCAATTTCAGTGGGCGAAAGTGGTCGCGCCCACTCCACAGGATCCACGCATGATCAGATGGATTGAGCTTATGCCTCGCACAGGAGGCGAAAAACACATGACGTACAAGCCTTCTTTCTTTGTGTGGCTGAGGTGTCAGCTCATTGTCGTGGAGGACTAGCCGTATTCTAGGACTAATTTTAGAGGTGACCCAGACCTTCCACTTCCAGAGGGTGAGAAGTGGGATGACATAGGTAAAAAATGTTTTTTGTTAACATTATATATATATATATATATATATATATATATATATATATATATATATATATATATATGGGTATATGTGCTCTGTTAGCACAATTCTTTGCTAAGTCATGAGTCCATTTTATATTTTTGTTTTTAGGATTAAACTTTCAAATTTTTCAAAAAGAAAAAAAGAATTGGTCGCTACCGAAATTTCCAGAAGCACCTGTTTTAGTCTTTTCAGACTGTCTGTTATATTCCTGTTTCTATATTTTTTCCTTTTATTTTGATGCTACCGGAAATTATGGAAGAATACTATGTTTTTAAAAATAAACGAAAAATCGCATCCACTTTTGTCAAGTCACGTGTTGTAGTATAAATACGTTTCAATTTTTTTTTAAATATTTCATATATCATGATAGGTGTCGTATGCAGTCGGTTTAGTTGAAGTATAATCATGGGATACATTAATGCCTATGTGTCAACCTGCATTAATATACTTAACCGTTAATCACGTCCTGCCTGTCAACCCGAAGTCAGTTAATTGTATGTCAAAGTACGTGTTTTTTTGAATGGAGGAGATCATGGTCATCAAAATTAATGCAATGTCCATTTGGTTGGTCACATAGCAGTGCTGCCAGAAATTTCAGCTAATAATTAGCAAGATAGCGAAGGTGACTACCAGTCACAGATCCGCTTGTCTCAAGCCATCTGGAGCTTTCCATATGAATATACGAGGCCAACTGAAGGTAATAATGGCTATCACATGGTGCACATCACGGTGAGGGATATTTTTCATAATGAAATTCGATTTGCATGGGGTGATGAACCATAGTTTTTGTTTTAAAACAACCCAAAAAGTAGGAGCATGATCATTTGAGAGTTTAGTTGTTGGAGATCGAATTTCTTAGAGTTGTAGTTTGAGGAGGAGTTTGGATTTCAGATATGATTTCAAAGGAGAATACAAGCAACACCTATAACTCTGCCACCTATCAGTTTCAAGATATAGAGTCAATAATTTATGAAGATGACTAAAATAGGTGGAAAAATAAATCGAATTGAGCCATAGGGTGTAGGCCTAGTGGATGAAAATTCAAGGGTAAAAAGCTTGTTTATCCAGGCAGGGTGGTATTCTCAGTGCACCAGGTTAGGGAGTTCTTACTCAGTAGTAGCTCAAGAGTTTGAAAAATATTTTAATGGATAAGAATCCACTATGTATGATCTTATATTGCAGGTTTCAAAAGACTCCATTTCTAAAGCATTTAACCTTCCACAAGAAGGAGAGACGTGGTTTAAAGGTCAGATTATCACAGGAGGATACCTCAATAGTTTCCTCAAGGATGCTCACAGAGATCCAAATTTGGCCAAGGGTATTCCAAGCATCTATCTTAAGAATGACTGGGCAGAAGCTGTTAATCTTATCAAGATATACCTAACTTGTGAAAGGTGGTATACAGTTTTGTTCCTCTATCACATGAGGTTTATTTTTCATGTTGCAGGTATGAAAACATTAAATCTGTAATATTTCTTGCTTAAGAGTCTGACAAACATGTCAGTAAGGGTCCAAACTCACACTTCTATCTGAGATTATATCTTGTATCATCAAGCTCTAATCAAGGTTCTAGTTGAAGAAGAGTTAGGGAAGAGAAATCAAACTTGGGATCACTTTTTGTTTTACAGGGAAAGCCAACCTGAACCTACACCTCCAGTTTCACAACCACACCCTCAGCCTGCAAAAAGAAGAGAAAAGAGAAAGGAAAAAAAATAAAATATCCATAAGAAGGCCAAGGGAAAGAAAGAAAAGGTTTCTGCAGTCAAGGCTGAGAGAAATTTGGAAAAAGGAGAGATTTCCTCGCAAGTAAACCCAAATATATGAAAATGGTGCCCCATGTTCCTCCTTTTCCTAATGTCTACACCAGAGCCTGAAGAGGAAGGTTTGCAACTGCAGATAAATCAAAATCACAGATGCTACCAGAAATTACAGAAGCACATATTCAACAGAAGATGTAGAAAGGGTATCAGCCTACAAATCATATGAAGAACTCCTCAAAGATTCTGGATATGACATCAACAGTAAGAAGAAGAAATAAGAGGCCAAACCTGTTGTTGGTACCAGAAAGAGGCATACCAGAGAAATAAAAAAATTTAGGCTTAATTCTAAGGCTCTACATAATCCAAGCTTAATGATAGAGTTCATTGATATTGAAGGTAAATCTGAAGGGTTAAAGACAGAGAAATCCATGAGGAAAAACAAAAATAAAACCCCTTCAAAGCAGCACTCAGAGCCTTGAAAGACAATAAAGATACAAAAGGGTTCTAAGGAGGAGAAAGTCACTGTCAAGGAAGTAGCCACAAGAGCAACCAGATCCAGATAAACTTCTGACAACAAGACAGACTTGGATAAGCTGCATCCCACATAGAAGGAAGGTAAAAATCCTTTTTTGATACAAATACCTGTTTTGCTTATCAGTCACAATTTTGAACAACTTAGATGTTAAGGAATATAAGTCTGCACAGGCTTTTCAGCATTTTCTGTATATTTTTGAAAAATAAACACAGTGCTACTGAAAATTCCGGTAGCATTTGCTTTTTTGTGCAGTTACAGGTTTTTACCGGAATTCTAGTAGCACCTGTTTTAACTCAATTTTGACACCTGTCAGCAATTTTCTGAGTCATTTAAGGATGGATAAGAACCCATAACCAAATGGATATAACAAGTGATGCTGAAAGGTGGTTATGAGGTTATTGGAGGTCTTATTAAATGGAGATACATGGCTATTTAAAGACCAAAGACAGAAGGAGACAAATTACCAGAAAAAGGGGCAGCATGACAACACACTCAACATTTCAGCCCAGATTTCTTCTCTTCTTTCTTCTACATCTGTCCTTTCTGTTAGATTTTGTTGGGATATGGTTGTAATGTCTTTTTACACCTATGTAATGTTAGGAGTAATGTATCCTTATTTTTAGAAGAGATGGAGTTGGTTCCTCTCTTGCTATATATACCATTTGTAAATACCATTTCTAGGTTGGATGTTGGTCTACCGGAAGACTGAATATAATAAAAAGACTTTTTTTACTTCATGCTAAAGTATTTTGTGATTCAAGGAACATCTAATGTATGGTGTGTCTCCTTTCTTTGTTAATTTATTCTAAAATATGAATTGCAGCAACTAGTAAGGTGTGAGTGAGAATCTGTTAAAGGATTTAATAGTAAATTATTTGCTTTTAGTTTTCTACAAATTATATGGGTGTTATGGAACATGTCAGGGAATATTTCATAAAGGATTTGTGGAATAATTTATACATGCAGTCTATTTTTTGAATGTTGTTTACTTTGCATAAACAGAGTTTGTGTAAAGAGGCATTATCATAGTTGTGTGTCTGATTTAGGATAGGAATATTTCCTAGAATATGTACCAGCTATCCATCTTCTTTCATTTGTTACACTCTTATCCCTATAATACCAATTTACCCATACAATTTATACTTGCCACAACTTGCCAAATGCATGAAATATTTAAAGAATAAAAAAAAATCATCTCAAAATCTTTGAGAAGCCATCCCACCACTCAAGCAACCCTTTAAAATTTGAAATGAACTATGATGTGTAAGGCTTACTCCTTATGCAGTCAATGAGTGACTTATTTTTCTAACATATTTGGCGCCATTTCTAGGGAGGCGAATTGAATTTAATTCCTAGGTGAATGACAAAGTTATAAGTCTGGTTCTGAGGTGTACAGTTCCAGCTGTCTATTTAGACTGATTTACACCTAGTGAATCCATTGTTGAATTTCTGCCTCCTAAAAGGACTAGAACCAGGGCTAACCCATATTCCCCTTTGATAATCCCTGTTTCTGACCCTAAAAAGATAATCGGGATAAAGAGTAGACGAAATTTTGATTCCTCTACTATTTTTTTCTCAAAGGTTGTCCCTAAAGAAGTCCTGCAAACTTTATCCCTTGATTTTGCAGAAAAAATTGTACCTCCCTTGCTTTCCAACCAACAAACAATCTCTACATCACAAGTTGGAGCTTCATCATATGTTGTTCACAATCCACCAATTTTTGTTCCACAAATCCAAACAACTCACACCATGGCAGGTCTAAACCCACTCCCTAACCGAATGGATGCAATTGTTGCTACTAGGTATGCCCCTTTGGTTATATCTCAGCCTATGAATGCATTACCTGTAGGAGATTATCTTAAATACATGCCTAAGTTTAGTGGTGAGGGAGAAGTAACAGTTGAAGAACACCTTGTTGATTTTTATGCCTATGCTGACAATTTGAATATTGAGCATGAAGATGTCTATATGAGAGTTTTTGTTCAGAGTCTTGAGGGTGATGTAAGGAAATGGTTCAAATCTTTGACAACTGGTAGCATCATTGGAATTAAAACCCTAAATGACACATTTTTTAGGAAATGGGGTGATAAAAAAGATTTTTCTATATTATATCACCGAATTTGGTGCAATAAAAAGAAAATAAGGAGAATGAGTTTCTGATTTTTCTAGGAGATTCAATAAGGTGTATAGAAAAATACCTACTGAAGCTTAAGCCAAAATCACATATGTTGGTGCCTTTGATCCTAATTTTTCTTTATTATTGAGAGAAAGGGAATCTAAAACACTAACAAAAATGCAAGACAATGCACTGGAGGTAGAATCTAATGTGTTAGCAGCTGATAGGCTCATAGGAGGGATTGACAGAGAAAAAAGACAGCAAAAAGTTGAAGTGTCTACTTCAAGAACTTCCGACATAGATCCTAAGTTAGATGAGCTGACCAAGATGGTCAAGTCATTGACTAGTGAGATGTCCAAGCTCAAGATGGAAGCAAGACAAACTACTACTAGAAATGTTTCATTTGATCAGCCTAATAGCTAGCAATTTAGAAGACCTATCGCTCCTCAAATTTTGCAATGAGAAAGGAGAGATGTTGATGATAAAAAATTGCAGCCTCTTTTGTAAATGCTATATTTGAAGATGAAGAGGAAGATGAAAGGTTGGAGAAAGCTGCTGATATCAATTGTCTAAGAGATAAAGAAGGGTTGATCCATCTTACACAAGTAGAGTATGAAGGTCTTATGTCATATACTCAGAATAATGAAGTGGTTCCTGATCATTCCATGAATGCAGCTGATCATCAAAGTAGATACAATCTCAGATCATAGAATATTGATGGTAATCCAAATCCTGTTGCACAACCCATGAAGAATAAGGATGTAGTCAAAATTCCAGCATAAAAGCAAGTTGTTGAACCAAGAAGACCGGAAATTCCGGTAGTAGTTACTACTCCTTCACTTGAGGTAAAAATTACTCACAAACTTCCCCCTGTTTTCAATTTTGAGAATGAGATACAAAATATAAATATTCATGTTCCTCTTGTAGAGCTCATGAAAAATGATGATTTCAAAAATACCTTTATGAAAGCTCTTCGACCTCCACCTACCAAAGTAGCTTCTTATTTTGTTAACCTTCAAGATGATAAGCCCACTTTTATTTTAGGTCTATTAGTAGAAGACATAGATGAATCTACCCCTCCTTTCTATCTATCTTTGAATATTCATGATAAGATCTTGCATAATTGCGTAATGGACTCTCGATCCTCACATAATTTAATGCCCAAGGTGGTCATGGATGAAAAAGGTCTTGAAGTAACTAGAGAATACAAAGATCTCTACTCATTTGATTCCCAGAAATTTCAATACCTTGGTGTCATCAAAGACCTTGCAGTAAGCCTATTTCAATTACCCATGAGAGGGATGGTGATGGATATTGTTGTAGTCGACATTCCTCCTAGGTTTGGCATGTTACTTTCTAGGTCATGGATTAAAATGTTGGGAGGAACTTTCCAAATGGATCTCACTTATGATTTTGTCCCTGTTTTTGGAGGAGAACAAAGAAGACTTTATAGAGAAGCTCAGCTGGCATATATCATTAGTAACGACAAAGACCCCACTAATAATCCAATTTATGCTAGAACAACTGATGTTGGTTCAAGCATTTTACACATGGATAACACTGTCCTATCTGTAGAAAATTTTCAGATTTCGAAGCCTGTTGAAAATCAGATCAGTCATGAAGGTTCCTAGCTATGGAAAATGTATTTTGATGGCTCATGTTCTAAAGAAGGAGCTGGTGCAGGAATAGTTCTCATTTATCCTCTGAAGAGAGCTCCACTTTTTCTTTCAAACTTGAATTTCAAGCAACTAACAATGTGGCTGAGTATGAAGCTCTACTGATTGGTTTAAAAACAACAAAAGATATGAATATTTCAGAAATTTTTGTTTTTGGAGATGCTGAACTTATTATTCAGCAAATCAGAAATGTTTATGAAACTAAGCATCTCAAACTCAGAGATTACCAGAATGCAGTATGGAGCATTGTAGAAGAGTCATTCATGCATTTTAAAATTTATTTTGTCCAAGAGAAAGTAATATTTTGGTTGATTCACTTTCTATTTCAACAAGCTCATTCAAGATTCCAATACCTATAAAGCTGAAATATGAAGTGGAATTTAGGTTCAGACCTAGAATTCCTAATAATGTCAAGCATTGGAAAGTTTTTTAACATGATTAGGAGATTAGAATATTCATTGAAACTGTTGAAGAGTTTATTGTCTTAAACATTGATCAAGATGAAGATCTCATGAAGGATTATGCCGATTTGCAAGACATCAAAATTCTACAAAAACATATTGTTGATCAAACTATCATTCAACTGCATACCAATCATATTCCCAAGGGGTTAATCCAAATTGAGAATATCTCTAATCACAATGATGTCTCATTCAAACCACAGTTGGCTGAAAGAGAAGCAGAATTGGAAGATTTCAATTTCGGCATAGAAAAAGAACCAAGGTATGTGAAGTTGTCAAAAGCTTTATCATAAGAAATAAAGTTTGAATACCACAAGTTGTTTTGTGAATTTGTTAATGTTTTTTCCTAGAAATATGAAGATCTTAAGACATATGATACAACTATAATTGAGCATAGAATACCATTGAAGAATGGTACTAAGCCATTCAGGCAGAAATTAAGACAAATCAATCCACTATTGTTACCGGTGATAGAGAAGGAAGTGAAGAAACTTTTGGATGCCAAAATCATCATTCCATTGAGATATCCAGTAAGGAAGAAGAGTGGTGAAGCCAAACTATGTGTAGATTTTAAAAATCTTAACAAATGCTCCGAGAATGCTAATTATCCATTTCCAGAAATGGAGCATATTATTCAAAATTTAGCTGGTTCAGACATAATTTCCATGTTAGATGGTTTCTCTGGGTACAATCAAGTTTCAGTTTGGCCAGAAGACCGAGAGAAGAAAAAATTCACTACTCCTTGGGGAACATTCATGTATGAAAAGATGTTATTTGGGATTATGAATTCCAGAGATACTTTTCAGCGTGCTCTGGACTTTGCATTCATTGGAGAAAAGGACAAATTCTTGGTCATCTATTTGGATGATATTACTGTTTATTCAAATTCATATCAAGAACACCTTCAGCACTTGAGACAAGTATTTGTTAAATGCAAAAAATATGGTATATCATTGAATCCAAATAAGTCTCATTTTTCTCTCAAGGAAGGTAAGATGTAGGATCACATAGCTTCTAAATATGGAGTGAAAAATGATCCTAAAAGAGTGATTGAAATTCAAGATTTAACACTTCCAAGATCCAAGAAAGAGGTTTAGTATTTCCTTGGTAAGATCAATTTCTTAGGAAGGTTAATTCCAAATTTTGCTGAAGTGGTGAAGCATATTACTTGCATGTTGAAGAAGGACAAAGAAGTCAAATGGAAAATTGAATCCGGAAATTCATTTGAGCTGATCAAAAAATCTATCATTGAAGCACTTCAGCTAGTAAGCCTTGAATACTCAAATCCTTTCCTGATCTTCTCATTTGCCTCCCAAGATACTATTGTTGTTGTTTTGTTACAAAAAGATTCAGAAAATAGGGAAGCTCCCATATAATTTTTTAGCAGATCTCGTAGAGATGCAGAATTGAAGTATGAAATGTTGGAAGAGCATGCCTATGCATTTGTTAAAGCTCTGAAAGCTTTTAGATTTTATATTCGACATGCTCAATTTATTGCTTATGTACCTTTATCTGTTGTTAGAGAGATATTAGTTCAGCCTGATATTGATGGAAAAAGAAGTAAGTGGGTGACTAAAGTTCTTGATTTTGATTTAGAGATAAAGCCACTAAACTAATCAAAGGTCAACGACTAGCCAAACTACTAGTCGAAGAAAATTGTAAAGTTTTGGGCTTGAATTTCATGGATGAAAACTTTGAAGGCCAGATTTCTGAACCTATTGACAACATGGAAGTGGATGTAAAGCTTTCTGAATGCAGCAGGTATAAGGATATCATCTATTTTCTATAGCATTTTGAACCTCCTCCAAATTATGATAAAAGCAGAGTAAGATATTTGAAGTTGAAAATTGTTAAATTATGCATTAAAGATAGTTGTTTATATGGAAAGATCCTACAAGATTCTTGTTGATATGCATTCACATAGATGAGTCGAAGAAAGTTATTTTTGACATGCATAGTAGTGTGTGTGGAGGAAATCATTATTCGAGAACTACTGCATACAAAATATTGAAGGCTGGCTATTTTTGGCCTAACTTATTTTCTGATGTATGTGTTGAGGTGAGATCATGTGAAAAATGCCAAAATTTTACCGGTAAGAAACATTTGAAGTATTTGCCTCTTAAGCCGAAAGTTTTTTCTACACCTTTTCAACAATGGGGCTTAGATTTCATTAGAGAAATTCATCCACCATCAAGTGGAAAACATAGTTGGATTCTTGTTGCAACTGATTACTTCACCAAATGGATTGAAGAAATACCTACCAAGAATGCTACTCATAAAGTTATCATTAATTTTTTTGGAGGAAATCATAACTAGATTTGGATGTGCATCAAGGTTAGTAGAAGATAATGCAGGTGCTTTTAAAGCCACTCCATTGGTAAATTTCTGTGAATATTATGGAATTTATCTCACTCACTATACAACTTACTATCTCCAAGGGAATGGTTTATCTGAATCATCAAACAAAATTTTGGTAAGAATCATCACCAAACTGTTGGAGAAAAACAAGAAAGCCTAGGATTCAAAATTGAAGTTTGCATTATGGGCAGACAGGGTGAAAATAAAAAAGTCTATTAATACATCACCTTTTTAAATGGTTTATGGAACTGATGTTATTTTTCCAGTTTGATTGGCCATTCCTGTAGCTAAATTTTTGCAAGATCATGAATTTGAGCCAGATGATATGACTAGGAGAATTTATCAGATCATAAAAGTGTAGCAAAAGCGAGAAAAACAATATGATTTGGTGAGAAAATATCATCAAGTTGTAAAGCAATTTTTTGATAGAGGAACTAAAAAAAAGATTTTTAGATTAGAGATATAGTGTTGAAGTGGGATGCACAACATCAAGATCCAGGTAAGCATTCCAAATTTGATTCTTTATGGCTTGGTCCTTTCAGAATCTCAAATATTCTGCAGAACAATACATTTGAGTTGCAACATTTTGATGGGACATGGCTGTTTGGAAGCCCATTTAATGGGCGCTTTCTCAAAAATTTGTTTTACTAAGGCTGTTGGTGGCCTAATTTCACTGAAATACCGGTGTGTTTCGTAATAAGACTCCATTTCCCAATGAAAAGGCACTGAAACTACAAAATATTCTTAGAGCGTCGCAGGGACAACTATATCGCCTGTGGAGCCAATGTTAGCATAGTTCTTTGCTAATTCAAGAGTCCATTTTATATTTTTGTTTTTAGGATTAAACTTTCAAAAATTTCAAAAAACCAATTTTTTGGTCGCTACCGGAATTTTCGGAAGCACCTATTTTAGAATTTTCGGACAGTCTATTATATTCCTATTTCTGAATTTTTTCCTTTTATTCTGATGCTACCGGAAATTCTAGAAACATACTCTATTTTTTAAAAATAAACGAAAAAGTGCATCCGCTTTTATCGGGGCCACGTGTTGTAGTGTAAATACATTTCAAATATTTTTTTAAATATTTCGTATCTCATGATAGGTGTTGTATGCGGTCAGTTTAGTTGAATTCAAGTCATGGTATACATTAATGCATATGTGTCAACCTGCAGTAATACACTAAATCTTGTCCTTCCTGTCAACCCCAAGTCAGTTAATCGTATGTCAAATTACGTGTTTTTCTTAACAGAGGAGATTATGGTAATCAAACTTAACGCAATGACCATTTGGATGGGCGCACAACAGTGCTTCCAGAAATTTTGGCGAATAATTAGCAAGACAGTGGAGGTGACTACCAGTCAGAGATCCGCGTGTCTCAAGCCATCTGGAGCTTTCCATATGAAGATACGCAACCAACTAAAGTTAATAATGGCTATCACATGGTGCACATCATGGTGAGGGATGTTTACCATAATGAAAGTCAATTTGCATGGGGTGATGAACCATATTTTTTTTTTTAAAACCACTGAAAAAGCAAGATCATGATCATTTGAGAGTTTAGCTGTTGGAGATCGAATTTCTTAGAGTTTTAGGTTAAGGAGGAGTCTGGATTTCAGACAGGATTTCAAAGGAAAATAAAATAAACACTTGTAAGGTGAAACTCCTCCAACTCTACCACCTATCAGTTTCAAGAGACGTTCATTAATCTATGAATATGACTAAAATAGGTGGAAAAATAAATTGAATTGAGCCACAGGGTGCAGGCCTAGTGGATGGAACTTCGAGGGTAAGAATATTTTTTATCCAGGCAGGGTGGTATTCTTTGTGCACCAAGTTAGGGAGCTCTCACTCAAGAGTATCTCAAGTGTTTTAAAACTATTTTAATGGACAAGAAACCATTGTTTAAGGTCTTACATTGCAGGTTTCAGAAGACTCCATTACTGAATCAATTAACCTTCCACAGGAATGAGAGAGGTGGTTCAAAGGTCAAATTATCATAGGGGAGACCTCAATAGTTTCGTCAAGGATGCACATAGAGATCCAAATTGCGCCAAGGGAATTCCAATAAGCTATCTTAAGAATGTATGGGAAGAAGTTGTTAAGTTTATCAAGATATACATCACTTGTGAAGGGAGGTATATAGTTCTGTTCCTCTATCACATGAGGTTTATTTTTCATGTTGCAGGTATGAAGACATTAAATCAACCATATTTCTTGTTGAAGACTCTGACAAAGATGTCATCAAGGGTCCAAACTCACACTGTTGTCTCAGAGTATAGCTTGTATCATCAAGATCTAATCAAGGTTCTAGTTGAAGAATAATTAGGGAAGAGAAATCAAACTTGGGATCACTTTTTGTTTTACAGGGCAGGCCAACCTACACCTACACCTCCAGTTTCACAACCACACCCTCAGCCTGAAAAAATAAGAATAAAGAGAAAGGCTGAAAATAAAATATCCATAAGAAGGCCAAGGGCAAGAAAGAAACAGTTTCTTTAGTCAAGGCTGAGAGAAAGTTGGAAAAAGGAGACCCAAATATATGAAAATGGTGCCCCCTGTTCCTCCTTTTCCTAATGTCTACACCAAAGCCGGAAGAGGAAGGTCTGTAACTACAGATAAATCAAAAGTGCATATACTGCTGTAAATTTCGGAAGCACATATTCAACAGAAGATGCAGAAAGAGTATCAGCCTACAAAGTTAGATGAAGAACTCCTCAAAGATGATGGATATGCCATCAGCAGTAAGAAGAAGAAATAAGAGGCTAAACATGTTGTTGGTACCAGAAAGAGGCATACCAGAGACATCAACAAGTTTAGGCTTAAGTCCAAGGCTTTACATAATCCAAGCTTAATGACAGAGGCCATTGGTATTGAAGTTAAATATGAAGGGTCAAAGACAGATAAGTCAATGAAGAAAAACAAAAGTAAACCCCCTTCAGAGCAGCACTCAGAGCCCTCAAAAAAAAGAAAGATACAAAATGGTTCTAAGGAGGAGAAAGCCACTATCAAGGAAGAATCCACAAGAACAACTAGATCTAGATCACCTGTTGACATCAAGACATACTTGGATAAGCTTGCTAAAGCTGCAGCCCACATAGAAGGAAGGTAAAAAGGTTTTTGATACAAATACCATTTTTTCTTATCAATCGCAATTTGAACAACAACTTAGATGTCAAGGAATATAAGTATGCATAGGATTTTCAACATTTTCTGTATATTTTTTAAAAACAAAAAGAGCGCTACCGAAAATTCTGGTAGAATTCCAGTTTTGCGCAGTTACAGGTTTTTACGGAATTTCTGGTAGAGCCCGTTTTAACTGAATTTTGACACTTGTCAGCAAATTTTCCGAGCTAGTTAAGGATGGATAACAACCCATAACCGAATGGACATAACAAGTGATTGTGAAAGGTGATTATGAGGTTGTTTTAGGTCTTATTAAATGGAGATACATGGTTATTTAAATACCAAAGACACAAGGAGACAAATCAGCAGAAAAAGGGGCAGCATGACAACACACTCATCATTTCAGCCCAGATTTATTCTCTTCTTTCTTCTACATCTATCCTTTTTGTTGGATTTCAATGGGATATGGATGTAATATCTTTTGAAACCTATGTAATGTTAGGAGTAATGTTTCCTTATTTTTAGAAGAGATGGAGGTGGTGCCTCTCTTGCTATATATACCATTTCCAGATTGGATGTTGGTCTACATGAAGACTGAATATAATAAAAATATTTGTTTTACTTCATGCTGGAGGATTTTGTGATTCAAGGAGCATCTAATGTATGGTGTGTCTCCTTTATTTGTTAATTTCTTCTAAAATATGAATTGCAACAACTAGTAAGGTGTGAGTAAGAAATTGTTAAAGGATTTAATAGTAAATTATCTGCTTTCAGTTTTTTGAAAATTATATGTGTGTTATGGAACATGTCAGTAAAGATTTCATAAAGTATTTTTGGAATACTTTATACATGCTATCTATTTTTTGAATGTTGTTTACTTTGAATAAATGAAGTTTGTGTAAAGAGCCATCATCATAGCTGTGTGACTGATTTAGGATAGGAATATTTCCTAGAATAGGTACAAGATATCCATATTCTTTAATTTGTTACACTCTGCTCCCTATACTACCAATTTACCCATACAATTTATACTTTCCACATCTTTCCAAATGCATGAAAGTTTTAAAGAATCTAAAAAAATCATTTCAAAATATTTGAGATTCCATCCCACCACTCAAACAACCCTTTATAATTTCAAATGAAATATGATGTGTAAGGCTTACTCCTTATGCAGTCAAGGAGTGACTCCTTGCGCTATCATGTTCTAATGTTTAAACTTGTGTGCTGTAGATATCAGACCACAAAGACGAGCTAGAATGTCCCCTATACCCATAAGAGTGGCAAGAGAATTTGAGGTTGCTCCGTAAGAGGAGGGAGCAGATGCTGAAGAAGAGATTTCCCAGAACCTAGATTCTTTGACCATCAGGCTCCCATAATATGCTCGTGTTCATGATATTCCCTGCCGCTACTAGAGGCACACTATAGGGGTTTCAAAACTCATTCATCGATTACTGGCTCGATTCATTCAAGCGGTGACTTGCTACCATGATCACCAGGCTGATTAGTTCAATTTAGCTTTGATTTTTGTAGTTGTAGTTTTTGGGACTTGTGAGTCTCTTTATGTACCAGAATAGATATATTTTTGGGTTAAAATGTACCTAAATTTGCAAACAACACCAACACACACACACACACACACAAATATATATATATGTGTGTGTGTGTGTGTGTGCATGTGTGTGTGCTATATTTTCCTATTTAATGGATGTTGTAATGATGATCATAGTTTCAAAATTTTTGAAAATATCTATCTAAAACATAATTAGCCAATGCATCTGTTAATGTATTCATGTGTCTTGGAATATGCTGATATGTAATGTAATCAAATTTTCTTTCTAAGAGCTGAACACAGAGATACATTCTCAAAATTTGAGGGTTTTTTATGGAATATTTCCCATAGATTTGAAGAACAAAAAGTTGTGAATCAAGGTTTACAACCAGATCTCTAATGCCAAGAGTAATTGCTTCTGACAGAAGTTTAATGACTGCACTATACTCAAAAATATTATCGGTTGTACGGCGTAAACTAACACCTTGTAGATCTAATAACTCACCATTAAGGTCATAGATAACCCATGCCACATAGGATACGTTTCGAGTACTATGGCAGGAACCATCAGCAAAATTGACATAAAGAGTTACATACATCTGCAAATCAAGTAAAACAAGATATGTAGGAAAATTTCTCACAAAAAGCACACCAAAACCAAACCGTACAAAAATAAAAATACTCTAATGTACAAAGTAATTATACGAAAGAAATTACGCATAATACTTCTTAAGATAAAGCCCATTTCGGAGCTTATCCAAAGGGTTTCCTTCATAATCAATTAACTAATAGTCCCCTTTTTGTAAAACACGTTTAACAATGTATAGCCCATGCCACATTGGCTCGAATTTCCCTGCCCCAATATTATCATGAGCTTGGCCATATATAAGAACCAAGTATACTTCAAATAAGGCACGCGAAGAAACAAGCTGATCAAAATGGGATTCGACACGTTTCTTCTGAGCTTCAGTGACTAAAGTGGCGAAGCGACAAGTTTCGTCAAGCCTTTCCAAATATCGAAGACGTTCCTCTTTTGGTGAGGTATTGCGGAGCAATTTGAGAGCTAATTTGAGTGAAGGGATATCACATTCAATCGGTAGAGTTGCTTCTAGACCATATACTAGCTGAAAAGGAGTAAATCTGGTAGCACTCTTAGGGGAGGTTTGGTAAGCCCAAAGAGCTGAGAAAAGCATGAGATGCCAATTTGACTCGTGCATCCCAATGGTTTGCTGAAGCATAGTAACCAAGACTTTATTGATTGCTTCAACTTGGTCGTTGGCCTGAGGGTAATATAGAGTTGAGCTATCGTGTCACAGACCCAATAGAGTGGTTAGCTCAGCCATCATGTAATGGTTAAAATGAGAGCCATGGTCGGTGACGATGGCTTGAAGAACTCCAAACTGGGTGATAACATGATTGAATAGAAATTGAGTGGTAGTTTTACCATAAACGGCATATGTAGGAGTCGCCTTATCCCATTTGGTAAAATAGTCGAAAACGACGATAATATAAGCATGCCCCCCTGCCGAGTGAGGGTTGCATGTCATGAAATCAATGCCCCATTTAGTGAAAGGGCCAATGGTAATAACTGGGTGTAAGGGTGCGGGTGAGGCATGCATTTTCCATTGATAAATAGGGCAAGTGTGACATTTTCGGACAACAAGAATGTAATCCTTGAAGATGGAAGGCTAGAAATACCCAACGTGAAGAATCTTCTGAGTAGTGGCATATCTAGACATATGACTACCACATGCCCCGAGTGGCAATCATTGAGTGCTCTCTCAGCCTCTTCAAAGGTTAAACATCGACGAAGATTGGAGTCGACACCGACACGGTATAAAGTATCTTTGATGATGCGATAAGGTTGAGACTGATGTCGAATACAATGACGATCATCTTTGGTCAAATCAGATCGAAAATTTTGGGTTTAGAGATACACTATGATATCACCATACCAAGGGTCAACAATGCTAATAAGAAAGAGAGTGTTATCCAGAATATACTCATCAAAGCTGGAAGAGACAGATGTAGAGGGAAGGGAGAAAATTAATTAGGAAAAAACCAATGATTTTTTCAATTTGGCAGTAGTAAATTCCAAATCTAATTCCTGTAGGATGACGATCCATTTAGAACACTTTCCCCCTAGTAACTGACGTGTCAAAATATAGGTCATGGGGTTTAATCAAATATCACTTATTCAAGTGGAGTAAAATGTAATGTCAAAAATGTTGAACAACCTGAACCACAGCTAAAGCTTATTTCTCAAGATGGGCATATCGAGTCTCAGTATCCATGAGATTACAACCGAGGTATTAAACAACATGTTCGTTTCCATCATCGTCATCTTGGACCAGTACCATACCAATATTACTGGAAGCAACTGCTAGATAAAGGAAATAATCACGATGGTAATTTGGGGGATGTAGTAAAGGAGCATTAATAAGAATGACCTTTAAGGCATCGAAGGAATTTTGAGCGATTTCATCCCATAGAAATTGGATGCCCTTCCTAAGAAATCGCGTAAAATCTTTAGCTAGCTCAGCGTAATTAGGTACAAAATGATGAAGGAAATTGGCTTTCCCTTGTAATCTCTACAACTGATGTAAAGATGAAGGAGGGGGTGAGTTAACAATATCCTTTACTTGCAAAGGATCAAGATAGATGCCTTCCTTGGAGACGACAAACCCTAGGAGTCTTCCAGATTCAACACAAAAGACACATTTATGCGGATTAAGGTGGATATTTTAGTGTCTGCAGCGGAGAAAATTTTCTTGAAGGTGAGAAGGATGGTCACGATACTTAGTTGAATGAGCGGGTAAGCCATCCAGATAAGGCTGAATGATGTGCTTAATATCATGAAAGGCATATGACATTAAAAGTAGTGCCGGCATTTTTCAGTCCGAAAGGGAGCTTCTTGTAAGCAAAAGTTCCACATGGACAGATGAAAGAAGTCTTGTGTTGATCATATGGGAGGATGTTAATATGGTTATAACCAGAAAAACCATCCATAAATAAATATATCTGGCTCCCATCACAGTTATCATTTATTTGGTCAATGAACAGAGTGAGATATTTATCTTTTGGGCAAGCACGATTGATGTTGTGATAATCAACATAGATGTAGATAGTACCATGATTTTTATCGACAGGGATGACATTATAAACCCAATCTGTCAAAGGGATCGGATATATGAACTGAGATTTGAGAATCTTTTCAACTTCTCCCTTTATAGTGGCTGCATTTTTAGGATGCACAGGATGAAGTCGTTGACAAACAGGCTTCACATTAGGATAAGTAGGTATCTTGTACACCACTATACTAGGATCGATAGCAAGAATTTCCTCATATGGCCATGCAAAGACATCCCGAAAATCTTGAAAAAATTTGGTATAAAGCTTGATCTCATCTGGAGATAAAGTTACCCCGATATGTATGTTCTCGATGATTCCTGGTTTGACAGAAATGTCAATAGGCATCGTAGTAGTAATGTTTCACATGTTTCCTTCATAAAATACCTCATGCATCAAGATGGGTATCTGAAGTGGACAATCCAGAGCTTGGGAAGCCAAATTTTTGAGATACGAAGGAATTACTTTAGGGCTTGGAAGAAACGAAGAATGATGATGGGTATTGTCCCAGGGTGTTTCTTTGAGAGACATGGTTTCCTTGATACTTTCGTCGAAAGGAAATGTCTCGTTCAAAGGATCAGAAAAATCCAATGAACCAAGCCAAAGACATTGAGATTACACGTTGAAATGTACACCAGGAGTAGTATGATCAGGATCAGGAGCCAAAGTTGAAACAATTTCACAATAATTGACTTCAACCAGGGCTTAATGACATAACATTGTTGAATGAATCAATCTAATCAAGGGAAGGAATGGTCCAAGGATCAAACAAAGTAGATATCATATTGACTTGAGTAGTACTCAGTAGCGGGAGAGAAAAGAGACCCATTAAGGTATAATCTTTAAAAAGTCCTGCCCCCACACTTTCATATGGTGCAGTGGTATGCTCCACATATGGCACATTGCTTTCCGAGGAAGTAAAAGAAAAAAAGGACAACTGGTCGACATTGATGATCTTCCCCTGATGTGGGAAATGAAGAACATGAAACAGGGTGGACAAAAAACAAGGCATAGAGTGAGTCCAACTGCGACCGAGTAGAAGATTGTAATTGATCTTGTCGTCAACAACTTCTACTTCGACATTGCCTGTTTTGCCTTCCAAAGTGATAGGAAAGTTAGGGAAGATACCAAAATTTTGGGAATTTATTCCATCAAAAGCCTCCAAGGTGTTCGGAGACTGCCTAAGAGTCGGAGATTCGATGGCTTTCCAACAAGACACAAACATGATGCAAGTGGATGCACCCTCATCCATGACTGACCGATGGATTGTATTTCCATTAATAATGAAATCAATAAGGAAATAAAGTTGATGGGGGAGACACGAGATGTGGTTTTCTAGATTGAAATTAATGAGACTTGAATAATTCGGATCAATTCCTCCAATAGTAGATAGTAGAAATTTCCGTTGTGAAGGACAACTCTGAAGAACCTCTAATGCAGACATAGCAGAAGGTGCATGAGCCAAATATTTAACAATATTGTAATGCTGAGAAGCTCAGTAATTTGCGTTATAAGAATATTTTTGAAGCACACATTTGGAAGGTGGTCAGATAATGGGATCAGGACTAGGTATTTGGATATGAAGAGGGTCGGAAGAGGGCACAGGAGAAGGAGTAGGAGCATCGGAAATTTCTTTCTCCGTTGACTGATAAGAATGAGTGGATAATCTTTGGACCTGGTGGCCACAGAAATAGGTGTCATTCCATTCATCATAAACACTTGGAAACCCAATGAGGAAGAATATGGAGGTTGTTCTACCATCTGAGTTTGCTAAGATGGAAATGGTTCTTTTAGTACAGTGGGAATTCCTTGAGTACCTTTCAGTAAACAACTAACTCCAACCCGTCGTGGACAGTCTTTAGTTTAGTGTTCATCATCGCTGATTAGGCAAGGGTACTTAGGCTTGCGCTTGGTTCCATCATCATTACAAGGTTTGGGAGAATCATGTTTCAGGGCATCATATTTGGATTTTCATTTTCACTTATTTTTTCCTTTGGAATATTTGTCTATCATGGTAGACTGGACAACATTAACCTCCACAGTTTTACAAGGATTTGAAGGCTTCTGCGAAATAGAATCGAAGGAGGAAGTGGATTTCTACTTACCAGAATAAGAATTTTGAGAATTCTGGGTAATTGATCCAATGATGCCTTCGATAGGTGGTGTCGTCGGAGCTTTGAAAGTTTCAGGCTTAGTTGAATCATGCGGAGCATCAAACAAGATATCATACAATGTGTAAGACAGGAGATAGACCATATCAAGATACTGTGCACAAGAAATGACTTTCCCTTATGTGTCACATGCCTCCATAAAAATATCCTTGGCAATCTCATTGATGAAGGATTTGGTGAACCGTTCGGTCAAGAGTTGATCATGAATTTCGAACTTGATCAAATGATATTGTCATCTCCATTCATGGATATGATCAGAGATGTGCGTAGCGGTATCTTGTTTCAAGGATGTGAGGAGGTGAGTTATTGTTTCATAGCAAACAAGTAACTAAAAGTGCATGAGAAAATCCATAGCGAGAGAGTTGAAATCTTGGAAGGCTCCATGAGGAAGCTCGATGTACCACTTGGCAGCGGCACCAGTCAACGTTCTCTGGAAAAGATGCAGGCGGATGGAGAAATCAACACAGGAGTTAGAAGAACACCAAAGATGGTAGGTCATGATGTGCGCCTGGGGTTCTTCGCTAGACTTGCCTTCAAATTTGGGGCAATCACTTGGGATTTTGGTAGGAACTAGAATCCAATATGGATTATGAAGGATTGGATCATTATTTAATCTCGACACATCGGGTAGTTCCAATGTTGAAAGAAAATGAAATTGCGGATTGAAAGGCATAATCAGCATTTGATAAAGACCCATTTGAGGATTCCAACTAGTTTGGGAGAAATTCTGCCCCCATGGGTTTTGTCCGGAAGGATTTTTCCCATAAGGATTGAAACCTTGTTGATTTCGACCATATCTCGGTTGTTGACCAAAAAAATAATTTTCACCTGCAATAGACCATTGAGTTTCAACCTGAGCATAATTCGAAGCATATAAATTTTTTTGTTGCTTAGATTTTTGGAACACAATGCCTTGAGGTTGACCTTATGAGCCCAAAAGGTAACCTTATGATCCCAAAGGTTGACCTTGAGACTGTTGAGGGTTGGACACCGCGGTAACCTGAGGATTTGACACCATGATACCTTGCGGCTATTGAGGTTGGCTAGGTTTCCCCTGAGACCCAGGGTTACCTGGCTAAACAAAGATCTGACTTTGTTGAGATGAGGGTTGTTGTTGTTGGAAAAAATGTTGGCATTGCTGAAAGGAAGGTTGGCCTTGTTGACCAAAAGGTACTTGTCCCTGTTGAGAGTAGGAAAACTGACCCTAATGGGAAAAAGGGCTTCGGTTGGATTATACATAAGGTGATGGTGGTGCTTGTTGTACACAGGGTTGACCTTGTTGCACATAGGGTGGTTTTTTACCAAACATAGGCCCTTACTGATATTCATAAGTCCTTGATTGAATTCCGGACTAACCTTGAAATCCTTACAGATTCACGAATAGAGTCTGTAACTGCTGAGAACCAAATGGGACATAGGGATTTTGGTTGAGTATATGGTTCTAAAAATCTTGTTGATACTGAACCTATGCTAACCCTTCCAGACCAGATGATCCGAAAGGCATAGGGATACTACCAACAGGTTGAGAATATCTCGGGATGTGAGTTTTTAATCCACTCACATATGGCCCAGTTGAATATTGAGAGACATTCGACAAGGATGGCCCTCCACCAACAATTGGAATCAACAGAATCAATATGGGAACATTGATGGTAGGTGTCAAGACACTGATGAAAATAATTGGTTGCGTGGGAACACACGTAACTATTGTTTGAGCAGGGATGGGAGCAGATGCACCAGAGAAAAACAGACCAGATGTAGGTATCATGGTATTTTTCCCAATGGTGTTGTGATATAAATAGATGGCACTTGAAACACCTGAAACTATATGTACCAAGGATGTGTAACCTCGCGGAATGGATGGTTGGGTAGAAGGCCGAGAGGCCTTCCCCCCAAAGGGAAATTGTTCAGGAGGGAACTGATGTCCCTCATATAAATATTCGTCCATACCACCAATGGTGCTTGAAACCTCAAGGGGAGATGAAACCTCTCCTTCAGAAGCCATTGGTGGAAATAGCTGACGAGCGGCAGCACGATGTGTGGATGGAGAAGGTGGCAGGTACACTAGGTGTATGAAATAGACTATACTACCATTCAGGGGAGACTTCTACGGAATCAAATAATGGATTCCAAGGAAACATGATATAGATAACTGGATCGTCAGGAGGAGACCGAGTAGCTAGATGTTGAACACTTGGAAGGATGGCAAGCTCAACACTTTGGGCTCTAGTCGATGGTGAAGCGTCAGAAGAGACTTTTGACGATGTCCCTTTAGAAGCCTAATGAGGAAGGGGAAGCCAAACTTTATGGTTCAACCATGATGAATTTGACTCAAAAGGAAAAAAGGAAAAGAGGTGATTAATTCAAGGCTTTTAAAATATATTCATAAGGAGTTACTCATGATGTGGCCAAGAAATATCTTAACGAGTGAGCCATGTGATCATGGGCAATTGATTTTATAACTTTTTCAAAAACAAAATAAATCAAAAGGGGTGAAATAGGCATAAAGGATTACCATGCATATGTGAACTACAATATACACCTTAGAAAATAAATTTACCAATGACTTAATGTACGAAAACCAATCTCCCTGAATGTTGTTTTCGGCGTATCACGTCTACAAGGTGGCCGAATTAGTTACCTATGGAGGGTTTGCAGCCTAATGGTGTCTCCTAAAATATACTCGATGGTACATGGGATTACAAGTCCATAGTAGTGTTGTCTAATGTGTAATCGTTCAATGAGAGCATCCCAAATATACTTATCATATGTCAATATACTTCCGTACATGGGACGAGATATCACCCCCAGATTGCAACGCAAACCGTTAGCGACAACTCCTACATTTTACGATGTTGGAACACGTCTCTAGCCTAGACCTCTAAATTTTTTCATTAAATTCAAAATGATCCTTAGGTTGATTGAATGAATTTTAGAGTTTATCTTGAATTAGGTTTTGGTTTCAAAGCCCTAACAATGTCACCTGAATTCCTAGGATGCAACTATATGAGAAAAATAAACCATTCATTTCGATGAAATTTACGGTAATTGGGAAGAAGAAGTTCACACAATCAATGCAAATATCAATAAAATGCATTAAATGACAATTTCTACTATTTCTTCAAGTGCATGATTCTAAAGAAAAATGAAAATTTATTTCATTCTCTTAGTTTTCACTGAATGCACTGAAAGTAATCAAAAACAATTTTTGCCCCTAATATGAAACTAAAATGATTTTTTTTTATTATTTTATGTAGAAATTATATAACTAATATGTCATATATCCAAGATTCTCCTAATCACATACTATTTTAACTTCATGCACAATATAGAATCTATTCCACCATTGATCATCACATGCGGAAATTAAATCAATTGCAATGCACACATGAAACCATAAAAATTCACACACATTAACACAGTTGTTTTAACGGGAAAGCCTCAAGCTAAAAACCCCAACTATCTGTATATAATATATGTCATATAGATCATGTAACAATCATCATACAAAGCTTAGCACAAGCTCTCAGTACAATCCAATCGCTACACACTAATCAGATCCGATCTTGCAAATCCATGCACCGATCTTTGCCACCTGCTAGCTTGCCTCTACTGTGCAATCCCTACTGAATAATGGCTCTAAATGAACTCCAATCCACCTAGCTTGCACGGCGCAATCCTCATTGGCATCTCCATCAATGTGTGTTGCAAACTCATGCAACACTATAGTCACAACTGATAATCTATCTTGCCCTTTTACCTATCTCTCCACTGGTCTCCACTGAACTGTCCATGCACTGTAGTTAACTGATGTATTCTTCATTTGATTAATGAGTTAATATTTAGTTAATTAATTATTAATTAATTCACACCACTCTCACTAGTGTATCAATCAGTTAGACTAGATACAACTAGTTCAATTGTGTCTAACTAAGTTAAACTGAACACAACTCCACCAACTACTTCTACAACTCCACCAAACTTTGTCACATGAGTCAAAATTTACCACCTCCTCCATGCAATAGTTATGGTTAACCCCTCGTATCAGGTGTACTCCTTCAGCCTCTTTTCCACATTTCTACATTTGTGCACTTAACTCAAGTGCTCCAAGAGAATAAGATAATGTTTAGAGCCCAAATATTATTAAGAGCTTAATAATATTGACATATCTATTTTTAGACTCGGTAATCTAAAAATAGATTCCCACTTCTTAATATGTCTAAAAATAGAAGTCCATCTATTTTCCAACTTGACCAACCATCCACAAATAGCATCCCAACCTATAGAATATGATCGACATGTCTAAAAATGTACTCTATAAAAAAATCACCTATGTGGGCCCCACCTAGTTTAGGTGATTATTTTCCAACTAGGATCAAGGATGATGTTTCAGGATGCCTCCTTCACTGTTTCTTGTTGCAATATTCAACATTTTCAATGTAAATACAATGCAAAAATATGCAATAATCAAATCGAATGTAACGAGTTTCTTTGAGTATTTATCTAATGAAATTCCTCACAATGTTACAAAATGCAACAATCATACCAAAGAGAAATCTCAAATCCTTTTCTCGAAACAAGACATTCTTCACACTTTCCACACCGATAAATCACACCAAAAGGATGTTTTAGTTGAAGAAAAGTAATGTAATTTATGCTCGTTGATTGAAAAGAGAATCAAATGCACATGGGATGGACACTTGAAGGCTCTAATCATAGAAATAAATTGAAAAAAAAAAACAATCAAACCAAAAGGTTTAAAAATGGACGACAAAACTGACCCAACAGCAGGTCTAGAACCCAACAAAGCATGCAACCAATCGAATGAATCTAGACACCTAGAAACCCTTGGGTGAAGGGGGTGCACAGTTCGAATGAAAGGAGACAAAAAATGAACTGAATGAGGCAATCAGGTCACTGAACAGAAATCAACAAGAGAAAATAGAGTAGAGAAAATAATGTGGAAGGGTAAGACACACTGGAACTCAAAGAAGAGAAACCCTACAAGAAAACACACAAAAATCGGCGCGCCTATGAGGTTGCACCTTGCGCTGGAAGGAAAAAAGTGCGATTGTGTTAAAACATTTAGCGTTGATCAGCGCGTCTATCAGAGAAAGAACAACGCCGATAAATGAAAATGATAAAAAATAAATGGGTTTGTTAGATCAAGCTAGGCTTATCACTTCATAATAAGGATTGATGACTGGAAGCAGTCATAACATCCAAAAACAAAGGAGAGATGGGTATTTTACAAAATAAGGATGAAAAACCAAAAAAAAAAACTCAAACGAGTGAAAAGAGACTAAAGGAAATGACTCCCCAATGGAGTCGCCAACTTGTTATATAGGTAAATCCTCTCTGTGAACAGAGGCGGTCCCTTTAGCCCTAGAGTGGGTTTAGAACCAAGGGAAACACTCTAACACCTACCTTCCTATAGATCATAAATGAAACATAGATCGAAATATATGGCCTGCCTTGATCTAATGTTGTGATGTTGCTCTTAGTTGAAGCTACTTGATCCTTCGCTTTTCCAGAGCTTGATCTTTGCTGCTACCAATGTTCAATTACCTATACAAGTTACCAAGAAACAACAAGAAGCATGCAAATACAACATGCATATACATATATAACCTATCTAACTGATCAAGGCCCTTGTCAAAATTATCAATCATAAACATGAACAAGAATGGAAAATAAATATCAGTCGTGTCATATTATAAATAGAAGAGGAGTTACAACTTGTGCCTTGATGTTGAAGCGCTCCTTCAGCAGGTCAGAATCCATGCACGTCTCGAAAGCACTTGTTTTCAACTTAGCATGAGAAGGCTAAGGGCTCAATTCTCCTTCAAAGCTTATGGAAATATTCAAACCTCTCTATGATATTATCTATTATGTTATAACTATCAGAGGCACTAGAGGATGATGAATTTATAGAGATGGAGGAGGGGACATGGATCCACTTATGATGGGAAAATGCCTTATCTCTTTGGGAGGTTCCTCTTTTGTAGGAACAAGAGCCACAAGGGAGGAAGCTCGGCCATATCATGACCAAAAAACATATAACTCTCTGCCCTCGAAGCTTCTAGGCCATGAAACTTCATTTGATTTAAAAAAAAATCTTCCAGAAGTGGATCGGCACCGGTGTGATGTCCATAATAATGTCGATCGGTGCTTCTCACAAGCTTAGGATGGGTCATCGGTGCTGGTGAGACCCAAAGAGGTCGCGCTACTCCAAAATATGGGTTTTGAAGGAGATACTCCAGGAATGATCAATAGGGAGTTTGGTCTACAGATTGCAAGGGATGTAATGAAATATTTTCATGATGGAAAAGGGACAGGGATCATTGTTAAGGTCCTCCAGGATTCAGGAACAAGGAGTACAGGGATAGGGACAAATTGTTGTGTAAAAATTAGAGAATAATTTTTCTTCCTAACACGGAATATGAACTATGAAACTTGCCCAAGTACCAACCCATCAGGTACAACTATGAGTGCACCTACTGCATCGTTAACTATCTCCAAAGTACCTATTGAGCCTCTTCCAAGTGCCTCTTGCCATTTCATTTTTATGACTAACTGAGGATGAATTTTTGGAGGATATGTATGGTCTTTTGTTGTCTTTCTAGATGTCATTTGTAGCACAAAATATCTTGAGAATGAGGCGTACAGGAGCAGTTAAAGGTGTGTTGTTACAGTGAGATATTACGCCACGACGTTGTTACACCATGTTGTTACAAACCCGCTGACAAACTGTTGTTACAGTTGTACCGCTGACTGGATCTCATAAACTTCTAATGCTAAACTATCTTCTAGTTGTTACAGTTGTACCGCTAACTGGATCTCATCAACTCCTAATGCTAACCTATCTTCTAGTTGTTAAGCTACAGTTGTGATTTATCGTGATAGCTGTAGAATTTATTAAGTATTGTATTTTTTGATAATAGCCTCTAGGGGGTTTTGATTGTAATCTATAATTTTCCAGTCATACTTTTATTAAGAAGTGGTTGTAACCATATGCATTCTATTTTGATCAGCATGAGAATCATAAGATTCTCATGACCGATCCATCCCTCTTTTTTTTGAGACGTAACCACTATATAGTTCTCGGCCCTTGAGGTCGAAAGGTTGGGAGAGAACATCATTACTTTGGCTCTGTAATTTTTCTCATATTAATGCAAATTATCATGTTGTTGTTGTTACATGCATTATCTGATTTAGTTTTCGTTAAGTTCCTTCTCTACCTGTGCTCTTCTAGGGAGGAAGGGCCCTCCTCTTTAGCAGGGATTGCAGCGGTTAAGGTAGTTGTGTATACGTATTTATATTTTGTTTATGTATCAGTGGAAGTGTTGTTGTTGTTGTTTTAGCTGTGAATAGATCTACTTCAATTCCAATGTTTTATATGTTGTTACACATATGAGATCATAGATACCAGTTGGGTAATTGTTTTGTGGCGCGCCAGGACAGATTAATTGATGTGTGATCACAATCTTTTAGATCATTTTATTTCTGCATGAGTGATTTCCTTCCACCATTTACTTCAGAAATGATTTCCTTTATTTGGATTTACTTCTGGTTTGATGTATTGGCACAGACAGTGCGACTGTCATTGAAATAAAATACGTCCCTGGAATGATAATTTATGTGTACTGTTTTTGTCATTTAATAGTGATTAATACACCCCAACAATTTGGCGTCGTTGCCAAGGATGGAAATGATGATCCAATCAACCAGAGTTGTTTGTTAGAGGATAGAGTGTACCCAGTCCGCAATTTCCAGGTGATAAGACGAGAGGTAAGAACCTGCGCAGTGCTCTAACCTACCTGAGCGGGCTCACTAATGCTACATTGGGGCACTTAGAGGTGCAATTTTCATGTGTTTTTTAGCATGTCTCCAGTGACACAATTGTCAGACGATAAGACGAGAGGTAAGAACCTACGCATCGCTCTAACATACCTGAGTGGGCTCACCAATGTCTTGCTGGGACACTTAGAAGTGTGAATTTTTGGGTGTTTTCTTTAGGGTGTCTTCAGCTATACATTCGTTGGGCAGTAAGACGAGAGGTAAGAACCTGTGCATCGCTCTAACGAACTTGAGCGGGCTCACCGCTGTAGAGACTGAAGCACTTATAGAATGAATTGATACACATAGGGTCTGTTATCACAAAATCAGACCTAATAGGCTACCAATCAAATCAATCTCATGTAACTGTTTCAAACCAATATTTTGATTGAGGCTTAGCCTCCTCAACGTGAGAGGGCTCTCTCAAAGATGAATGATTTTTGATATAAATATAGATGGCTAACTCTATGTGGGGTAATAAGAAGATAAATGATAGATATTGGTTGTAAATCACATTAGAAAGTGTACATTGGGGTTATGTAGTCAAAATAGCTTCAGTAAAACCAAACAATCTACTTAGCATGGAAGTCAAGGCATATCAGAGTTCTAGTCAAGAGATATACATGTGAAACTATAAAACACACTGTCAATTTGTCTATGAAGGAAGTCAGAGCATCAATGATGAATTTTGAGTAACATAAGCAAACACCACTGCAATAGGATAGTAAAAATATGCAATTAGAACAAGAACACACTAGAACTCTTTATGAATCTCAATTTGGCTAAGTAGAAAACTCGGTATGAAGCTGAAAACCAGTCACTTACAATAAACACAGTCTTTTGCTAAAAATGTCCAACCCCTGGCATTTCGACTTCTTCATCTTTTATATATCATTTACAACATAAGATAACCTTATCCTGAGCTAGATACATCAAACTCCAAACTTTTGACACCTTTCCTAACCATATAACATGGTTATTACAAAATGACAGCTACAAATATAATGAACATTCCTATTACAAATAGGATTAAAACTCCTTAACTCTACTCATAACAACCTTATCTAAACTAGATTACATAATTTTCCAACTATATTCCCATAAGGTTGAATCCAGATGATAAGCTTCAACACTTTATGATCATAACACTGATCTCCATCAAAGTAGGAAATTGTCCCCTGTTTTCAAGGTATAGGATTCTTTGTATTCTTGAGACACTCTGACCATCATGAACCCATCACTTCATTGTTATTTGTTTTTAGAAATCGAAGTAATACTTGCCCAAAATCATTCTTAAGTGCCAGCTGTCCAAAAACACCATCAAACTGTTCAAAATAGCTAAAGTAGACCTACGCTACGAATATAGCACAGTTTCGTAGCGCTTTTTACGTAAGCGACTACAACGGTTTGTGCTTTCACTCTTTTGCAGCATTTGTCTTACCTGCTTGTTGAGTGAGCAGTTTTGCCCAGATTTCTTCCAAATTTAAACCAAAAATGTGCTAAAACTTCAGAACACCACTAGTTTCATCAAAATAAAAAGTCAAATGAACTGAAAAACACATTTTTCATTAGGTTCCTTCTTAATTTTCACTTAATTTAGCTTTTAGCCTTTTTAATGATTGTCATTCTGCACCTCTGTTTTTTAGCTCATCCTAGATCAATTTCAGCTACTGCTCCTTGTCCTCCACTTGATCTCTTAGTCTTCTATTATTGGCTCTCAAGTGAATATTTATTACTTTGACAAATTTGGCTTCCTTGATGGCTGGAACTGTCCATGTGAAAAACTGTTCTGCACTGCTTGGAATTTCATACCTAGAACCAGTTTCACCCTCCCAAAGTGCCTTCATTCTTTTGAACTCTGTTTTTTCAATACTGGGATTTCTGGCCCTCTTTATCATCATTGCAATCTCTTGGTTTTATAACCTCAATCTCTCCTCAAGATGCTGACACTTTGTCATGTGTTCTTTTCCCTTCATTGTCTTGCTGGCTGCATGCTCCACTGTTGGTGATGAGAGATCAACCACCTCTTCAGGAACTATAGTTGTTTCAATAGTTTATTTGACCTCCTTTCTGCCTTCCTTGATCTTCTTAGCATGCCTAGTTAAAGGTTTCCTTGTTTCAAAAAGAAAGGTTGCATTTTCACCCTCAAATTCAAGTTTCTTTGCTGACTTAGCCTTTTTTCTGTTTTTGTTCATCTACTCCAATGAAATCAGATTGTACGATGGTTATCTCTTCTATATCAATTGCATGAAGGATGTCATCTAAATTTCCCTTTATCACTGGGCTGTCCTCTATACCTGAAACAACAGTTTCTCCCTTTGATGCCACTGCTTGGCTTCTTTTCACTCTCTTGATTTCCTGCTTGCTGGCAACTTGCTTTTGTTTTGCCTCTTTGACACTTTTTGACCTCTATTTTGTAGGTGATGGAGTTGCTGAAACAAGAACTTGTGTCTTCTCTATCCTTTTCTCAACTTTTTTCCTTGGTTTCAACTTTACAAACCTCTTTTATTTTGTAGCCACGGGCTGACTAGACTCTGCTACTGGTGGTGAAGGAGTTCCTTAGATGGAGTTAGGGTTTCCAGTTCAAAACCATTCATAAACAAAAATGGGGACCAATCCCTGCTTATTTTCTGAAGCTCATTCAAAACCAATAAATTTATCAAACCATGGTGAAACAAAGATGTTTCACAACCATCAGATTTGGCTTGTAATTTATCAACCAGTTTGGCAAGGCTCCTATGAAAATAAAAGGGAAAATCTAGTGATATCATACCTGTGAAATGCAAAAGCAGCTTAAAATGATAAGTATAAACTTTATGGTGTCTACCTTCACTTGTAAAGTATCTTTGAATGTTGAACAACAACTTTGCATAGGTGTATTTGATATAGCTTCTAGGTATTTCATTGTTGAGGTCCATATCTGCATACTTAGGTTTCATGAATTCCTTGCATGGTTCCATATCAAATTTAAAACCTTTAAACCAAGTTTCCTGCCCCCTTGGTATTTTTGTCATAGAAGTGATAATCTCAGGTGTAATTAGCACATTTAACATCCCAACTTTGGTAGTTGTTCCACTAAAGTTTAAGGAAAATTCTTTAGACACCTGTGTGTGGCAACCCTACAGCTTTTCACAAAACCGAAGACAACCTGTTTTGCTAAAAGCCTCCATCACTGTTTGATCTTCAATTATAGCCTTCATATTTTGAGGCTCATATCTTAAGCAATGTCCCCCTCTGTGGACTTTCTTTTCCTCTGCCATGTTTCTTACAAAAACCTATCAGCTTCTCTTGAATCTATAAAACAGCCTTGCTTGATTAGATATGAATAGCCTCGCTTGAGTATATGGAACAACCTCGCTTGATTATGTGGAATAGCCTCGCTTGATTAGGATGAAGATAGCCTATGTATAGAATAACCATAGGCTTAGCTTGATTGCTTCAGAGCTCAGACACTCGTATGGAGGCAAATGAAAATGAGAATGACCAAATTAGGCAAGATTTTGAATTTAAGATGTCATCTCATAATTGAATGATGCCTCACTCATGCCCTATCATGACGATGATGACTGTGAGACAGGTAAGTACATTGAATCTGATCCCCAACTGACTCACCATACCACTATCCTATCATTTCCTAATGGATTTTGACAAATCTCACCTCAATTGACAAGACGGTTAAGAAATCGCGCTTTTGTAGCGCCCACAGTGTATTTTTCCCAGTTTGCGCTACGAAAGTATTAGCGCTTTCGTAGCGCAAATCCACTTTTTTGAACTAGTGGCGCTACGAAACGAAGGATTCTTGGCTAATTGCATAAATTTAACCCGAAACCTTGTGGAATGACTCCTAAATGGAAAATGTGAGAATTTGATCATGGAAAAGACCTTTAAAATACTTTATTTGAATTCAATGTTGACCTTGAAACTTATAAAAACTCTAACCTACCCTTAACCAAATCCTAAAATGACTTTCAAACCCATTTTGAGACCATGATCAAAAAAAGAGTTGACACAATGATATTTTGAAAATTTTTGGGTGATAACAGGGTCCATGTGTGCCAGTAGGATGATATCAACATCCACAAAGACCCCCCACTCTACTAACTATAGGAAATATGGGTCGTAAGAAGGAAAAGAGGAGTGCATATTTGGGAAGAAATACATTCTTTGGAGATCTGATCTCAAGGGCAGAAAAGGAACAGTCTACATCGCGTTAGGGTCCTATAATAATAGGGTTCATAATTTTTGAATTGACTATGATTAGTCTTGTAAATATGTACATACCTTGCTTTCTACAAGTTGTTTTCCCATATTTGAAAATAATAAAAAAATGAAAAGAGGGTAAAAGTCCTAAAATAAATATCAAAGGAATTTAAAAGAAAAGATCAAAAAGAATAAAAAATGGACCCAAAAAGAAAAAAGAGACAAGAATAAGACATGAAAGTGAGAAAGTCAAAATGCCACTACTATTTACTTTTACTGCAAAAATAATGATTATGTGCAGCTTGTCCAAATTGCCATAATCCATGATGAGTTAAATAGTTTAATCTTAACTTTTCATGCTTTAAATTTCATGTTTTAGATAGAGAATAAAGATATGTCAAAGAGTTTAAACTTTACAAATCAGTAGATAGATAGAGAATAAATGAGGAGCTCAACAGTTTAATTTGAGCCCTCGGATGAAACAGGGTTAGAATTAGATAGTTTTATGCTTTAAAAGAAAATTGGATTTAAGGTTGCAAGCTTAAATGCACCCATGCAAATGAAGTAAAAAATGTTAGAATAATGATGGGTAGTTAGAAAGCAGTTGTGCAAGGCATGTAATAAAACATCATCTGGAAAATTACTAATTTATCCTCCCCCACAATGATCCAGTATCCAAAACCTTCAGTTAAAGAGACTCGGAGCATTTCTCTGACTTCTGTTGGGACCAAACCCAAGGCTTGATGACTGATTGGTAAAATTACTGGATTCCCTTCATAAAAGCCCATTTCCACAACATATTCACCCTTTTTCAAAAATATAATCCCTTTTCCTAAGGTAAAATACCTTTTGCTTAGAAAAAGTAAAATACACTCTTAATTAATTTCATTTCATCCAAAAACACTCAAAAAAACCCATAAAATACAATTTATCCTAAGTATTATGTGTAAATATTAAAATGGGACCATTATTATGCTCAAATGCCTGTTTTTACACTTTTCTTAGTTTATTTTATGTATTTTCATTCATTCGCCATGCCCCATCCAGCAAGTAACTTCATAATTCAATCTCCGTCGTTCGCACACCTACCCCTAGATTTGACGATCCACATGTGATATCGCAAATCTAATGGCGCGCAGTTTACTCATTTCAAGATTAAATGCGAAATAAGCAGTTTCGTTCCCCTCTCTCTCCTCCACGCGGCGCTTTATAATTGGATTTCATTCGATTCAATTAAACTCTTTACCACCCTGAGCCTATGCAATAACCACTGGTGGTTTCTCCTTCCGACTCCAAAACCACTCGTCCTCTGATTTGACCGCCATTAAATGTTGATATTTTTTAAACCTAAAACATTATAAAACTTCATTTGCGCGCAGTTAAGCCCTTTTTTCTACATTCTGTGTGCGTTTACATCCTCTCAGCTAAAGAAACACTCTCTGTACACCATTTTCACGCCAAAGAACCAAAAAAATCGTTGAAATTGTTGCCAAAACCGCTGGAAGCATCCAATTTACTTCCAAAGACTTCCATAGCAATCAGAAAGCCTTTTCGACGCCTCAAAAATCCCATTTAAAGACCAAATACCTGCAAAAAATAGGTATTCTTTGAAAAAATAACCTCCTTGTCATAAGAAAGAACCAATTTTATGAGAAATTAAGCCTTATAAAGCTATTTTCCCATAGAAAGACCCCTATTTTTACTTGCAAAGAACGGATTCGATGTTAAACTCTGATAAAACCCTAGATTTTATACTATATCTGGTTTTAAATCAAAATTGAAGTAATTTTAAACCTTTTATAGACTTCAAAGACTTTGTGATTAAATAGAGAAACCCTTTGCAAATAATCACAATCTTTTTGTGCCTGATTTGAACCAATTTTAGTCCAGTTTATCCAAAGAACATAAAACCCTGGTTCTACCTTTTCCTGAACCTGTAAAGAGTTTGAATATCAGTTTTAAAGCTAAATTTGAAGGTTTAAACCAAAAATAAAGCCAGTTTGTGCATATTACTATTCAATAGACCTCTATCACACCAGAAATACCTTTTGTAAACAGTTTAAGCTTACAAAAGAGTACAAAAAGGCCTAAATACAGAGTTTCAAGCGTCTAGAAGGTCTAAAATGTCAAAATCAAACCCAGCAATGACTTCCAAAACCACTATTGTTGTAAACCCTCTACAACCTCTTGTTGTAGATATTGAGCATACACCCTTAGCTGATGTGGATTACAAAATAGTTGATCCAATGATAGAATTTAATATTTTAGAACTCCATTGCTGGAGTCTTGAAAAATCATTAGATCAGGGAGATGAATTTTAGATTTGGAAGTCAAATCTACCCAAGTATGTAGTTGCACATACTCATCAATGTCCAGAAGTCATCAAGCTGTGTCAATCCTATTATTCACCTAAACAAAGAGCCATGGTTAATTCTAATAAAGAAATATTGTTTACCATTGTTGCAGAGTCTATTAACCTAATGCTTCATCTCAAACCAAATCCCGATGCAGTTCCATTATCCATAGAAGCACTCTAAAAGATCTATATTTGTTGGGAAAAATCTTGAGAGGGTGAATCAGGATTTAGGGAAAACTAAAACTTTTTACTTTTTCATGCTCTAAAACCCATACGCTACTTTGCTGAAGCCAACTAGCGTATACACGCGGATACCCTTCATAAAACTCACGTATACCCAGAGATCTAATTATGCCATTAGTTCTTTACGTATATCATTCCATCATTCATTCATTAGATGTTCTATAAACAGTAAACATGTGCAGTAAGAACAGAATAAACCATCACACAAAGCATCACACATGAACACCAGGATTTTAGGTGGAAACCCAAGTCGGGAGAAAACCACCGCTGCCGTTGCTCAGCCTTCAATATTTTATTATAGAAAACATCTTACAACTATGTGCTGGCGCAGACTCATACCAGCACGCAGGCACCCACCTGCGCTCGTTTACCAGCCTCTCCTGGAAGGGAGCTACGACCCCCTGCTCTCGTTTACCAGCCTCTCCTGGAAGGGAGCTACGACCCCATGATCTCATTTACCAGCCTCACCTGGAAGGGAGCTACAACCCCCTGACTGAAGGCTACAACCCTCAGCACCTCTATGGACCACATTTCATCAATTTTCACACTGGATCCAAAGCCTCCTTTAGGACACCACTTGTAGGCCACATTTCATCATATTTTCAGTCTGGACCCTTTCCATATTTTTAAGCACAGTCAAGCATGAAACAGATACATATAACTCACTGACAGATATCAGTAAACCAGCAGAACAGATCAGACATTTCTTACCACAGACTTCAGCAAACCCTAGTTTGCATACGCGCTTTCCTTTCACTGATGTCACGTATATACGCGCTTCCGTTCACATAAACCAGCGTATACCTCTGTACATATTTCATTGCGCATACGTGCTTTCTCTTCAGCGAAGCTGCGTATATACGCGCTTCCTCTGCGGCGAACTAGCGTATAGATCTTCAATTATTATAGAGCAGCATACTTCTTCAGATCAGATATTTAGTTCAGATTTACCCTTTTACTTCAGACAGATGTTCGCCTCATTTCAGATCTAAGCCTTCCATAAACAGATCTAGCAGATACAAGTACATTTCAGATCTAGATCCCCTTCTTCATCATTGGTGCATCATACATTCAGATTTATCATTCAAGTGTAACCCTTTTCATTCAGATCTACTTCAGAGAGAAGTATTCATTCAAGCTCAGACATCTTGCACCCACACTTATGATTTGCATAATGAATTTCATCTCTTTATATAGGTTTATCCTTTTTCAATACCATGAGCCCCTTTTTCAATACCATGAGCCAAAACCACATTACATCCGATGGTATTCCTGGACGGGGTCAATTAGGCGAATCATTACCCAATACAATGGGTCAATACCATGGTGGTTACCCCTGGTTTTTCACTTTTTGAGCGCTTTTGCCCATACGCGACTTGGCACGTTCTTTTCCGCGTGCATACGCGACTTCCCCTAGACAAATACGCGTATGCTTAGAGACATACTCTTCTCACCATAGATTTAGCACATGCTGACTTCCTTTCTTCATTGCCTTCTGTACTCATTGTAGATACATCAGATTTAGTTCATCAAGACATGTTCTATCAAGCACAACTTCATCAAGTAAGTTGCCATCATCTTTCCATTCAAGGACAACACTCAGCATCATATTGCTAACAAACATCATTTACCAAGTCCATCAAGTCAAGAATAACTTCATCAGGTGGATTGCCATCAAGGACAACACATGTCCTTGATCATATGTCTTCATCTTCGGTGATTGGGTTGCCATCAAAGGACAACGCATCTTCATCATATACCTTAATATTCAGTTAGATTTTCCTAAAAGGTTTCAGATTTTCCAAAATTTCATGCCTACCTATGTTGAAATCCCAAAGATAAACCCTCCTTATTTTACTTCCAAATTTCTTGAAGGGTCAAGGCATGTCATCTCTATGTTATCCTTCATCCTAGGTTATTTTACTGATGAGCATACAGATGAGTCAATTCTAGGATTTCTATCTACTTTTGTGCCAGGTCAACCTCCTTCTATTATCTACAATTATGTTGAATACATAGCTGATAATATCCATGATCAACTTGTAAAATTTACCACTGAAGGAGTTTTCATATATTCATCCTTCCTCTTTCACATGTTCCTATATTTCCAAGCAGATAAGTTCCCTATAAACCTTCAGAAATTGGATGTAGAAGGGAATCCTCTATCAGTCATCTTCTGGACCTCACTAATCAGGAAAGAATCAACAAAATTCACTTATGTGGATTTTATTGACTATTTTGTTCATCCATTGATAAATATGTTGACAAAAAGTGTACAACCAAGAGTTGGTGATGAGATAAAGAAAATATTACAGCTGTCAGAACAAAGTAGAACTGGAGATTGGTATCTTTACCAAAATCATACAGAGATCATATTTTTTGGGTCAAATCTTTTACCTTATAAACTACCAAAATACTTGCCAATGATATTTTTTGCCTTGGAGTACTTAAGGAAAATACTAAATTCGTATTCTATCAACTTCTTGGTTGCCAAAAAGAAGACTCATTTCAAGTTGAAGAACCAGGTGGGACCTTTTATTTGCAATCACAGGGATGCAGGAATAGAGGCAGCAAAAAAGTTGATGGAATACAAATTTGAAGAAAGTTCCTTATGGAATTACGATCCTCAGGGAATTCTAAGTAAAATAAGGGTAAAATGAAAATTGACCCCTTATATTCATGATAAAATACCAGAGATTGAACAATTTGCCAATCAAGCAGAGTGGCTAGAAAATACCTTGATAGATGCAGTTAAACAGGGTGATATTAATCACACCTTGAAAACTGTGATTCAAGAAGATAAAGCTACTAAGATAATCAGGGAAGAAGGTACATACACTGCTAAAACAACAACAGAGACTAGGTTTAAACTCAGATATAATAAGAAGCCTAAGCTTAATCCATTTGATAAAGAAAAAGAGACCATTGTAGTGGAATATATAGATGTTCGAGAGGCCAACAATGAACCAGCTACAGAGATTATAAATGAATAGCATCCTACTACTTCAAACACACAGGTAATTGAGAAAGAACAAAGTATGGAGGCATCTTCCTTGAAGCCAACAAAGGATAAAGATATTGACATCAGAGAGAAATATAAGCAGATAAAAGCCAAGAATGAAGAAATCAAGAATGATATTTATTAACAGTATTTACAGCAAACTCTAGGAATCCAAAATAGGCTTCTCTCAGCTTTTGATTATTCAAACAAGAATTTGATTATGTCAGTACTTCAACCAATAGTCAAGACACCCAAAACATCAGCAGATTACAAGAAATTTGACCTTGAAGTACCTGTAGATAGCATTCATCCTTTAGATCAAATTGAGTTTCGTAAGCAGAAATTTGAAATGATTTATTCTACTATGACTAACAAGGCAATGAGTGCCCAGAAGCTTCAGAACACTATAACCAATTTGAGAGATCAAATCAGGATTGAGAAAGATTCTTCTCTTATCAAGGACGCCAGAATCAAGTCCTTAGAAGAATTAGTAATTGAAGTGGGTTATGACCCAGCAAATGTAAAAGCTGCAGAAGAGATGATAAAGAATAAAAATGTTGACATAGCAGCACTTAGAAAACAATTGAAGCTTCCTCCAACAGAACATCCACAGACTAAAGAAATGTTGCAAGAGGCAAATCAAAAATATGGTATGATGAACTTGATTTTACAAATGACAGCACAGATTAAAGAGATGGAAATCCAAATGGATAAGTTTATCCATGAAAGAGAAACTGCAAAATCACAAGAAGTTCCTACAATAATTCCCATGGTAACAATAGTTGTTCCTTCAACACTGGTAGAAGAGTTGGCACCAAAATTACCACTAGCCACAGCAGTACCAGTGACCTCCTCCACTACTTCAGCTATAAAATCCTCTACCACAGTAGCTCAACAGTCTGATGAAGCCAATAAACTTATTAAGGCCATGGAGGAAATGTCAATTCAAACCAATGAAATCAATAGGTTGAAGAAAATGATTGAAAATATGGAAGACACTAAGAAGCTAGCCCAAATTAATGCCAAAACTCAGGAACAAAGGGCTAACAAGTTAAATACTGAGTTGAAGAACTTACAAAAGGATTTAACCTTGAAATAACCTATGTCCTATGTGAAGAATCAACTATGGACCAAAATCATTGAATCCATCAATGATGTTTGGCCATGAATACAGGTAATTTATGAGCAAAAGGATTTACTAAATGCAACTCAAGAGGAAATTCAGAAAAAAAAAAGGATGAACTAGGTGCCAAACCTGAAGAGGCCCTAGAAATAATCAAATTTATCAACAGTAAAAATAAACAAGAATTGGAGAAGATAGAAATTACTAATAGAACAGAGACAATTCTTGAAATAAGAAAAATAATTTCAAAGAAAATTTTGATGAAGCAGCTAGAAGAAAAGTGTGGAAACGTGAACATAGCCATAACTAAATTTATGGTTAAATTTGAGATCTTAAGGCAAAAAGGTTTGCCAAATATTCTTGTTCTTAATGATAAACTTATGCCACAAGAAGACTACAACAAAAAGATAAGAGATCATGCAAAAGAGTAGGTAAATAAAACAGAAGGACAAGGAATTCCTACAGGAAAGGTTCTACATAAAAGCTTTGAAGACTTGTTTTATCTACAACATGAGATAAAACACCTCTTTCTGATCAAACCAACATTTTCTAGGTTCACAGAGGCAGATGAGAACTTTAGGAAGTTGAAAAATACCAAAATCTCTGATGAAGAATTTTGGGAAAAACCCACTGACTTACTGTAAAAGTAAAATTGTAGTGAAAAAGATGAAAAACATTTTGTTGTTTTTACACAGTGAAAACAGAGTTTACAGCAGTAAGACAGTTAAAACAATGGTTTAAGAGTATCAGATGGTAAATTAAGTCAGATGAAAGAGTATCATATGAGAAGATAACACTTCAAAACATATTAAAAGATCTTTGCCAGTGTGAGAGACAACAAGGCAGCCAGTTGCACCTAATCCAAAACAACATTTCTATTTTATTTGGATAAATAGGACAGCTTGCTAGTTGTTAAGAAGTTGTCACTATATTTTTGTAAGAGATATTTGTATTCCTTAGAAAAATCATATGAGTATTCTAGGATATTTTGTAAACATTTTTGTATAAATACTTCATCCTTTGAAGTATTATTGTGGAATAAATTGCTGAAGATTTCTATAGTCATTTTTATTGTACCTGAAGGCTTTTTGTAGCAAGTTCAAGTAGCAGACTAGATCAAATCACAAAGCATCATATTTTATGATTCATGTGATGAGCCATTGAAGTGAATTACTTTCTATTATCATTGTTTATCTCCTTATGTTTTACATGCATCCATATATGTGTTCTAAATTTGAATGATAAATCAGAAATATTATTACAGGATTTGTTAAAAGCACCTTGTCTTTAACTATTTATCATTTCTATATTTTTTGTTGATTTTTCAGTATAGGGAAAACTTTAATTTCTCCTTCTTCAATGACCTCTCGTTCTAGCCTCACCTTATCCAGATCAAATAACTCTTGATTAACTCTATCCCGATCAAACCACTTCAATTAATCAGCTCTTCAAGATCTTCAATGACTTTGCCTATCTGCCCTGAACATATATAACTTTTTTACCTTGATCTTAGTCATGTTTACTTGACATTTGACCCCTTTGCCCAATGGAAAAATAGATTAATCACTATCCATCTCATTAAGTGATTTTTTCCCACCAAACCAAACCAAACCAAATATCAAAACCAATTTTCACATCATAACTAGCCTAATATCATATAATTAAAACAAAGTTAAATCTTATAGAGAGAGCCCTCTTTAAACCTTAGGAAGACTAGATCCTAGAGTTTAAAAGTTGAATTGTGGTTACCTCTAATGTTCTTAGACCTTTAAATCAAAATCTCACAACTTAGGAATTATTAGAGTGATAACACGTCGTATAGAGATAATAGGAAGACATGACTATAGAAAGCGGCTACTATATAGAAGCCTGAGGCATAGGTGCCTTCTGTGCCTGGACCTCACCACCCTTTGAACATCATATCCACTCCTGATATCAAGACTCCAAATTCAAAATAGTAATGGAAAACCATTGATCAGGATCTGATAATTGAAGGACACAGAGAGACCAATGGGGAGCATCAGGGACCTGAGGTGCATCATTTAATTGATCATCATTTTAACGCTGGTATTGCAGTCAAATAGCTGGTCCTGGAACAACCTGATCCTTTTATTTATCAATCTCCACCACACTCTGAGGTGATTTCATCCCATCAAGAAGAATCATCCATGGGGGACGAGAATGTCAAGACAGATAGTTATGTTACTTTTGAATTCCCAATAGTAGTAACATGGGATGAGGATCCTATGAAGAATACTCCTTTATCATCCCTACCATCCTTTCAAGGGATGGCTATTGAAAATCCTGATACCTTTTTGTTCAAATTCGATGTGCTGTGTAGAGGATATGACTACACTTCAGACGCCCAAAAGCTGAAATTGTTTCTTGCTACTCTGAAAGGAGTAGCACTAAGATGGTTTATGAGACTGGGTACTGGTTTATGAGACTGGGTGCTTTCACTTTAAGTACTAGGATAACTGTAGAACCAGGGATTTGAAGGAAGAGATCTTCAAAATTGCACAGAAGGAGGAGGAAAGCTTAGAAGACTATATGGAGTGATTCCATTATAATTTACAAAGTTCTAAGTTCAGTAACTTAGCCCCAGAAATTCTAAAGCCAATATTCTTAAGAGGTATAAGAGATCACTGTTTGGAGCATTTGAATCTGTTGGGAAAAGGAGACATATCGCAAGAACCGCTTGAAGAAATAATGAATCTTTGCCTGCGAAGTTCAAGAGGATCAGTTAAAGGGAGAAGTTCAGTTTGGGACCCTTTAGTCCAGATACAAAATTCCACAAGTGGAGGAGTAACCATAGCAGAGATAAGAAATCTATTTGAGTATTTTAAAACTAACCTCCTTAGCACTTTCTCTGCCCATATCACTACAGTGCAAGTTAAGGAATCACAAGCAAAAGCTGAAGCAGCCTTAGCAATATTCTATCCTTGATGCAAAAAGAAACATCCGGAAAGGGAATGTAGACTGAATAGCGTCAACCTATGCAATATCTACGAATTGACACATTCTACGAATCAATGCCCTGAATTTCCCAGACTGAAGGTTGTACTTCAAGAATCAAGCAAGGATGTTCAGTCTTCTTATTTCATCGAATCAAAGATACCATGGTAGCCATGACCTACAGGTATGCCTCCATATTTTTCCTCTTTTTATCCTTGGTCTAATGTTTATAATAGTCAGCAATATCCATGGCAATATCCTACTTCTTCCTCAACACAATTTCCTTCACCATGGAACTAGTGGTCGTCTCCTCCACCAATGCAATATCCCCCATCACAAGCCAATCCTTGGGGTTAGAATTGGAGAAGTAATGGCCAAGGTCTAGTATCCCCTGCACTACCAATACAATCAAAGTTACAACTTCCTTCTATTCAAAATCCTACACCTTCTTTCGACCCCAATTACCTGTGCAACCTAAACTCAATCCGAATAATAAGGCAGCCCAGAGCATAGATGCTCTGGTTATCTAGCAGACTTATCTTATTACTCCTATTGGAATCAACGAGGTTCAGCTTATATTGGGAAAATTAATCAGACCTGAACATACTCCCATTATTACCGAAGAATTTGAGTCACCTAGAAAGGATATGGGCGATTTTGAGGCAGTTGTTACACATGTAACATCTGATACAACACCCGTTGTTACACCTGTAGTATCCAACTCGGGAGGGTCTGTTGTTTCTACAATAGCCAACCTGAGAAAGGCTGGTGCATCTGTGCTAGCTGACTCAGATGTTAAGATTCAGGATCCTCCATACCCTCAACGATTAACTGAAACTGGGCCAACCTCACAACCTGAATCTGAATTCCTCAAGGAACTGCAAAATTTGTATGTGTGGATTCCACTATTACAGGCTCTTAAGGAAGTACCTATCTATGCTAAAATAGTGAGGGATATATGCATCAAAAAGCTTGGAATAAAACCTAAAGACCCTGCTACTATCCATGTCATGGGGAAACTATCTGATCTCATGATTGATCAACCTTTGTTGACTAAATAGAATGACCCAGGGAACCCTACAGTGATTGTCCATATTTGTGATCAACCTATAACTGACACTTTGATTAATTTAGGGGTAGCCATTAATGTCATGGCTAAATACCTCTTTATCTCCCTAGGACTTCATGGACTTATCCCTACACCCACAGTGCTTGAATTAGTAGATAGGTCTCGTGTCAAGCCCGAGGGAATGATAGAAGATGTGGTTATCATTGTGGCTTCTTGGAATTATCCAGCTGATTTTCTCATTTTAAAAACCAAATCCAACCTTGGGGGTCATCCTTTAATCTTTCGAAGACAGTGGCTAGCCACTACAGACACATATATCGGATGTAGGTCTGGATCTATGGTGATCTCAGATGGGCAGGCCACTCAGAACCTGAATCTTTACCCCGCAGAAAAACCTCACATGGATTTGAGTAGTCCCTGGTGGGACGAATTTGAACCTGAATCTGATCTTTCCATACCTCTCCTCACGCTTTGAAAATCACAATACTTTAAGGATGAAACAGAGGATGATATCATTAATGGTTTTATTAGTAATTCACTCTTTGTTGCTCCATTACAGATCTGGGGGAAGAAGATGAGGTAGATGATGTAATTATTGAAAATTTGAAAACCACTCTGCATATTATCAACAGTCCCATTGAAATTAAACTTGGGAAATGTTTAAACATCAATCCTAACCTAACTGCAGAACAAAACATATTGTTGATACAGTTGTTATAGAAATACAAAAATGTATTTGCATGGGACTATATAGATATGAAAGGAATCCATCTTGGCCTATGCACTCACCATATTTATCTTAAAGATTATTTCAAACTAGTTAGACAACCGCAGTGCCGAATGAACCCCACACTTGAGGAGATAGTGAAAGAAGAATTGCAGAAAATCCTTAATGCTAATTTCATCTACCCCATTTCTAACAGCTAGTGGGTGTCTCCGCTTGTTATAGTTCCGAAAAAGAACAGCAAGTGGGGAGTCTGTGTAGACTATAGAGAGCTTAACAAGGGTACTCAAAGGGACCATTTTCCTTTATCATTCATTGATCAAGTCCTGGATACTCTCTCTGGGAAAAGAAAAAAAATCCTAGATGGGTTTAGTGGCTATAATCGAATATAGATTGCCCCAGAAGATGAAGACAAGACAACCTTCACTTGCCCATGGGGTACTTTTGCATACAAATTCCTTCCTTTTGGCCTCTATAATGCACCAACAAATTTTCAGAGGGCAATATTGGGTATTTTTTCTGATCTCTTGAATGATTGCCTTGAAATATTTATGGATGATTTTACACCCTACGGGGATGCCTTTGAGACAGTATTAGCTAATTTGGAAAAGGTGTTGGAACGTTGTGAACAAACTAATGTTGCTCTAAGCATGGAGAAATTCCACATGATGATGACTGCGAGAATTGTGTTGGGACATTTCGGCAGATGGAATCAAATTAGATCTTGCAAAAATTGAGGTAATTTCAAAAATCCCAACTCCCAAGACTCCGAAAGAGGTACGTAGTTTTTTGGGACATGCAAGATACTATAAGATATTTATAAAAAAAAAAATTCAAAGATCACATCTCCTCTGTTTTCGTTGCTCATGAAAGACGTGGAATTTGTGTGGACAGGGAAGTGTGAGCAGGCCTTTCTAAAGTTAAAGAATTGTGTAACAGCAGTACTTTTTTTACGAGGACCAAAATGGATATTTCCATTCCATATCGCTATAGATGCATTCGACATAGCTGTGGGTGTTGTTTTTGGGAAGCTAGAGGAGAAGAAACCTTACGCAATTTATTACATCAACAAGAATTTAACTCCAGAAGAACTCAACTACACTGTGACTGAGAAGGAATTCCTAGTAGTAGTGCATGTTATCAACAAATTTCTGCACTACATCACCGTGTATCAAGTATTTTTACACACTGACCATGCTGCAATTTTATTTTTGATGAACAAGCCTGTTACTAATGGTAGAGTTACATGATGGTTATTGTTGTTATAGGAATTTGATATTACTATTTTGGATAAACCCGGAAAAGATAATGTAGTTGTTGATTTTCTTTCTAGATTAAATATAACTGATGATTGCATTGCCACTGAGTATTCTTTTCCACATGAATATCTTTTTGCAATCTCTACTCACTCACCATGGTATGCAGATATAGTCAATTATGTTGCTACAGGGAAATTCCCACACCATTTATCTTCCAAAGAAAAGAGGAAGATTATACAACAGAGTGCTACCTACTCTTGGATAGAAGGCAATCTCTATCACACCGAGCCAGACTTTAATATTAGAAGATGTGTTAGAGAAGATGAGGTATTTTAGATCTTGAAGGCTTGTCATGAGGAACCCTATGGAGGGCACTTCGCTGACAAAAGGAAGGGATATAAAGTACTCCCAATAGGGTACTACTGGCCAAATATATTCCAGGATGCCAAGAAGTTTTTGAAGGGATGTGATAGCTGCCAAAGGATGGGCCAGCCTCTGAAATCAGATGAGATGTTGTTACAGCCTTAGATAGTGATAGAACCATTTGAGAAATGGGCCCTAGACTTTGTGGGGCCAATTAATCCTTCATCACAGCAAAAATCATACATATTGTTCTGCACCAACTATGTCACAAAGTGGGTTGAAGTAAAGCCACTAATTATATGATCCGTGGATATTGGTGGCCACCCACCTATTCCACTTGGGCTCCACCATTTGTTTCTTTCTGTTGCTGCATAACTTACTATTTTTAGCGCTGGTCCCAACTTCCAGAGCCGTTTTGAGGCCCTAAACGACGTTTTTTGGGCATCGTTTTTCCAGTGAATTTCATGGAATGAAATTCCTCCCAAAAGTTGTGGTCCTCGGATAGAGCTTTCTAATGATGTATCATGTGCGTCAAACGGAGATAGTAGGCCAAAGTTACGTCCCTGGGAAGTTGAAACACCAATTTACCCAAACGGGGCCCATATTTTTGGCGCTTCATCTCCTAGGGGTTAGGTTTTTGGATGTTTAGGGTTCTCCATTGTTTCTCAATAATAAATAGGCCCTCGAGCCTCATTGTAACTCAGTTCTGAGGCCTGTAACCGCCACATCTCTTCTCAGAGATAGCTACCAGCGCCCTAGCTAGTTTTATTTCCATTCTGTCTGTAAGCAAATTTCAGTTCTTTGATATTAATGAAATGAAGTGTTATTTCCGTTGCATCTCTGTATTTATGGTTATGTGTTTATTCTGTTGCGTTCCTGCATAAATCCGGATCAGTGGTATCAGAGCGGTCCGCTTTTTCTCGATCCTTCTTTGCATGTCCCCAACGAGGTCGGGGTATAAGGAGCTAGGGCTTGATCTGGTGGAACCTTTGCAAGATCAGCCTCGCAAACCTTGACGGACGCCCATGGGGGACGAAAAGAAAGATGAGGGAGCAGGAGATCCTATCAAAATGTTGCTCGAGGAGGCCCTCGAAAAACAAAGGAACGCGATGATGGATAACTTTGCTCAGATCCTTCAACGGCTGCCCACCGGCGGCGCATCTGCATCCAGTAGCCACTCTGGAGTTGCGACTCCCTTTAAGGTACAAGTAAATTTTGACATTCCCATATTTGAGGGTCAAATAGACGCAGATGCCGTAGATATATGGTTGAATCTATTAGAAGAATATTTCTCCGTTCATGACTTTTCAGACCAGGAGAAGATTATTTTTGCACTCCTCAAAGCTACCCCCCATGTTAAGGACTGGTGGGAAACCTACTGTGAGAACAAGGACCAGACAGAACCCTCTCTGTTCTCGGCTGTACCAACTTGGAATTCTTTCCGAGACGCCGTCAAGGAACAGTACTATCCCGTGGGAGCTATGAGGACAAGTACATACAATGGACCACGCTGCGACAACAAAGGGATCAAGATGTGCACGAGCTGACGAATCTGTTCCATACCCTGCGCACAAAGTTGGGTATCAAAGATTCAGAGAAATATTTGGTGCTAAAGTATCGCAGCTGTCTGCACAGATACATTCAGGAGGAAATGGAGTTCCTCGACATCTCCTCGCTTGGTACGGCATACCGGTATGCTGCCAAGATTGAGCAGAAATTCAAACAGAAGAAGCGAGACTTTGGATCTGCTAATCAAAAGCAAGGGAAAGGTGCTTCCAAACCGCAGAACAAAGGACAGAGCCAAGGCATGGCGGCTAAAGACAACTCATCGAAGCCACAAGAAAAGAACAGCACCGCAAAGCCAAAGAAGGACACGGGAAAGTGGTGTGAGTTCCATAAGAACTCCACTCACAACACAAGTGAGTGTCGGGCCAAGCAGTCGCTAGTGGCCGAGATGAGGGCTTCTGAGTCAGATGCATGCTCCGACTCCGAATCAGAACCTGAAAAGGGGAATGAAAAAGGGAAACAGATTATTGATGCGGAGCTCAACGCCACTGTTGCCACTACAAAGGTCCAGAAGGAGGAACCGGAAGATCCAGAGGAGGAGGAACGTCTCTTCCACTCCCAGATGTGGGTAAAGGGCTCCCCTGTACAGTTCATTGTCGACAATGGGACCCAAAAGAACCTCATTTCAGCAGACGCCGTGAAGCGGTTGGGCTTGCCGACCACAGCTCACCCACATCCATACACCATCGGGTGGCTTCACCAAGGACGAGATCTCCGCGTCAGCCAGCAGTGCCGCCTTCCCTATAGCATCAAGCCCTTCACGGATGAGGTATTATGTGACATTTCTCCTATTGATGTTTCTGATGTATTATTAGGACAACCATACTTGTGGAAGCGTCATGCTGTGTATGAGTCTCGACCTCGTGCTGTTATTATTACTTTGGGGAATAAGTTGTACAGGATACCAGAGGTACCACGTCCTACGACTATCTCTTTGGTTACTGCAAAACAATGCAGTAAGCTCATTTCCCAAACCAGGAAATTCGTTTTCCTGATGATCCGCCCCCAGGGCAAGAAGAAGACTGTGGCCACAACCTCCAGACAGGGCTCCTCTATACAACAACAACAAATGGATAAGGTTGTGGAGGAGTACGGGGACATATTCACCTCACCCACAAAAAGGTTCCTTTGTAATCGGGTCGTGTCAAGCACTACTGATTCACTGTGCGCCGCTACCCAATGGACCTATCTATCGACGCTCTGTTCTGGAAAATGATGAAATCAAGAGGCAGATTCAGGAGCTGTTGCAGAAAGGTCACATCAGACCAAGTTCATCGCCCTGTGGGAGCCCGATCGTGTTGGTACATAAGAAGGATGGGACGTGGAGACTCTGTATTGACTATCGGGCGCTGAACAAGATCACTGTCCAGAATAGGTACCCAATCCCACGGATTGATGACCTTCTGGACCAACTCCAAGGTGCAAAATATTTCAGTAAGATCGACCTGAAGTCTGGGTATCACCAGGTCCCAATTGAACCCTCTGATGTGTGGAAGACTGCCTTCAAAGCTAAGGAAGGCCTTTTTGAATGGCTGGTCATGCCTTTCGGGTTGACGAATGCTCCCGCAACCTTCATGAGGATGATGGACGACATCTTGCGGTCATTCACCAACTCATTCGTAGTGGTGTACTTGGATGACATTCTGATCTTCAGCAAGACTTGGGAAGAGCACCTTCATCACATCCGACAAGTCCTCCAAACACTGCGGCAACACAAGTTGTGTGCCAATTTGGAGAAGTGCACGTTTGGCATGACCCAGGTTCAATATTTGGGATACATTATTGATGAAAAGGGGGTGCATGTGGATCCAGCCAAGATCCAAGTCATTCGGGATTGGCCAGCCCCGACTACTATAACAGAGCTTCGCAGTTTTCTGGGTCTTGCTAATTTCTACCGTAGATTTGTGTTGGGATTCTCTCATATCACTTGGCCCTTGAGTCAAGTCACCAAAGGAGGAGCGAGAGCAAAATTCTTTTGGTCGAAACCTCAACAGAAGGCGTTCAAAGAATTGAAAAATCGCCTCTGTTCTGCCCCAGTGCTCACCTTACCAGACTTGCAGCAGCCATTTGAGATCGAGACAGATGCCTCCGACTATGCTATTGGGGCAGTTCTTACTCAACAGGGACATCCAGTGGCATATCACAGTGAGACATTGTCTGAGACAGTTCGCAAGTATCCCACCTATGACAAAGAAATGTATTCCATTGTGCAAGCCCGTCGACAATGGAAGCATTACATTTTGGGGAAGGAAACAATCATCCACACAGACCACCGGCCCCTGCAGTTCATACAGACACAAGGGAAGTTGCAGAATGATCGCCATCAGAAGTGGTCCACATATCTGCAACAGCTTCATTTGAACATCAAGTACAAGAAGGGTAGCACCAATAATGTTGCAGACTGCCTCAGCCAACCACCGATCGTGGCGCTCACCACTGTGCTCAACTCTTGTGGGCACGAGACTTCTGATTGGCCGTTTCTCTATGAGAGTGACCCAGAATTCGGCCACACTTACAAGGCACTCTTGGGGGGCACGCAAGTTCCAAATTTTCACCTCCAAGATGCACTTTTATGTCACCTGGGACACCTTTGTGTTCCTCCAAGCGAGCGTGCCAAGATGATATGGGAAGCACACTACAGTCAAGTCGCTGGGCATTTCGGGGTCGAGAAAACAGTAGCAATACTACAGAAGTATTTCTATTGGCCGAACCTTCGAAAGGATGTCGAGAAGCACATCAGATCTTGCACTGCTTGTGCCATTGCCAAACCGACCATCAAGAAGCAATGCCTATATACTCCACTACCTGCCCCTAGTCGACCGTGGGAATCCATCTCCATGGATTACATGTCGGGCCTGCCTTCTACTAAGAATGGAAATGACTGTGTTTTCGTGGTCGTTGACAGATTCTCGAAGATGGCCATTATAGCGGCCTGTAAGAAGAATATCACAGCAGAAGCCACTGCTAAACTCTTCTTTGAACGAGTGTGGGTGCACTTTGGGATCCCACAGCCTATCATATCAGATCGAGATAGCAGGTTCCTCAGCACATTTTGGTCCAGCCTCTGGTCAATGTTGGACACAAAGCTCACCAAGTCCACAGCTTTCCATCCCCAAACAGATGGCCAGACAGAGGTCGTCAACAGAATGATTGTACACATTCTGCGCATGTACAATTCAAAGCATCCACGCACATGGGACGAGAGCCTCCCCTATGTAAAACATAGTTATAACCGGGCTCTCCACAGTTCAATTGGCCATAGCCCCTTTCAGGTGGGCTTGGGATTCCAGCCACTATGTCCCATTGACGTAGCCATGCCATTTGCAGCTGCTCAGGCCGATTCAGCGCACGTCCAGTCTGAAGTTGACAAAGTAAGTAGCTTCATCGAGCGCATTCAACACATCCGCCAACAGGTTCATGATATATTGGACAGAGCCAATGCGAAGTACAAGCAGCGCCATGATCAACACCGGGTGCCACACAACTTCCATGTGGGCGACAAAGTATGGCTACATTTGCAGAAGGAGCGCCTCACTGGACCCCACCGCAAGCTTCGCCCGCTCCGATATGGGCCATACACCATCACCAAGGTTGTAGGGAGCAATGCATTCGAGCTTAGTATTCCACCATTCCTTGGTCTACACCTAGTCTTCAATGTGGATCGCCTTCGCCCTTACTTCCCACCTCTATTGGACACCTCGGACATTGCAGAACAACTCACACCAATAGAGTTAAACCCAGACTGCATGGAACAGGCCACCACAGATTGTATCATGGACATGCAAATCAAGAACACTCGCCAACAGAAGATCCAACTGTATCAGGTTGTCAAAGCTGGCCAACTCATGCACCAAGGAAAGTGGTTCACCAGGGACCAAGTTCAGCAGAAATTTCCTCATCTCATGGAGGAACTTAACGCAATGGGGACCATTGCTTCCTAAGGGGGGAGGAATGATCCAGGTGGATATTGGTGGCCACCCGCCTATTCCACTTGGGCCCCCACCATTATCTCTTTCAGTTTTTCAGTTTCGGCATAACTTACTATTTTTAGCAGTTTTTCGGGTCCTGAACTTCCGGAGCCGTTTTGAGGCCCTAAACGACGTTTTTTGGGCATCGTTTTACCAGCGAATTTCATGGAATGAAATTCGTCCCAAAAGTTGTGGTCCTCGGACAGAGCTTTCTAATGATGTATCATGTGCGTCAAACGGAGATAGTAGGCCAAAGTTACGTCCCTGGGAAGTTGAAACACCAATTTACCCAAACGGGGCCCATAGTTTTGGCGCTTCATCTCCTAGGGGTTAGGTTTTTGGATGTTTAGGGTTATCCATTGTTTCTCAATAATAAATAGGCCCTCGAGCCTCATTGTAACTCAGTTCAGAGGCCTGTAGCCGCCACATCTCTTCTCAGAGATAGCTACCAGCGCCCTAGCTAGTTTTATTTCCATTCTGTCTGTAAGCAAATTTCAGCTCTTTGATATTAATGAAATGAAGTGTTATTTTCGCTGCATCTTTGTATTTATGGTTATGTGTTTATTCCTTGCTTCGTTCCTTCATAAATCCGGGATCATTAGAGCAATAAACATAAGGGATTAATTTCCCGCTCAAGATACTTGCTCGCTTCGGATACTCAGAGAGATTGGGCGGGATGTATGGAGGGCCTCGCTCACATCTCGTTTCGATCAAGAAATTGGTCAGTAAGTATATAATTTATCACGTAATCACTTCACCTTATCACCCCCAAGAAAATGATCAGGTAGAAAGCGCCAATAAAGTCATTGAGGGAATATTAACAAAGACAATAGCCAACCACCGAAGAAATTGGGTTGAGAAACTTCCAGAAATGTTGTGGGCTTACAGAACAACATGGAGGAATACTACAGGCTTCTCACCATATGAATCGGTGTATGGTAAGAATCATTTATTCCCCATAGAGTTCGAGATAAATACATTAAGAACAACATTGCAGGTCAATCTGGACTCATGCACAAAGTAGAAACAAACATTAAACTAGCTCAACGAGTTGGAAGAGAAACAACTGGCTGCCATTCAACAGAAAAAGATCATTCAACAGCAGAGAGCTAGATGGCATGATGAGTTTGTTAAGAAAAAGAAGTTCCAGAAAGGATATTTGGCTCTCTTGTATGATTCAAGGTTCAAGGATTTCAAAGGCAAGCTTTGCACTAGATGGCTAGGTCCTTACGAAGTAGACATGGTATTTGACAATGGGACTGTACAATTGGTCACCATCGAATAAGACACCGTTACTAGTTAATGGGCACCATCTAAGGTTATATCATGTATCATAAACCAAATGCCTTATAAGAAATCATTTGTCAACATTGTCGCAGTTTCGATTTGCATAGCCATGCTAGAATAGGGAAAATTACCCCGTGCAGCCTAAAAAACTTGAAATTCCAATAAGTGCAAGTAGGGGCCGAAAAACCACCCGTGGTAGATGTTACACTCGTTATATATATATATATATATATATATATATATATATATATATATATATATATATATATATATATATATATATATATATATATATATATATATATATATATAATAACAATAACAAAATAAAATAAAACAAACTGAATAAATCTAACTGCGGAAACCCTCTTTCCATGGCGTGTCAGACAAACAACAACAAAAACCACTCTCAGGTAAAGTCTGCTAATCGATTTTTTCCCTTCCTAAAACATCATCCTTCCTTCCTGATATATTTTATAAGATGATGTTATTCATTTGATTTTCTTTCTGTACCGATTTCTCCTAATCATTATATATATATATATATATATATATATATATATATATATATTGAAGAATAATTTGAGGGTTTTCTTGGCTATTACACATGTAACAACCAAAAACCACGAATACTATTTCTCATGTTTTATTGCATAACAACAATAATTGTGCCAACCAAACGTGACCGCCACGAGCACTACAAGTAGTACGCCGCCAATTCGAAATCCTCCTCCATGTCGCTTTAGGTATGTCATTCAAAAGGTAACATCATCATTTATGATTTGATGATTACTGGAAAAAGTAATGATATTCATGTGATGGCCGTGGGTGACCGTCACCATTAAGGAGGGGGGGATTTATCTTGAAATCATTAAAAATAAAAAAATTGTAGTCATAAACCACTATCAAATCTGCATGCACCCAATTAATATCACAATTGCCAATTATGACTAAATACGGCTGGAAAGTGCGTGTGTACTTAGAACCCATTAATTTCCATAACGGGACATTTATGAAGAGTTGTGTGAGGTATGATTTGGTAATCCGTAAATCCTGTCACCTCCCATCGACCTCATCGACTGAGGCCTTGTATCCTCATTTCAAACTTGTCATCTGGGATAAGCAGGGACGCTGAGAAGAAGTAAGCAGTGCAGTGACATTACAGTGGATTGAGCAGTAAGAATCAAATTCAGAAACAACAGCAAGATGGGTGGAGCAGCGGTTAGGCATGAGCTGGATTCTATGGATGCCTTGCATAATTGTCCAGAAACCTACCAGATATTCATAGACGCTAGATGGATTGAGTACTTCTAGAAGTTGGAAGGCTCGTACGAGGCGGTTGCAATCGAATTCACTTCGAATTTGAATAACAACCAGACCCGAGTCAGGGGCTTGAAAATTGAGGTGACTAAAGAGGTAATTTCTCGAGTAAATACATTGCTAGTAGAGGGATGGAGGTGGTTTAACATAAAAATCACTGACCCCTCCTTGAAAGAAGACTTCTTAGAAGGAGAAGAAAGGGAGAGGAATTGACGGGTTATCACTCGCTCAGCCATGGGAAGATGTCAGCTTGGGTTTAATCAAATACATCACTTGTGAGGGAAGATCCACGGTAGTGTTTAATTATCACTTCCCTCTACTCAATCACCTTTAGCACCAGCAAAAGATTAACCTTCCATTTTACTTATTGGGGAACATTAAGCATATGGCAGTCGTAGTAAAGATAGCAGCACATACAGAATCATGTGTGACCAATCACAGACTCATAAAATTGATTGTGTTGGATTCCCTAAGCTAGCAATGAAGGACCTGAGAAGAATTCAAGCGGAAGAGGCAGAGGACAAGCCAGGGAAAAAAGGTCACGACTTTGGGAGGAATTCAGGTAGAAGCTGAAACCCAGACTCAGCCTACTAAGGTCGGAATTGGGAAAGAACCCACTAATGAACCAATTGGGGATAGACGGCCAAAATGGAGGGTGAAAGTTAACTTGCCCATAGAACCTTTACCCACATTTGGAAAGCAGACAGAAGAAGAAGTATCAGAAGAAGAAAGAGAACCCTCCTCATCAGGTAAGGACAAAACTCATGTCCTGCTTTTAGAACTTGAAAATATAAGAAAGGAAAATGAAGAATTGAAACAAATATTATCTGAGAGGAAGGGAATCTTGGTGCCTGTATGCACAACATTTTTTCAAGAACTAACAGCAACATGATATAAGGTCCGTGGGGAAAAAACTAGCCCAATTGAAATAGAAACAGGATGGCAGGAGGTTGTTACACAAGAAACTACTAAGGATATTGTTGTTACACAAGAACCAGCAGTTAAAACAGAGCCTCTTGTAGTAATTGACCTAGAGGCCAATACACAAGAATCTATGGAGGCCACTGCTGTTACAGAAGAAACAACAATGGACACAGAGGCCACTCTAGGTGGAAACGAAGGGGTTGATATAGAAGAACCCACTGAGGAAGCTACTGTTACACAAGAACCAGCATTAGAGGTATAGAAAACCCATTCGACAGAGGCTGCTACATGCATTATTGATTTTGATATTGAATTTCGAAGAATGTTGGGTCCCATCTCGAGATGGAGTTCTGAGAAATTCTTGTTAATTTCTGAATTACAAAATTGGAAACATGAAGCAATCTCCCTTTGGGAGTGGAATATTTTGCTGAAAGAACATCAGAGGGAGATAGATGCCCTACATGAAAGTTGGATGAAAGAAGAGTTGAAGAAAGGATGGGAGAATTATAAGAGGAAGGAAGCTCTAAAGAAGCAGGAGTAATATTTGTTGTTGTTATAGTAGCAGCTTTAGGATCTTACCATGGACAAGTAAAAAAGTCATGACCTTGCCCTCAATCTATGGGGTGCAGGCAGCCTTCCCCATCCTACTCCATTTTTCTATGGGAACACTACTTCCTATTCAAGATGAAAGTTGTTATGGAGGACAGACCCTATCTATGTTCTTCCATTCGCACATTCTTAGATGTCTTTTGTGCCTCTGATTTTGATGAGAAAAGCTTGTTGTGTGAGTTATTCTTACACAATATCATTTGTGAGCATGTGAATATGAAAATGGTGGTGATGATATTCTCCTATATGGGGGATCTGTAGTTGCGAGCTTTTGTGTCCTTCATGAAGAATCATATTGAGTGGAAATTTTCCAACAAATCTATGGATGCTAATGAATAGAAGATGGAATTATGGATCCGGGTAGAACCAGGACAGGCCGCTGAGTTTAGGCGTGAATTTAGAATAATTTTGAGTACTCCTAGGATAAAGGAACCTGTTGCCACTTACAGAAGAAGGATTTTGAACTTCTGTCTCAATCAGTTCTCAGTGATGAAGAGTCAAACCTTGACTGGGTACTTGAAACGTAGAGAAGCCAGCAGTGTTGAGATGTTGAAGGGGGACACATTTGCATCCCATAATTTTGTGGTGGTTGTTACACATGTACCAGCATATGCATAGATAGTACAAACCCTTGGTGCTTTGTGGCTCAGGTTAAGATTCAAGTTCCCTTTGATCTGGCTGCCAATTGAGGATTATGAGAGAAATTATGAATTGAACAAGTCTAAATCAGAATCCTGGATACATAAATTGATGGCTAATCAGGGGTTTAGGTCTACAGATGAAGATACAGTTGGCACTTATGATCTCACTGACCTGCACCAGAGATATTCCCATGAGAGATGAGATTTTGCATGAGGACATGCAAGTGCTTCAATTGGGGAGAGATGTTGGGTGCTAGTTTTGCATTTATTTCCTACATTTGTTTCCCTAATTTTACCTCATGAATATAACCATTGGGACTATATTTTCCTCTTTTTCCTACCATTCTATCTTAACTTGTGTTGTTTCACCTTATTTTCATTACTTTGTCATTTAATCAATTATTATGATGTATTGTGCCTTTTTTATGAATAATTGAGGATGAATGTTTGGAGAAGATATATGGTCTTTTGTTGTCTTTCCAGATGCCATTTGTAGTAAAAAATATCTCGAGCACAAGGCATACAGGAGTAGTTAAAGGTGTGTTGTTACAGTGAGTTTTTACACCATGATGTCGTTACACCATGTTGTTGTAGACCCACTGACGAACTGTTGTTACAGCTGTCCTGCTGACAGGATCTCGTCAACTCCTGATGTGGACCCATCCTCTATATGTTACGCTATAGTAGTGATTTATCCTGATAGCTGTAGAAGTTATTAATTGTTGTATTTTTGGATAATAGCCTCTAGGAAATTTTGATTGTAATCTATCATTTTCCAGTCAGACTTTTATTAAGAAGTGGTTGTAACCATATGTATTCTATTTTGATCAGCATAAGAATCATAAGATTCTCAGGACTGATCCATCCCTCGTTTCTCTGAAATGTAACCACTATATAGTTCTCATCCCTTGAGGTCGAAAGGTTGGGGGAGAACAACATTACTGGGGAGAACAAAGATTAATTTGGCTCAGAATTTTATCGATATTAATACAAATTAATTGATCATTACTTTGGCCGTGGAAAGATTAATTGAGGTGTGATCAGATTCTTGTAGATCATTTTATTTCTGCATGAGTGATTTCCTTTATTTGAATTTTCTTTTGGTTTGATGTCGACACAGACAGTGTGGCTGTCATTGAAATAAAAGACGTCCCTGGATTGATAATTTATGTGTACTATTTTAGTCATTTAATAGTGATTAATACAGCCCAACGGTACTCATCCAATCCAATGGATCAAAGAAGGAAAAAAGAGGCCAAAGCACATGTCCCAGTTTGTGCATTGTACGATGAACCTGATCACTTGATCATACAGTTCCCTGAATTAACGGCTTTCAACCGTTGGTACCCAATACCGCAGGTTGCACAAAGAAACTTATCATGACACTAAAGACACACGTGTCACATTTGTCGAAGAAACCATCACATGTTCCATTTTCCCAACCTCCATCATCTCTGATCAATGTTCGAGTTCATGCGACGTTTCATCCCTGAAAATCTCGATTTAGCAAACGTAGACAATAAATCAACATACAACACTAAAACTCAACGAAATGACATGATAGGTACAATATTATATATATGGAAGGAGATACGATCACCAGAAAAACCACCTCCCCCCCATAATAATCCTCAGCCTCAAGACCATCTTTGCGCATTATGCGACGAACATGGTCATTTGATCGCACAAAGCACACCTCTAGAGTTGTTTCAAAGATGGTACCCGATTAAACCGATGTAGTTCGTATCGCTACGACCCAACTAATACTCTTGCCAAATATGCCAGGATAATCACCATCTTCGCCATTTTCCCTACGTTCCCCGATTCCATTTAGCATTAGAATCGCTACGCCTGGCCATTACCAACCTTGTCGATTTAGACAAATCAAATTTTGAGTCCGTAGAAAGTTCCACAACCTAGAGGAATGAAGCGACTAGGTCCATTCTCTGTGTATCTGAAGATAGGAATCCACCAAAAGGATGGCTTACCACCCCCAAACCCCCCAAATGCCTAGCCCTAGCCTGTGAAAAACGTGACTATTTAATCACTCAGTGCCCAGATTTAGTATCATTCTAAAAATGGTACCCAATCACACTCGTGGTCCAAAAGGATTAGAAAAAAAATAGCATTATTCTTGTCTAATATGCCAAGATAACCACCACGCTCTACATTTCCCCTATGTCCCCCAATTTTGACTTATACTAGACATCATGCACTCGCTCGTCGCAATTAATCCAGACATAGTCGGCGCGAGTTACCACAAACTAGGAAGTCAATAACAACGAGGCCTACCCCCCATTGTCACTAGCCACCTAAAAGCACGAAGACATCCCCTTCCCCTAGCAAGGTAAGAAGAAATTCAAACATATCATGTGCCTTATGTGCTAAAAATGACCACATGATTAATCAATGTCGGGAGCTTAACAATTTCACCGACAGTATTTGCATGGTCACACCCATACCTTACATTCATCTCTCTAATCAAGAGAAGATCACACGTTTTTATTGTCAAATTTTCTTGCAATTTCACCACACGATGAATTTCCATTACCTTCCAAGGTTAAGAGCAGCTAGAGAAGCGTTAGAAGAAAAACTCCCACAAGAGCCAAATCACACAAGGTCTACGAATAGAAGATGATAGAAACGAAGAAATACATATTCTCATAACCATATCCCATCATCATCGTCTAATATGATTAGTACTGGATCCCATACAATATACTCAGTGAGTACATTTACTCCATGCAACATTTGCTCGAGCCATGATCATGATACAGATAAATTCCCTATGTTGTGAACATTTTTGCATGCGTCAAAATATTCACATAAAAGAAGACACATGTACCCTTCGTACACCACCAAGAGAGAATGAATCTACTCTCACTAAAAACCAAACAACCATCATGGAAATTCTTCCACCATGTAACACTAATGACACACAACACCATATATGATTCATCTCATCATGCATGGGAACCATGAATCGTGTTGTCTTGCTCATATTTCCTTTTTTTCAGGACCGTCACAACTACCGCAACGGTAGTATTACCTTTGACGGTGCAAATCCAACTCGTCTACACCCTGTCAACTTCATCTAGTTCCACGACATCAACCACAAAATCATATTCATGTCTTTCGACCAGCACTGTTAGGCCCAAACCAATTCCTCACAGCCTCGCACAAAACAATTCCCCCTTATACATCTTGTTTCACTATTAAGAGGATATATTAGAGGCCATGACGGAACCATATTGTCCGTGGGACGCAATGCATCACTGCATGTTTCTTCTTCCAGAAAAAATGTTCGTGCTTAGTAGCACAAAAACCCAGGATATTTACACCATTGAATCCAACGACTTCCTTCCGTCAGGAAAGGTATATTGGTTCAAGAACCCTATCCCATCATTCGATGCATTTGAGGAAGGAAATATGTCAAATTTTTCGTCAACCATTAAGGTGAATATCTCGAAAAAACCAGGCAAAACTGAAGAAATATCGTTGGGGGCAACATGCTCCCCAGAGGAAGTAGTTGCATATAAAAACTTATTACAAGAGTATAGGGGTATATTCGTTTGGTATTATTTATAAATTTTAGGGTTAAGCCCCACCATCATAGAGCACCACATTGACACTTTCCCTGACGTAACACCTTTCCACCAAAAGCAGCATCAATGACACCCATCCAAATAAGAAGCGATCAAACAAGATATAGGCAAGCTTCACAAAGCTGGATTCATATACTCAATCGCTTACACATCTTGGGTTTCCAACCATGTACCCATCATGAAAAAACATGGAACCATTCGAGTCTGTACCAATTTTCGAGATTTAAACAAATATTGTCCCAAACAAAACTACACTACTCCTTTCATCGACCAATTCATTGATGCTTGCACCATTCACAAGGCCTTATCCTTCATGGATGGATTTTTGGGGTACAATCAAATTCAAATCCGACATACAGAATGGTATAAGACTGCATTCACCACCCCTTGGGGCACATTCGCATAACAGGATATGCCATTTAGTCTTACAAACTTTGGAGCCACCTTTCAGGGAGCCATGAACTATATCTTCCACAACTTGGCTCACCTTATCTTAGCCTATTTGGATGACCTCACGGTATGATCCAGGAAATGAGGTAACCATCTCAAGGATTTAATTTTGGTATTTCAACAGTGCCGGCACTACAACCTACGCTTGAACCCTCTCAAGTGTGTCTTATACGTTAATGTAGGCATACTGTTAGGATTCATATTAACCCAACAAGGAACCAGATTTGACCCCCTCAAGGTCCAGAAAATCAAAGAAGTACCACCACCCAAAACTCTAAAAAAACTTCAAAGCCTGGAGGGGAAAGCCAACTTCTTATGACACTTTTTCCCCAACTATTCCACTTGCACGCAGGGCTTCCTGCGCCTACTCTGTCAGGACATTCCGTTCAAATGGGATGATCAGGTTCAAATGTCATTTGAGGAATTGAAATACGCTTTGTATTCATCCCCCTTGATCATCCCACCCAATTACGACAAATACTATACCTTATACCTATCTACGTCAGATATAGCCATAGCTAGGGCGTTAGTCCAAGACGAAACTAAAAAAAAAAAAGAACACGCAATTTATTACGTCAGTAAGAACCTATCATGTCCTGCTTTAAGGTATGAGCCAGAAGAAAAAATTTCTCTATCCCTAGTACATGCAGTACAAAAGCTTCAACATTACATCATCCTAAGGAACACAACAGTCATAGCAACTATCAATGCCATGCGATATTTTTTAACCCATTGTGTGACAAACCATAAGTACACTTGATGGAAAATTATATTATATGTATTAGACCTACATTTTAGCTCCCCCAAAAGCAAGAAATCACTAACCCTAGCCGAATTCATCATGGATCCCCCAAGTATAATCCAAGGATCCAACATTTTTTCTTAGTGGCGATCAAGGACCCTTGGTACGACGACATCCTTGTTTTTATGCGAACCCAAAAGTTCAAACCATAGCTCACCCGTGAGGACCAAAGGCACATACACCATCAGGCCCCTCAATACCTTTTCATGGGGGACATCCTTTAACGAAGAGGCGTTGACACCATTTTACATCAATGCCTCACGCACAACCAAGTTGAGCAAGCCCTAAATGGCTGTCATAGTGAGGCTTGCGACAAACATCTCTCAGGGATGGCCACCACCCAAAAAGTCTTGTGTGCTCGTTATTTTTGGCCTACCCTATTCCACGATTTCATACAAGTAGTCAAAAGGTGCGAACGATGCCAACGCTTCGCCCACAAGGCAAAAGAACCTCCATCTCCCCTGCACTCGGTCATTGTAGTAGGCCCCTTTTGAAAATGGGGCATCGAATTTATGACTTGAAACCATATGTCATCTGGCAACCACAAAGACATCATAGTAGTCGTCGACTATTTCACAAAATGGGCATACTCCATGCCCACATACGAAAACATCGTAGAAACCGCAGCTCGTTTTCTCTTCAACCATGTCATTGCACGGTTTGGTGTGCATGAGTTAGCCTCTGACCATGGAAAACATTTCGAGAAAGAAATATTACAGGAGCTATCCCAACACCTAGGGTTCATGCATGAGTTTGCATCATCATACTACCCCCAGTCCAATAGACAGGTAGAAGTTGTTAACAAAGTACTCAAAACAATGTTATAGTGTAGGGTAACAAACATAAAACTAGCTGGCACCATATGGTATTTGCAGCCTTATGGGCATACCACACAACGCTCAAATCCTTAACAGGGTTCACACCTTTCTGTTTGGTATACAGAGTGGAGGTCATGCTTCCCATTAAACATGAAATCCCCAACTTACACACATCAATTGAAATCCTCACTGATACTCAGAATTTAGAACAATGGTTGGTACAATTAGAGCTCGTCGAAAAAATTCGATGAGAGTCTCTCCAACATAATGAGGCTCACAAGAAAATATTAAAAGCATCATTCGACCACAAAATTGCCCCTCGCTCATTTTCCGAGGGGAGCTAATCCTCCGCTACAACACTGCAAAAGAAGTCTTAGGACCTAGGAAGTTTGAAACATTATGGAAGGGTCTTTACATCACCAAACAATGTCTCCTCAAAGAAACATACATTTTTTCTGAGCCCAATGGTACATTCCTAGCTAATCCTGTCAATGGGCTCTACCTCAAGAAATTACACCCATAAGGAGGGAAGTCTCAATGCTCTAGAGATAAAATGAATGTAACATAAATTTTTATGATGATCAAAATAATCATGGACTTGTTCTCAAAACAACGATCTTCTGTGACAGATGGATCATCTACCCATCCACTATTTTGGATTTGTTGATGTATCCACTTGATGGTCACAAAATTTAGAAGCATCCGCCTTGGCCATATACTCTTCTGACATGTCACCATTCCTCACCAACAGAGTATGTATCGGTTCACCTTCAAATAATCAAGCAGAATATGATGCAGTCATTGGGTTGTTGAGAGATGCCTCTAGCCAGGGCATTATCCATCTAAATGTATTTCTCGACTCCTAGTTAGTGGTATCGCAGCTAAACCAAGCCTTTAAAATATGGGATTCACGCCTATTTAGGAAATACTTACATGCACGATGGTTAAGATGTCACTTTGATCACATTACATTTACACACATACTAAGAGATCAAAATCAGGTAGTCGATCACATAGATAACCATATCTTAAACTGGAATGCATCTCGTATAAACCATCATCCATAAAAATAAAATAAAAAATCATAAGAATAACATCCATCATAAGTACATAACATCCATCATAAACATATACAAACATAGAAAAATAACCATAGACACATCATAAGAGCCGCCAAAAAATACATCTCGCATATATACATCAAAAAATATAGTCCCAGTATACAAAACAAGTAATTGACCATCACGTCAGTCAAAAAATATACATAACATCAACACAAGGAAGCATCCTCATAATGGGTGCTTTCCCCAATCATTCAAAATATAGGGCTAAGCCTCGCCTGATGGGTCCTCCGGACCCACGTGAGCACTCAGTGCCAATATAGGAGCAACAGTCGTGACAAAAAGTGTTGCTCTGCACAAAGTAGGGCTATGTGTCCTCTCCTAGACCATCACCATATCCAACCATATGTCGTCCAGGTTTTCAAAACCCTTGGTCGGCAAGCCTCACGTCAGCCTCTCTAGCAGACTCCACAAATCTTCTAGGTCCATGGCACGAACATTGGCCGCATCGGCATGAGCCTCAAAAATCCTAGATGACTCTCAACATCAGCATCTTGAGCCTCTACTTCCAGTACTCAAATATCAACAACAACCAACAACTCCTCGACTGCGACAACCAGTACCTCAACTGCCTTAGCACACGCCAGGAGGGCAACATCCCCACTAGCAGTTGTAGTGTTGCTACCCTCACCTGAGGGACCTCTAGCACCAACCTAAAAATAGATATATCTACAAAAATAAAACCCTGAAAATGCACAAAACATAAAAGGTCATACCTTCCTGATCCCATACATAGCCAGGAGGGAGACCCATGTCCAAATCCCCCTGGAAATCCATCCCTGAATATGGAAAATCAAGGCACACCTACGATTTCAACTCGAACCACTCCTCGACCATCAGATCCCAGTAGTATCCCACCTCTCTCCCACCACCACGGGGCATCATAGGTGTTGATCGGTGCATATGAGGATCCCTCAGAGGACCTAGGGGCACCACCATAAAGGGTCGTAACATGACAATCCTATCATACATAATATTGTAGAGGATGCTCGCATAGGTAAAGGTCTTAATAGAACCCCTCTACTCCTTGGATAGCTAAGTGACCATACCCTGGTAAACATAACAGGCCCAATAAAAAAAGTGACCAACCTGGAGTCGGTGCATAACCACAATATTTGGACCAAACACTAGGTGGGTCTCCGTTGACCTAGACAGGTGAACTATCCTCGCCAAAGCAGCTCTCTCAGCCAAATCCGTGATTGAACTCACGCGGATGTAGCCTCATGTGATAGGCTTAGGACCGTAGTGCCTCTCCTCCTCAACCCAACAATGGATGTTCACTCCCCAAGGGGGGAGTGGATAAGGAAGTGCCTCTCCTTGAAGCAAGAGACTTGTCACAAAATAAACATTGTTCTTGGGCTGGATCATGATATCTCTACGTCGCAGGGCCATAACACGTTGTCACATGTTCCAACATCGGACCAGGTAACACAGGAACCCATCCTGGGACCTCAGTATGTTTTTCTCTAAGAACTTTAGCAAACCATACCAAGCAAGAGTCTCTCGAGCATGGGGGTCTTGTACCACTACCGCACAGAGATTAAGCCAGTCCTACTCTCGCCATAACATCCTGCCACCAAGGAAAACACCAAAAAATTAGTCTTTTATCAAAAATAATTAAAATTATTTAAAAATTGGGCTTCCCCGTGCCTATTAAAAACCTTTGCACATTGACCATGCGTCTCTACCAGAAATATGTGTGTGACAAAGCGCACAGAAGTTTCACTAGCCATGAGGGCCTCGCGCAAAACTAACACTTTGTGCGGGGACAGTGTGCACCATCCTTGATCGCCCATGAAGTCCCACCTTGAAATGGGCATAAAATCCATACAAATTCACATTTCTATCAACCACCCACACATGAAATTGACAAAAATAAAAAGCAAGACGTTTTAGCTCCTACCTGAGAGTGACAACGCGAATCCCGGGTGCTCAGGTTGACCACACCGGTAAGGAAAGCTCGGGAAGGTAGCTCTACTTTGATCTCAGACACTCAAAAATCACAAATGATTTGAAAATGGTCCATATTGGCCTATATATTGCCATTTTTTCATTTTTCAATAGCCCATAATTGGAGCTCAGAGTACCCAATCAAAAAACCACGAGACACACAGTGATCAACACTTCATCTTGTCCAAACCAAGCCCCATAGATCCAAGTTTCAGAAAAAGAAATTTTTAGGCACAATGCCCACCATACTTCAGTTCAGGTACGCCTTCTCTTATCACTTCAAAATTCAAGTTATTGCAAAAATATTTGTATGAAAAAAATTATTTTACTTGGGGTATTGGTTGCAGGTATTACCAACACGTGAGATCCCCATATATCTCAACCAACAAAAGTAAAAGAGTGGGTATCATTATACCCTCAGCATGATAAGCTTCCCTAAAAAATATTTTCATATCCTAACATCATTTCTTCAGAAGAATAAAACCATAAGTTCCATTCACTCGACCATGTTTATCATCACCCCATCTTGCACAAGATAAGCACCCGTGCAGGTCGGTAGATCTTCACCATCCATGGCATTTGTCACTCTTGTAGACACCACACCAAGGTCTGGAGCCATGGACATAAAATTCGGCCTAGAACCACTTCATTTTGATACACCCATCATCAAAAATCAAGTCAATTTTTACCCATTACATGTCAAATCCTTCTGAGGCTACTATTCTCTACAACATGGATCGACAAAAATGCATCATGGCATGTCACGTTTGGCCTATCACACCCTCATAACAATAACCACTCTGTGAAATTTCATCCACCTCATCTCCCTTACACCGATAGAAACCAATGGGGCCCTCACCCTCAGAAAAACACACTCCTCACATAATCGTGCAAGATTATTCATGTTAATGGGGCACCCGCCTCCATGCTTGTACATCAAAACCACTTTCATATTCTTTTGGAAAGTGTAAACATATTTTTTTAGGAGAAGAATCCCACCCATCCATTTACATTTCTTACCTGGAAGCAGTCCCTAATCACCCTTGTTCAGAGTTTCACATTATTTACCACACCCATCCATGACAATCATAGCAAGCATAAACCCACCCCGGGCGTTCTACTGACCCCACGGGTTTCCCCATCAGAAATTGTTATAACTGCTACCACTCGCATTTATAGCTCCGACCTTAGGCCACTTAACCACCATCATCATTTATAGCCATCTCTCATCATCATGTCTCGTTAACCTATTACATCGTACCCTGCTATATGAGAAACCCTGGTCCCTTTCATTAATACTTGTTTCGGTCGGTTGATGCTTCCTTCTTGTTGAATTCAACAACCACTTTCCGAGAAGGAGTTATTACCTTGGATGAGTCCTCACCACAATAGGGGCATCCTTGGATGGTGTTGTCGACATAAATTGTCACTCCTAGAGACAGCCTAGAGTTGCCATAGACCAGTGCCTAGGACATCTTATCATAGCAAGGAGCGTATAATATAACTTGGGTGTCAATCCAAAGGCTCTCCTGCTATCTCTTTTAAACAAGGAAATTGATTTCAAATGTGACCAGAACTCACAGAAACTGCCACAGGGAAATTAATGTTGCAGGGACAAAGTGCAAAGCTCTAACACAAAGGCATCAGACATTTAAGAGACAATTTACTGTAAAGAGGGCCGATTCAAGTAATATGCCACAGAAATTAGATATCGGAAGGTGTATGCAGTGAAATAAATATAAGAAGATATTAGTTAACTTTGGTTTGATACCCAGATACACAACAGAACCATATATGGGCTTATCATTCTAAGAATCCATACATGACAATGGCATTTTAAAAGTACCCTCCCAAAGCAACTAATATAGTAGAAAGATGGATGAATGAACATGAAACAATATATCATGCCTGAGCCATATTTAAAGCGCTTGACTGATACAAGTATGGGTATCAACTAGGATAAATCCTTACCTAAAATCAGTGAGCCACTCGCATTCCAGTACATGATACAAGAAGATGGATAAAATGAAATGTTGTATTAAACACATAAAAGGAAGTTACATACTGTGGGATACCAAAGACCAGAATCCTCTAAAACAGATAGAACTCCTCCTCACTGAGACCCTACGGGCTCCGAGCCTTCATACAAGAGTTTATACAAAATGTATACAAAAATGCCTTTCACTGCACAATTCTTTGATAAAAATCTGGAACCCTTACAATGTCTTTCTTCTCTGTTTTTATAGAGGAAGAAGAAAAGACCCTATGAAAAATAGTAGGTGAGAACATTTAATTATCTCATTAAAACATAAATGGCGAAAACATTCGCGCCCATACTGCTTGATGGCTATAGAATGTTGTAGGTGCAGATTTCTCCAGGGGTGAGGTATGAAGAATAAAATATGTGACGTTCTGTACCTTCTTGAGAGAAAATTCTATTGAAGTAAAACCTGGAGGATATGATTTTTATGCACTTGTAATCTTTGCCTTCTGAATGCTGGATTGCTATTAAAAATATTCAGCGCCGGACACCGAATTCCTTGATTTCCAACTGATACCCTTTGCTGCGACATTAATGTCTCTATCTGTAGAAATCTGCCTTTCGAATTATTTTGAGGAGTTTGACATATTTCCATTCTACTTTATTTAATGAAGGTCATGTCTCAGCAGCTACCTAGGACTTTTCTTCATAAATTCCGCCTCTGCAAGCTGACCCTTTGATGTGTCTTCGATTTCTGTAACGGAGGTGGAGATTAATGGCGGTTTACCCCCTTTTCACCCTGCAAAATACAAAAACTTGTTAGGAAAACAAAGGCATGGGAGGGGAGTGATGCAATGGAGACGACTGTGAAGTGGCGTGACATCGTGGACTGGTGGAAGCACGCAGGGTAGCGGCGAAAGATGCAGTGGAACAGTGAAAAATGAACTAGCGGAGGTTTATAACATAAAACGTTAAAATACAACGTATGAATAGAATATATGAATGGTGGAGGAAGGACGCGGTGAACACGTGGCACGAATGACATGGAGATGGGCCAGGGCAACAGCTGGATAAACAAACGATTTGGGACGTCGAATCTTAAAACATGATTAACGGCTTAAACTGTGCTAAGGGGTAATTAAAAGTGGGCCAGGGGGGTATGGGAGATTTAGTTAACTGACGCGCATCTTCAGAGTGCGATGGCCGTTAGATGAAGGCTTGTAGATCTGACGGTTCAAGTTAATTTCGCTGCGCATCCTGGATCGAACATTAACGCACGATGGCGGGCGGTATTAGAAACGTACACTAGGACGCGTGGCAGGCGCTGTATGGAATTGCCGCATTTTGAGAAATACCGCCAGCCCTAGATAAGAGGTGCGATGAATACAACCGGTTTTTGCGATGGGTGCAGGCATGGGGACCACCAGGGTAGGTTGTTTGCGGACCGTCGGATGTGCGGGAGAATGAACGGCCGAGATGCAATTTGGGTGATGCACAGAGGGGGCCACGGATATAGTGGAGTGCTGCGGATGTCGTTTGATCTATACAGATCAACGGTTATTGCTGAGCCCAATATCCTTATGAGTTTAGCGCCTATAGGATTAGCGCCCGGTCCTGAGCCTGGGTCACGTGGATAATAAACTAAAGGGGCTCGGACCAAAGGGCAAGGCTTTCAATATTCTCATTTTTCGGCCTTTTTTACAATGCAATTTATCTTTGAAGGCGAGGAACGATATATGGGAAAATGATTTTCTTAGGCCATGAGAGGGGATTTAATATGTTAAAGCGGGGGTTTTTGGCGAGAGAGTCAATAGAGCTGAAATGATCAACGGATGGCTGCAATCACCATTTTACAATGCAGTCGATCCTCTTGAAATTCGACATCAACACAAGTTTTCATGTTAAGGATGGTACGTACTTCATAACCGTTGCACCCTCTCAGAATTCGTCGAAGACTTGTATATCAATAATCATCTCTTTCAACCATGCTTACAATGGAAGGTCCCCAATATTCAATGACCCATGCACCCATTGGGAAATTTCTCTAAATATGCCATGCATGTGGGTATCAAATTCTGCGTTTTTTTTCAGAGACAAAATGCCCCCGAGTGCGTCAGTAACCGGTGTCATCAACCAGCAGCAGGCATCCAGCTACAAAACATGACACGACAGAACCAATATCTGCCAGATTAGCTTAACTAGTCAAACATCACAAGCATGGTACATGCCCGCCTAATAGAAATATTTCTTATTTTATCTCTTGCAGGTTTCCTACAGAGCATGGTGTATTTTTTACTTAAGACAAGGGGTCTCCCAACTCAGTTCCAAAGCAAGTTACTCTCTCTCTCAAAAGGATCACACATAAAATAAAGCATAATATATTTCGGATATACAATTCTTCCTAGACCTCATACATTAGGGGGAAATTGTTAACACCAGAAAATCGTACAATAAAAAGACATTAAAAATGTCAAGCATAAGGTACAAATGAAGATTTTTCACAGAAGGAATACATTAGAGCAGACCAAAATTTAATTTTTCCTAAGGTTAAGGGACAATTTAATGGACAACGCACTCGCAAAAAATGGATTTTGCACAACAACGCGACTATTCCTTCAATAGTTGCATGGTCCTGAGGATGGAGAAACTTCACCATCCGGGACCACTTGGCACACTTGGTTAGGAAGATTCTCCACTTAGTACTACCAAGGACAATCAGCATGGAGCCACCTTGAGGCTTAAATGCAGCACACAAAGGAATCCCTCCTCCACTCTTTTGTCACTATCCATATTGGGCTAAGAGAAGGGGGAGGAATTCAAAAAATGTCTATATAAACCAGCCTTTGTTATGATGGCCAAATTTCTTCATAGCAAACCAACTTGCATAGTCTATCAATAGAGGGATTGGAAGGACTCATATGTTGAGGTCCACCAATTGATCTTGATCTACCATCCTTTGAGAGAGTGAAGAGACACTTGCAGGAACTCGAAGGAAGGAGACCTCCTTGTTTTGGTTGTTTGAGCTCAATAGCTCAAAGGACCATATTCAAGTGTTTAGCATTGTATCTTCTTAACCACAATCACCTAATAAAGGGAGAATTCTCCACTTGTGTTATTAGGTTATTTGCTCCATAGAGATTTTTTCTTTTTCATATTGTAGTTTGTTTTTTTCTTAGTGTTGTATGTTTATTTTTCCCTCAAAATTAGTCTATATTGTGTCAAATCTGATCCACTAATAATAGACAATCATTTTTCTCTATGATGTTGTGCATGTAGCAGCCAACTTGTTAAAGAAGTTTATTTCGTACACCCTTGTAGAAAATACACTAGCACACTCATTGTAACATAGTTCAGAGGCATGAAGCCGCCACATCTCTTCTCATAGATAAACTACCATCGCCTAAGCTAGTTTGTTTCCATTTTGTATGTAAGCATATTTCAATTCTTTGATATCAATGAAATGAATTTTTATTTCTGCTTCATATTTGTTTTTATGTTTATATATGTATTTTATTGCGTTCCTGCATAATTTTGTATCAATGGTATCAGAACGGTCTGCACTTTCTCTATTTTTCTTTGCATGTCCACAACAAGGTCAGGGTATAAGGATTTAGGGCTCGAACTGGTTAAACCTTTACAAGATGAACCTCACAAACCCTGATGGTTTCCCATGGTGGAAGAAAAGAAATATGAGGGAGCAGGAGATCCTTTCAAAATATTTCTCGAGGAGGCCCCTGAGAAACAGAGGAACGAAATGATTGATAACTTTTTATAGATCCTTTGACGACTACCCACCGATGATGCACCTTCATCCAACAGCCACTCTAGAGGCGCCACTCCTTTCAAGGTACAAGTTAACTTTGACATTCCCATATTTGAAAGCCAAATAGATGTAGACGTCATAGATAAATGGTTATATATTTTGGAAGGATATTTTTCAGTTCAGGAGTTTTCAAATTGAGAAAATATTACTTTTGCACTCCTCAAATTTTCCCCCCATGTTAAGGACGGTAGGAAACCTATTGTGAGAAAAAGGATGAGAGGGAATCCACACAGTTTCAGCCATACCCACTTGGAAATATTTTTGAGACGCCATAAAGGAATATTACCCTATCAGGAAATATGAAGATGAATACATAAAGTGGACCATGCTACAACAAGGGAAGGGACCAAGATGTGTTATATTTAACAAATGGTTTTCATGCCCTTCGCATGATGTTGGGTATCAAGGATTCTGAGTGGAATTTGGTACTCAAGTACCACGATTGTTTACATAAGTACATCTAGGACAAAATTGAGTTCGTGGACATCTCCTCGCTTGGTGTTTCCTATCAGTATGCTATCAATATTTATCATAATTTTAAATAGAATAATTCAGACTTTGGATCTATGAATCCAAAGCAAGTAAAAGGTCCCCACCAAACCGCAAAATAAAGGGTAGAGCTAAGGCAAGGTGACCCAGGAAAACACATCGAAGCCACAAGCGAAGAAAAATGCCACGAAGACAAATAAGGACACAAGAAAGTGGTTTGAGTTCCATAAGAGCCCCACTCACAACACAAGTGAGTGTCAAGCTAAGTAGTCCCTGGTGGCTAAGCTGAAGGCTTCTAAATCATATGCATGTTCTGACTCTGAGTCAAAACTCGAAAAGGGGAATGACAAAGGGAATAAAATTATTGATGCAGATCCTAGTCCCATCGTTACCACCACCAACATCCAGAAGGACGAGCCCAAATATCTAGAGCAGGGTGAGCACCTCTTCCACTCATGGATGTGGGTGAAGGGTACTCCGCTGGAGTTCATTATTGATAGCGGGAGCCAAAACAAACTCATTTTAGAAGAGGTAGTTAAGCGTCTGAGCCTATCAACCACAACACACCTGCAACCATACATCATTGGGTGGCTTCACCAAGGACGAGATCTTTGTGTCAGCTAGTAGTGTCGCCTCCCCTACAACATCAAGCGGTTCACAAATGAGGTATTGTGTGATGTTTCTCCGCTTGAAGTTTGTGATGTATTATTAGGCCAAGCATACTTGTGGAAGTAACATGTTGTTTATGAGTTTATGCCTCACACTATATTATTAATTTTGGAAATAAGTTTTGCACGATACCGGAGGTAGCACCGCCTACCACCATCTCTTTGATCACTATGAAGCAATGTAGTAAGATCATTTCCCAGATCAGGAAATTTGTTTTCCTTATGATTCGCCCTCAAGGAAAGAAGAATATTGTAGTCATGGCCTCCAAACAGGGCTCTTCTACACGACAACAGCAAATGGACAAGTTCGTGGAGGAGTATAGGGACCTATTAACCTCACCTGTAGGGGTACCTCTACACTGTCAGGTTAAGCACTCCACTGATCTAACCTTGAGCGTGCCTCTACCCAATGGACCGATCTATCAAAAAATTGTTCTAGAGAATGATGAAATCCAAAGGAATATTCAGGAGGTGCTGCAAAAAGGTCACATCTAACCAAGTTCATCACCCTATGGGAGTCTAATGGTGTTGGTACAAAAGAAGGGTAGGACTTGGAGACTCTATATTGACTATTGGGTGCTAAACAAGATCACTGTCTGGAATAGGTATCCAATCCTTCATACTGATGACCTTATGAACTAGCTCAAGGGGGCCAAATATTTCAACAATATCGACTTGAATTCTTGTTATCACAAGGTACTAATCGAACCCTATGATGTATGGAAGACTACCTTCAAATCCAAGGAGGGCCTTTTTGAATGGATGGTGATGCCTTTCGGGTTAACGAATTTCCCCATAACCTTCATGAGGCTGATGGATGACATCTTGTGACCCTTCACCAACTCATCTGTTGTGGTGTATTTATATGACATCCTGATCTTCAGCTAGATTTTGGAAGAGCACCTCCACCACATTCGACAGGTCCTCCAAACACTGCGGAAGCACAATATGTGTGCCAAATTGGAGAAATGCACTTTTGGTATGACCGAGGTTCAAGATCTGGGGTACATAATTGATGAGCAGGGTGTGCATGTGGACCCAATTGACAAGGTACAAGTCATTCGGGATTGGTCAGGCCCAACCACTCCACATATGAAAGGGTATACCATAATTGTAGAGTACACAAATATTTAAAAATGGTTTGTGAATATTATCATAGCTCCATCACAGATATATCAAAAGATAACAACATAAACAATTACTAAATATCTTGTACCATACTTGTAACACCCCCTCCTAGATTATTATTATTATTATTATTGGCCTAATTTCAGCATTAGTGAGGCTATATCATGGTCATGGCATAGTTATAATACGAGTAGGTTTTATTTTACATGGGTTACTCATTTTGTAACACCATTCCTTGAAGGACTAGATGTGTAAATTATGGAGGTGACTCCCTGCCCAATAACTACTGATGTTGTGAGTCATATGGTGATGACTGCATTAAAAACATAGAGGGTGTATCACATACTAACAACCCTCATACGCATTTGTAACAGAGAGGTTATCGAAGCTTACAATTCCATCCATATGATTTCACGAGGTGTACTATATATCCTAAGTGAATTTTAATTTGTTTTTGGTGTGAAAATATTTTATACAACCATATGGATATTTAGAGTGTTCTTTTATTCCCATTACAAATCTTAATCAGCTAGTTTTACTAAAGGAACAACCCCTTTTTGGCTCCATTTTTCGGGGCTCCCATTTTTACGACTCATATGGCATAAGTAGCAACTATAACATTGATTCAATGGTTGATATAGGCCCAAATAAACCCTGTAATTTCAACCTATATGTTGGTTGTACATGTGCTAATTGTAGAATGGTTTTAACTTATATATTCATGTTCTAGTTGGAATAATTAATTGTAATCACTGAAAAATTATATGTCTATGTACATAGATTTATGTCTAATCCACCAAATTGCCAAATGTGAAATTCATGATATTGAGCCTATTACTAATAAGGTAGCATGATGAATAAATTCTCTTCACATATATGCATATATGCATTACAATACAAAATGACATTGGTGAGGGTCATGCTTGTGATGGACCTTTAAGGTCCGTCACCAATGTCACATATGGTGACGGTCCTTAAAAAAAACGTCACTGTAAGTGTATATAGTGACGGTCCTTTAAGGTTCGTCACCAAAGCCATTTTGAAGGATGCTTTTGGTGAGGGTCGTTAAAGTCCCATCACTAATTTTGTCTTTGGTGACACTTTTAGTGACAAACTTTTAATGACCCTCACCAATGCTCTTTTTGTTACTTTTGGTGACGTTCAAAAAATGTTCGTCGTCATTGATCGTTCCAATGAGTTTTTGACGACACTATGTGCCTGTTAAATTATTTTTTGTTATAATATAACGATTTAAGACCATTATTGTGGAGTATTTTTTTATAATATGTCCAACGCCTTAGTGGTTAGATTCAGTCAATTTGTTAAGAAGTAATTAGTGTGTATCATTTCCCTCAAGTAATGACTAGTCAAATATAGTTTTCCTATGAGTCAACACATGATTCATATCTATTAAGTTTATTATCTATCAAATTCCCTTTAGATAAAGTTCCACTAGTGTGTATAGGAAATATACTATTTAATACTTAATCAAAATATGTCAATTATATTACTGAGAAATACCTAACACTCCTCAATCATATGGGCACACCTTAAATTAATTCTTTGGCACACACTAACATTTCTCAGCACCTCACATATCTTGGAACATCTTTGTACCTAGAACATATTGTCATGACATTGATGCCCAAGAATAGGGTGGCATGTGCTAGCACAACATAGAACTCTCCTAGCATGCGTTGGCATGCATGTAGTCCCTAGTATGCCCTGTAACACCTTGGTTGCATGCATTGACATACATTAGCACTTGGAACACAATGCCACTTGGCATTGATTGGGACCTATTATTAGTGTGCCTAGCATGCCCCTTTTGAAAAAGATAAAGTCTTGACTTATTAACCCTCTTATGTGTTCATTTCCTTTCATTTTAGCTTGGTTCTTCCTTTTGTTTCCTTGACATTTCTTGACACATATTGACATACCTTGGCACCCTGCACATCCTTAGCACCTAGCATGTATTGGAATATCTTGGCACTATTTGGAACATATAATTAGCACACCCTGGAACTCCCTATCACACTTTGGCACTTCTTTAAATGCCTTTATATCCCATAGCATGCATTACCAATGCTTAGCATACCTTGTCACTCCCTCCTTGGCATGACAACTAGCACTCATTAACACTAGTCCCTGGCGCATGTTCCTCATATTCATTAACTTCCATATATTTTGACCTAGTGCTCCCTTAATTCTTTTTCCTAATTCTCCTTAACACTCCTGAACATGCATTAGCACTCTCTAGCACACCTTAGCACTCTTAAACATGCCCTTCCACTTCATAGCATGCATAACACTCCTTGACACATATTGGCGCTTGGAAAGTCTTAGCATGTATGGAATACGTGGAGATTCCTTGGTATGATTTGGCATGGTTTAATATTAAATTTATTTGAGACCAATTGTTGGAAAGTAGATGAGAAGAAACAAAGGAAGACTTGGCACTTATAATGTACTAATACTTTTCACTAGGCACCTATTGGCGCCTAGTGTTGGTGTGCCTAGCATGACACTCTTGGAAAAGGTAAATTGATGACTTATTAACCCTCTTATATTGTGTTAATTTCCTTGTAGTTTCACGTGTTTCTCCATTTTGTTTCCTTGAAAATCACTGGCACGCATTGACACACCCTTGCACATCTTAGCCTACCTTATCACTTGTCACATCTTAGCATGCTCAAAATGCCTTCGCACTATCTAGCACATCTTAGCATTCCCTGGCACGCCTTGGCACTCATGTCCTCACAGATAGCCTTTACATTTTTTCACGACTTGGGAACCTAATCAAGTCCTTGGCTACTACAGTTCATGTGACAACATTGGCATGCTTCAACTGCAAAAACTTGACCAATTTCACCTACTACAAGTAGATTGTTTCTTGTTCACCTAAGAACTTCCTATAAATCATCTTATTCCACTCATGTCCAAGATAAACTTGTCCCACTTAAATATTTACTAAGACAAGGATCACAAAATCTAGCCATGGCCATAAAACAACTAAGCAACATAGATTACACAGGAAATATTTCACATGTATGTTCAGTTCATATAAACAGTAGAACATTATCTGAGAGTTTGCAAGAACCACAATATGCACAAGGCACACAAGATATAAGCTGACATAAGCCGAGTGCCCCAAAACTTATACACAACAATGTACAATATGTAATTATATAGAATAGTTTAAAACATGAGCATGTAGCCAAAGTGTGCCACGTCTCATATAAAAAAAATATCTAAAGGAAAAACAATGTTGTGCCTAGCACAAAGTGATCTCCCTTTGTCTAAAACTGCTATGTCGAGCCCCGTATAAAAATCATAGGCTTGCCTCCTATAAATCCTATTCTAAATTTCTCTTAACACACTTTAGCCTTAGCACACTTGAATTCACTGACACTCCCTGGAACAAACTCTTATTTGTTCCTTTCCATGCATTTTGACCTATTTATCCCTTGATATGCCCCAACACTCCCTAACACTCCAGTTCAACATGCATTGATGTTGGGGCCCTTGTTTTGAAATTAAACAGTTTTGTGTCGCGGAGAACAGGTGGCGAAGCGCAACCACGATAGACATAGAGTTGTCATGGTTGAGAAGAACTGAAGAGCAGGTGGCGTGGTTGTTGTGGAAGCAGGTACAGATGGAAAAGGGAAGCGGCAAAAGACAGTCAATGGGATTCCCAGCAATCAGGAAAAGCAACAAACAGCCGAGCAGAAAAGAAGGAAGGACTATCAGTCGCGCTGGCGATGGAACAAATAGGCAGCCGGTAAGCGAAAAAAAGAGGTTGGCTCAGTAGAGATGAGGGAGAAGGAGCCGTAGGAGAGCTCTGTTCATGTTGTTTTGTTCTCTCTCTCTCATTATTATATTATGTATCTTGTAATGTGATTTTAATCAGTTCTGCCAGGCATGCTCTGAGGAGTGATGTAATTGTCTTTTGTTGTTAATGCAACACTTTCTAATATAAGGTTGTTGTTCTAAATTCTGTCTTTTCTTATGGTTTAGTGGGACATGCAGCTATTTTGAAATTTTGGTTATCATTCTGGTCAAGTTCATGAGTATTGTTATCTATCTTTTATTTACACTTATTCGAAGTACTTACGTTATGGATGGTTTGTGCATTGCGAATCCTTGATCAATACCTGATCCAATCTCAGCCTTAGTAAGGTCGTGGCATGCCTCGAGTGAGACTCTTTGTTCCTCGGAGCAGGGTGAAAATGTCGGTGTTGTGCTAGACTACTGCGGTAACCCTTGTTGGCCACCTTCTTGAACCTGGGTCTCCCCCTGAGACCTCTTTTCTTGCCAACAATTGACATTGTCTAAAATGTGTTAGCATGCCTTTTCATTCGTTTGCATGCCCTGACCCTCCCTAGCTATCACGCCCTCACAATTACCCTTATCATGTCTTGCATTCATTAAGATGCCTCAGTATGCTTTGGCATGGTTTAATATTAAAGTTATTTGAGATGAATTATTGTAAAGTAGAAGAGAAGTAATAGATGATGATTTGGCACTTAAAATGAACTAACACTTTTCACTTGACACTTATTTCCACCTAGTGTTGGTGTGCATATCATGCCCCTCTTGTAAAATTTAAATTGATGACTTATTAACCCTATGATGTGTTCATTTCCTTGTAGTTTAACTTGTTTCTCCTTTTTGTTGCCTTGATAGTCTGTGACATGTATTGTCACACCCTTGCACATCTTGGCATGCCTTAGCACTCAACACATCTTAGAATATTTGACATGCCTTCGAACTATCTGGCACGTGTTAGCATTCCCTAGCATGCCTTGGCATACATGCCCTCACAAATAGCCTTACATTTTTTCACAACTTGGGAACCCAATCAAGTCCTTAGCTACTGTAGTTCAAGTGACATTGATCTGCTTCAGCCGTAACAACTTGACCAATTGAACCTACTACAAATATATTGTGCCTTTTTCACCTAAGAAGTACCTATACCTCATCATAGGCCAATCATGTCCAAGCTGAACTTTTCCCACTTAAGAAATTACCAAGACAAGGATCACATCTAGCCATGGCCATAAAACAACTAAGAAACATAGCTTACATAGGCAATATTTCACATGTATGTCCAGTTCATATAAACAGTAGAGAATTAACTAATATTTTGCAAGAACTACAAGATACACAAGACACACAAGATATAAGTCGGCACAAGCTGAATGCCCCAAAAATTATACACAAAAATGTACAATCTGAAATTGTCTAAAATAGTTTAAAACATGAGTATTCGGCCAAAGTGTGCCACATGTCATATAAAAATAATAGATAAAGGCAAAATAGTGTTGTGCCCAACACAAAGTCTCCCTTTGTTAAAACTACTTTTTCAAGTCCCTTATCACAAGCATAGGCTTCCCTCCTTCAAATTCTATTATGAACTTCTTCTAACACACTTCACCCTTGGCACACTTGAATTCAGTGACACTCCCTGGAACACACTCTTATTTTTTCATCTCCATGCATTTTGACCTAGTTCTCCCTTGTGATGCCTCGACACTCCTTAACACTCCTCAAAACGCATTTACATTATGAAACATGTGTTAGCAAGCCTTTTCATTCCTTACCATGCCCTAATCCTTCCTAGTTATCATACCCTCCAAACTACCCTTACTTAATTTTCAACTTGGCAACCCAACCAAGTCCTCGCTTGACTATAGGAGCTTGACCAAGTTATAATTACTACAGCTAGACTATGTTGTTGAATTGTTTAGCTTGGGAGGTACTGCACAAGCCTTGTGAGATGGGTTTTTGTGAGTTTGGCCACAAAAGGCTTCGTGGGAAAATAACCCAAGCGAAGGGGATTTTTACCCAAGATGGGGTTTAAAATATAAAATAAAAATTAATAATATTTCCTAAGGTCTAGGTAAATAAAATTCGTAAGTTATAGAGCATTATTAAGAGGCCTAGCTAGGAAAATAAATTTAAGGAGGCCTTAGTATGAAGTCAAGAACATCAAGTGAGAAGGAGCTCATTTTATCAAGGAGGCCAGGAGAGATGTAGTCCTAACGTAGGTTGAGTTAGAGGGTTGAGTAAGCGTTGCTAAAGGAAGGCCATGATCATCCACCACGAGTAAGATCATCATGTGAGGGTTCACAAGAATGCCACATACCTTAATGGGTTCGAGATAGGAAGTAGGATGGCATATTGTTGGTTCTCTTATGGCAAATCAAGCTTAAGAGAGGCGACTCATGAGAATTTGGGCATGTGATTTCAGTGGTGTTTATGTGTGAAGGCCGCATCAAATTTTGAAATAGTAGAGAGGGTTGAGACCCTACCTTGTGGTGGTTACTAGGTTGCAAGGTATGTGATAAATACCAACACAAATGGAGAAGGGTATGCACTATAATTTAGGGCAAAAACAGAAGTAGTCGCAGGTGTAATATTGACTGAGGTAATCGTAGTTTGAGGATCATAGAGATCTAAAGTTCAGGTCAAGATTCATTCAAAGACCAAAATCCATGGATCCATATGAGCTATGCAGAGTCTCTTATGGAGGAAAGGCTTGTCAATTTTTCAATGGGTGGATATGAATTTTTCTAAAGAAATTAGAATAGAAGTATAATTCCCTATTTATGGAGGTTTCCTATCATGTTCAATCCATAAGGTATGCCATTAAAACTGTGACAAATTTGCATAGAAGAAGAGGGGTTGTGACCCTTAGAGAGAGGTTTATCTCTACAATATATACCACAAATTTGGAATATGGTTTGCATAAGTATGTGTGGATATAGGAAATCCAAAGGAAGGTGGAACTTGAGTAGAAGATGGAGCAGAAGAAATGTGCCATATGAGGAATGTATTGACATGAAGAGGAGTTGATTTTGTTGGACTGTCCATAGATTTTTGGACAGAAATCTGAAGCAGCCTATAAATAGTTAGTCAATGGACTGTTAATGGATGATTTGTGACCCTAGTCCAGTCATCTACAAATTTTTAGAAGGATGATAAGATGAGTAGTTCAAATTTGTTCATAGATTGGACAACAAAGAAATTGGTACACAAGAATAGTGATTTTGTGAGGACTCAAATCACTATTAGGTGGCATATTTGAAGATCCCTAGATGATGGCAGTGTTGTGGGCACTAGATCAGTAAAATAATTTACTATGGTTGGGAAAATTGATGGAATTCCAAGTACAATTGAAGGGTTGTTAGGTGACTGTAAAAGAAGAGCTCTAAGTCTGGTACTTGTGAAGGAAAACAAGACTAGTAGAAGGGTAAGTGTATTGGGCCTAAGGACATGCAGACTTTGAAGGACTAAAGTAGCAGTCAAGTAGGCTAGCCAACTAGCCCTATTTCACTATCTTATATAGGATTGCAGCATTAAGAATAAGGGAAACCTCCATATCCCTATAATTATCATCTTGGAGCAGCAGTATGGAAAAAGTGGGTAGACCAAATATTTTTTCACAACGGAGTTGTGAACAAATGATCGAAAACCTTAAGTGTTGCAGACCTTAAAGGAAAAAAGAGGTAGATAGCGGGAAAACTTTTTTTAGCCGAGCTCAATAACATAAAGGAGTTGAGTTCATTAATAGAGATAGATTGAGGAGTTTCATAATGGGAGGCAAGAGGACCTACCATATGTGTTTAAGACATGTGGATTGAAAGGGCTATGTGGCCACCATCAAAAAGTGGGTCAAGTGTTGTCTTTTTCAAGGTAGATTGGTTGTCAAAGGACTAACACTGAGCCCTAGTTGTATTCCTTGTATCAGTGTGATTGTAAAGGTCCATCATCCCTGGTATGAGAGCTCTAGCCTATTCTATTATAGTTTTAAATTTAATGAAGAATGGTTTGAAAAAGTTAAAAAATTTCATGTGAACTAGTTGATTCCCTAATGTGTGTAGATTTTTTTGTGAAAATCAGATGTGTTATGGCACTTGAGTGTGTTTGAATCAAAGATTCTAAGACCAAACCCAAATTCTCATGTGTCGTGGAAATTCAACATATGCCTTGTTCACCTAAGAACTACATGTAACTCATCTTGGACTACTCATGTCCAATCTCAACTGATCCCACTTAACAAGTTACCAAGATAAGGCTCATCACATCCAATTGTGTTCGTAAAACAACTAACCAACATAGTTTACATCTTGACATGCCATAACACCTGACATGTCTTAAATGCCTTGGAATTATGTGGCATGTGTTAGCATCCCCTAGATTCCTTGACATGATTTTACACTCCCTAACACACCCTAGCACTTCCTGACACACCTTGTTAGTTTAACATATCTTGGCATTGCCTAGCATATAACCTTATCACTCCCTCCTTAACACACCTGGAACTCATTGAAACTGCCTATCACACACTCTTATTCGTTCATTTCAATGCATTTTGATCCAGTTCTTCCTTGTGTTTACTCGACACTCCCTAACACTCCCTAGCACGCATTGGCACACCCTAACACCTAGCACATCTTGGAATTCCACCCTAGCACTCTAGAATTCCTTGGCACTACCTAGCATACCTTTTCACTCTCTCCTTAGCACACCTAGAGATCATTGAAACTCCCAGTCACAAACTCTTATTCATTCATTTCCATACATTTTTACCTAGTTCTCCCTTGTGTTTCCATAGCATTCTTTAACGCTCCTTGGCACATGTTGGTACACCCTAGCACCTAGGACATCTTGGCATGTCACCCTAGCCTCTAGCATGCCTTAACACTGCCTAACATACCTTTTCACTCCCTCCTTAGCACACCTAGAAGTCACTGACACTTCCAATCACAAACTCTTATTTGTTCATTTCCATGCATTTTAACGTAGTGCTCCCTTGTGTTTCCTTGGCACTCCTAGTTAACACTTCCTTGCACACGTTGGCACATCTTGGCCACATGTCGCCGTAACACTCTATCATTCCTTAGCACTGCCAAGCATGCCTTGTCACTCCTCCTTACCACACTTGGAACTCGTTGAAACTCCTTGTCACACACTCTTATTCATTCATTTCCATGCATTATGACATAGTGGTCCCTTGTGTTTCTCTAGCACTCCCTAACACTCATTGGCACACCCTGGAACTTGGCATATCTTGGCATGCTTTCCTAGAACTCTATCATGCCTTGGAATTACCTACCATACATTTTCATTCCCTCCTTAGCACACCTATAACTTGCTAACACTCCCTATCACGCACTCTTATTCATTCATTTCCATGTAATTGAAACTAGTCCTCCATTCTATTTCCCTGGCACTCCCTAGCATGCGTTGGTGCCAAACACTAGCACCTAGCACATATTGGAATGCCTAACATGCCTTAAAACTTTATAGCATGTGTTATCACTTCCTGGGATTCCCTGCACATCTTGGCACTCCCTAGTTGTCATGCCCTCATAGATAACCTTACTTTTTTTGCAACTTGGGAACCCAACCAAGCCATTCAAAATATAGTGTTATGTTTAGCACAAAGTCTCCCTTTGTCTGAAATTGCTTCATCCATCCCCCTTATCGCAATCATAGGCTTTCCTCCTTGAAGTCCTATTATGAAATTCTCCTAACACACTTCATCCATGGGACACCTGCGTTTCACTGACACTCCCTAACAAACACTCTTATTCATTCGTTTCCATGCATTTTTTACTATTTATCCCTTGTGATGCCTTGACACTCCCAAACACTCCTCGTCATGCATTAACACGAACTGGCATGTGTTAGCACATTTTAATTCATTGGGACACCTTGGAACTCCTTAATTGTCATGTCCTCATAACTACCCTTATTTTTTTTATACTTGGAACCCAACCAAGTTATGCCTCGACTACAACAACTTAACCAAGTTTCATTTACTACAACTAGAATATGCCTTGTTCACCTAAGAATGGCTTATTACTAATATTAGCTTACTCATGGACAATATTAACACATCCCACTTAACAATTTACCAAGTCAAGTCTCACGTCCAATCATGACCATAAAACAACTGAGAAACATAGTTTACATCTTGACATGCCATAACACCTGGAATGTCTAAAAATCCCTTGGCACTGTGTGGCACGTGTTAGCATCCCTTACATTCCTTGACATGCTTTGGAACTCCCTAACACACCCTACCATTCCCTAACATGCCTTGGAACTCTAGCATGCCTTGGCATTGCCTAGCATATAATAACCTTGTCATTCCCTCCTTAGCATAGTTGGAACTTATTGACACTCCCTATCACACACTCTATATTCATTCATTTCCATGCATTTTGAACTAGTTCTCCCTTATGTTTCCGTGGCACACCCTAAATCTTCCTGACACACATTGACACACCCTAGAATTTTGCACATCTTGGCATGTCACCCTGGCACTCTAACATTCCTTGGAAATACCTAACATACATTTTATCCCTCCTTAACACACCTAGAATTTTCTAGCAATCCCTGTCACACACTCTTATTCATTCATTTCCATGCATTTGAAATTATTTCTCCCTTGTTTTTCCCTGACACTCCATAACACTCCCCAACATGCATTAGCACACCCTAGCACTTGGAACATCTTGGCATGTTTCCATAACCTCTAGCATACCTTAGCACTGCATAGCATACCTTGTCACTCCCTCCTTAGCACACCTGGAAATCATTGACACTTCCTATCACAATCTCTTAATTGTTCATTTTCATGAATTATTTTCACCTAGTGCTCCCTTATGTGTCTCTAGGACTCCCTAACACATCCTAGCATGTGTTGGCACACCCTAAAAATCTTGGCCACATTCCACTCTGGCACACTAGCATGACTTAACACTACCTAGCATATCATGTCACTCCCTCCTTAACATACCTGGAACCCACTAACACTCCCTGTCACACACTCTTATTATTATGTTGGGGTCCTGTGTTTTGATAGATTGGCTAACCAAAAGACAAGGCAACATCAGAACCAATCTTTAGAGCTCTAGGATCTAGCCCTCCTAGTCTCAGAGAGGGATCTCTCAATATGTTTATAAGGATATGTCTTGAAGGGTTTAGAATTTGATTTTAGTCTAGTTATAAGGTGCAGGGTTGTTTTTTGTGTTTGGCTATACAAATATGTTTCATGTAGTATAGATAGAGCATGGGAATCTACAAGCCATTGGGCAATGGAGTCATATGAAAGTCCAAATAGTTCTGATTGAGAAGGAAGGGAAACCAAAGGGAAAAGCTAACTTGGTCAAGGATCTGTTGAATAATATAGGTGAAATGGGATGAACATTAAGGACTAAGAGTGAAAAGCAAACTAAACCCTTTCACAATGGCTTAAAAGATTCGGGGAACACCCTATTTCCTCCAGTAAGCTCACTGTTATGGACTTAATCAATATAAACACTCAAAGAAAAGGAGAAATGCAGACTAAAACCTTCTCAATGAATTATAGGATTCGAGGAACACCCTTTTTCCTCCTATAAGTTCACCGTTGAGGGCTTAATCAACAAAGACATACAATTGCATTCAAAGAAGAGGGAATGCCTTAGACATCTAGGACTGCAATTATAGGGACCTTCAACTCAATAATTACAGTAAGAAACAAAGGGTATGATTGAAACAAACCTCACTGTCAAACTGCAAGCATTAATAATCAAAGGGAGATTTCAGATACAATCTTTACTGGCAAAGAAAGAGGGAACGCCTAAACAGTCTTTAACACAACTAAGTTAACCATTTCTGAAATAAAACAAACTGACTATTTAGGAGAGATATTAGACTACCCCTTCATATTCAGTAGCAGAAAACATATAAACAGTGAAGGATAAACAGGTCAGAGGTGCTTCCAAGATACATTTCTTTGCCTAAACTTTTTATCCTACTGTAAGTCAAAGCATAATGGAACAAAGTGATAAATGGGAAATAAAATTAACAATAAGAGATTACTTCACCATAACCAGGCTTAGGGATCCAATGGTCCAGCCTCCTTCATCAACAGAAAAACAAAGATCTTCACACTCTTTTAGAACACCAATGCTTTTTCAAAGCAGTAATATGTATTACTTTAGAAAACACCAAATGCCAACCTTTTACAATGAGACTTCAAAGAGTCTTTATAGGAAAAATGAGGAAAAGTAGGTAAAGAAGGTTTTAATTATCATCAGAGATTGGAGAGGGCATTCGAATGCTTGATTCTGTGTCATAAAAATAACATTAAATTCTAGACATATTTAGTAACCTTGTTGCTTGTTGAGACTATTTTGATATGACAGAAACCACCCACAGGGTGTCCTTGGGAGGAAAAACCATATAGAGTGGCATTGTTATCTTCTAGATGTGAGTTAAGTGAATAATGGGCTATGAGGACTCCCATACTTTGAAATAACTGCTTCTGACAGTTTGTAGTAGCTTCCCTGGTGTAATAACTACTTGGCAGGCTTGTGTGCATGGGGATGGGCTATGTCTGTGTCAGTCAACATTCTGCACTAATAACTGCTTTGTCTCTTTGTACTCCAAACTGTTTAGCCTTGCTCATGCTTTATCTCTGTTGATTTCTAGAATTGCTTTTGTACTAATACCTTTAGAGGCTTTATTAATCTTCTATGCCTTATGTTCTACCACTAGATATGTGATCTCCACCCTTTATGAGTGTCTTGTGTACAGGTGGAGGGTTTTGTTGAGCTGGAGGGTTACTGAGGGTTCATGGATCTGATCTCTTGATTGATACGACCTCGCCATTTGCTTTGTTTCCCTTTGACTTTGATTTTTGGCCCTGAGATAATTATCAGAGCCTCTATTTCACCTCTAGTGGCTGTGGAGGAAATTTATGCTTCGTCAGCTGTGAAAACCTACAAACATACGACAAACATGTTATGAAATCCTGCGGGCTTGGTTTATACTGCTTACAGAGGCTCTGAGGAGGCAGAGGAGCCGTGAGGAAGAATGTGATTGCAACGGAAAATCGGGAAAAACCCTGGCAGAGTAGCTAACCAGGTCAATGGAGGTGTGGGTGCGGGGATGAACGTGGACCGTTAGATCAGGATGATCTACGGTGGAGATTTATTGATGGAGTCGTTTGGGAGAGATATGGGAAACAAATGAAATGTTATCACGATATAACATGGGCCGTGCGATCTCAGAGATCGACAGCTAGGATTAAAAGCGAAAATTACGTTGCGGAGGGTAGGCGGTATGGCGGAAACTGGGAATGGTTTTCGCGCACCAAAAAGGGGGGGAGGCAGTATTGCCAAAAAAAATGTGATACAATACATCGCTTGACACCTGTCCCTTTCAATACCGCCTATTTCACAAAATTTTGGAATGTTAACCCTCTGCCGTAAAAAATTTGCGATATAGAGTGTCAGCCGTCGGATGATGGGCTACAAATCTGACGGTGCGGATCGCACGCGACGGGGGGTAAGATGCACAGGGCAGAACAAATGGTGGGGCCCGGTAGTGACGTAATATTCTCTGTCGCGGGGTGAACGGCGGGTTTAGTGTGAACCATCTGATCTAAGGAATGAACGGTTGAGATCAAATCTCAGGGGAGGATGGGAAAATGAAGAGATACAAAGGGAAACGAGGTTCTGCGAGAAGAAAAAAAGGTAGGGGCTTGGGCGAAGTGCGATTGAATCTCGGCCATCGGTTCTTGTGGATTCGATGGTCGAGATTAGATCGGAGGATCGGAGGAGAAGAGGAAAGAACAAAGGGCATCAACATTCTGCGATTTCGATGGCGGGGGCCAACCATAAGGCAAAAACATGGTTCTGTGGAAAGTGGAAGGATCGACGGCAGAAGAAAAGGTGCTTATCGCATCGGAAGTTTAGAAAAGTAAAGGAACAGCTAGGGAAAGAAACCTCAATTGCGATGAGATATGGGGCTTAGCGCTTGGTCCTGGGCGTCGGGTCATATGCGGAGAAGGGGCTAAGGGCTAAGTCGAAAGGGGCTTAAGGCCTTAATAGCTGAAAAATGGGTTTTTAGGCCAAAATGAAGGTTTTCCAAGGCTTTTTTGGCTTTCGGTAGAAGGAGAAAAAGGGGTGTTTTAAACCTATAAAAAGGATTTTTAGAGGTTTAACGGGATTTTGGAGGCCTTTAGAGGGAAATGGAGGGTTAAAGGATGAAAAGGAAGCTTTATGAAAGTGGATAAAAATGAGTGAAAGGGGGAGTTTCAAAGGCCTTTTGGAACAGATTTTTTCGGTGAATCAGCATGGTTTTAAGATGGAAACAGCAGTGAAGATTAATTCAAAGGATAAGGAATCATCATAAGACTTCAAAGATGATGGATTTTCAAAGGAAATAAATCTCTTGAAGGCTTGAACACAAATTTAGCCACCATTTGGCGTATCATAATTTATAGGTGGCTAACACATTAATTTCCATGCATTTTTACATAGTGCTCCCTTGTGTTTCCCTGGAACTCGCTAACACTCAACATATATTTCCACTTGGCACATCTTGGTATGCTTCCCTAGCACTCTAGCATGCCTTCGAAATATCTAGCATATATTGTCAATCCCTCCTTAACAAACTTAGAATTCCATAGCATGCCCTATAACTCCCTGGCACATATTGGCTCTTGGCACTTAGTGGCACTTGAAAACTCTTGGCATGTGTTTGGATGCCATGGAATTCCTTGGCATGGTTTAAGATAAAATTTATTTGAGATCAATTATTCACAATTAGGAGAGAATTAATATAGGATGATTTGGCACTTAAGACACACTAAAACTTGGACCTTGGCATGTATTGGCACTAGTGTTGGTATGCCTAGCATTCCCCTCTTGAAAAGGTAAGGTCTTGAATTATTAACCCTCATATGTGTTCCTTTATTTCATTTTAACTTGGTTTTCCCCTTTATCGCCTGACACTCCTTGACACGTGTTGGCATACCCTAACACCTGTCACATCTCTTCATGCCTTAAAACATGGCATGTCTTGGCATGCATTGGCACTATCTGGCACATATTAGCACACCCTGGCACTTCTTGAAATGTCATAGCATTCCCTAGCATGCCTTCTCACTCCCCCCTTGCCACACCTGACACTCACTCACACCCCCAACACGCCCTCTTATTCATTCATTTCCATTCATTTTCACTCGATGATTTATGTTTGATGGGGTGCATATTTAGAAAGAGTTCCTTTAAGAGAATAAAAAAATGATTACACCATTACTAACATTATTAATTGCGAGATTCTATTTGAATGACATTAGGAAACTACACAAGAGATTTTAATAATGACATTTTAGGGTTTTTTGTTATGGTGTGGGAATTGTAAGAAGTGAGTGATCAATATGGTGTGTGAATGCTTAGAATACCTTCTCACTCCCTCCTTGGGATGGAAATTATCACTATTTTCCACTCCATGAAACACCCTCATATTCATTCACTTCCATGTATTTTGACCTAGTGCTCCCTTGTGTTGTTCTAGTACTCCCTAACACTCCTGAACATGCATTGTCACTCTCTACTTAGCACTTTTCGACATGCCCTGCCACTTCATAGCATGTGTAACACTCCCTGCCACACATTGGCACTTGGCACATGTTAGTGCTTGGAAATTATTAACATGTATGATGCATTGAGATGACATGGTATGCTTTGGCATGGTTTAATATTAAAGTTATTTGAGATCAATTATTGGAAAGTAGATGAGAAGCAATAGAGGAAGATTTGGCACGTAGAATGCACTAACACTTAGCACTTGGCACCTATTCGCGCCTATTGTTCGTGTGCCTAACATGTCCCCCATGAAAAAGGTAAATTGATGACTTATTAACCCTATGATGTGTTCATCTCCTTTTATTTAAAAATTTTTCTTTGTTTGTTTCCTTGACTATCCCTGACACACATTGTCACACCCTTGCACATTTTGGAATGCCTTAACACTTGGAACATCTTAGCATGTTTGACATGTATTCGCACTATCTATCACATATTAGCATTCCCAAGCATGACTTGGCACTCATTCCCTCATAACTAGCCTTACTTGGGAATCTTACATTCCCTAGAACACCTTGGCACTCCCTAGTTTTCATACCCTCATAGATAGCCTTACTTTTTTTGCAACTTGGGAACCCAACCAAGTCATTAGCAAAACAATTTTGTGCCCAACCCAAAGTCTCCTTTTATCTGAAATTACTTTTTCCACACTTTATTGCAACCATATACTTCCCTCTTGCAAATCTTATTCTGAACTTCTCCTAAAGCACTTCATCCTTGGGACACCTGGAATTCACTGACACTTCTTGGCACACACTCTTATTCATTCATTACCAATAATTTTGACCTAATTATCCATTGTGTTCCCCTGGAACTCCCTAACACTCCTCAACATGCATTGACATTTTCTACCATGTGTCAACACACCTTTTCATTCCTTGGCATGACTTGGCACTCCTTAGCTATCATGCCCTTACAACTACCCTTACCTTTTTTTAGACTTGGGAATCAAAACAAGTCCTTCCTTGACTATAATAGCTTGAACAAGATTACTAAAACTATACTATGCCTTTTTCACCTAAGAACTTCCTATAAATCATCTTAGGCTGCTCATTTCCAATCTCAACTCATCCCACTTAACAAGTTACCAAGTCAAGGCTCACATCCAACCGTGGCCATAAAATAACTAAGCACCATAGTTTACATATTGACACTCCATAACACCTAGCACGTTTAACACTCCCTTAGCACTATGTGGCATGTGTTAGCATCCCATATAATTATTGGCATGTTTTTCACTCCCTAGCACACCCTAGCACTCCCTAACATTCCCTAACACTCTAGCATGCCTTTCCATTGCCCAACATATAACCTTGTCACTCCCTCCTTAGAAGACTTGGAACCCACTGAAACTCCCTATCACACACTATTATCCATTCATTTCCATGAATTTTGAACTAGTTCTCCCTTGTGTTTCTGTGGAACTCCCTAAAACTCCTTGGCACACATTGGCACACCCTGACACCTGACACATCTTGGCATGTCGTGCTGACACTCTAGAATTCCTTGGAACTACCTAGCATACATTTTCACTCCCTCCTTAGCACACCTATAACTCACTGACACTCCTTGTCACACACTCTTATTCATTTCCATGCATGTGAAACTAGTGCTTACAGTCGAATCGGTGTTGACTGCATCTCCACAAATATGTAATTTAACTATTCGTCGGGGGCATGAATGAAAACAAAGAAGTATCCAATAACTTCATTATTAGTCCCTTTATGAAGCCTTATTTGACTGCTTTCTCGAATTCCTCCACTCAACTTTGTACATTTATTCACCTAAAAATGGTGTGCTAAACTGATCCTTGTGGATGGGTGTCCTCGAATCTCAGCCAATATGTGGGAGTCATTATAGTGAGCTACAACCTGTACAGTTCCTCGGGCCCGACGAGCTAGATCGACATTGTGAAGCACACCTGAATCTACAAAAACGCTATCACATCCTAGCTGCACCACCAAGGCAACATTAACATGTGTATGGATGCTTCTTGTTGCAAAAATTACCACATGCAACCTTTCTATTTGTTTGGCTTTGCCTCCCAAACTTAGAGGGAGCAACAATTTGTTTAGCGAAGGTAGAGATGTATCATCATCCAAGCTCTGAAGCTCACATATATTACCCAACACAGACCTTGCATGTACTACTTCTTCAATACATTCCAAGAACCAGCTTCTCCTTTGGCCTTGATCAAAACAAATCCTTCAACAATCCTTCTTCAAATATGGTCGCATCCATAATTGAAGAGGTTGTATGGTCGCACCATTCGCATCGGTCGTTGGCTTACTCCAAATACTATTATGTGACTTGAAAACCTGGGTGGGATTGCGACTCTCTGGATGTCGAAGAGTTGCAACATGGATTGGTCACACTTCTGAGCTTGTCCCTGGAGCTTTGAGATGCAACGTCGCGACCTATGCATCGATCACAAGTGGGAGATGCAGTCAGTGACACTTCTCAAGGGTAGAATGGGTCACACGAAGCTCTGGTGTGCATTGCTATATGACCATTCGAAGATATTTTCTCACAGTTGCAACTTATTTGTTCAGAATCTCCAGCATCTGAATGAGCTGAATTAAACTTTACACTGTGAGAAATGGCCGACATCCCAATATTAGTCTTGATGTAGCAGCAACAGGAATAAGTTGATTCTATGTGCCACTTTATTCTGATTCTGCCCATGGAAATTGTCAAAGGGACTGCTTAAATGGTGCCATCCTACACTGAATATTGGTGATTTTGATAGATGGTTGCTACTTCTCCTACCTCAGCTTCCTCGACTAGTTGGAGATAACGGAGATCTATATAACTAAAGGAACTAGAGGGAAAATCCTCGTGGTTAAAGTATCATCCCATGTTTTCAATGTGTTGTCGTTTCTGTAAATGAGTGGCTTATCAACAACCTTCATGTTCCTGGTGTTATACATAGACTCAATATATTTTGATAATTTTCTTCCACTGCCAATACTTTCGCACCCAAATCACCAAAGGAATGCAACTTTCCAGTATTTATAACAGTGAACAGTCGATCCTTGTAGATACCTCAACATTATCAGCATTATGAGCATCCAAATAGACTTGTGTTTCACCCAGGTGGAAGTTAGTGCTAACACCTATGCAATCCTTTTGGAGCCTTATCATTGTATTTTAGAAGCCAATGTCCACTCTCAGAAGATCGTTTTTATTAATGTCTTCATTGATCTGTGGCTTCGCTTGCACCCTAATAACGCATTGCCATCATTAAAATGTCCTTGTTATGGGATGTTAATAATATAAATACATATGTGCCATATTCCCATGGCATATGACTTGTATATAAATGTTCATATCGCCCAAAAGAAAATCACAAATTGCCCTCTCTCTCTCTCTCTCTCATAATGATCAGAACTCGTTAACTCCCTTTACCATTTGATTTTATGCTCTACTTTGGAGTGTGCATTCGTGTTGTGGTGACCACTGAGATTTTGACCAATAGTTCTTTAAATGTGACCTTTGGATGAAATTGTGATGATCCTCACATGTTCGGACAATAAAGCCAAAACTCCAAGCATGAGCCACTTTACTTAAACACACCCCAAAGCCAATATTTATTATTTAAATAAGTATTCTTCCTAAGTGGTTCCTTCTCACCATATCGTTGGATTTCATGCTTCTTAATATGTAGCCAAGGCGACTCCATATAAAGATCAATTTTGCACTCACCAGGCTTGACAATTTGACCCGATAAGTCGAGTCTTCGATTTCTTGTTTAAAGTTTTCTTTACTCATACCATATCATGTCGGGTAACACCCTCCTTAATTTTTTAGGTCAATTTTGGCATCAATCCCAATGACCTGGTTATCTGGGCATCATTTCTAGGACCAATGACTAAGGGTCTATCATCCCCTATCATTTCAAGTTGCTACATGCCCTAAGACAAGAACAAGACAAATCAAGCATGAATTTCATCAAGCAAAGGTTTCCAAGGTTTGAAGTTTATTATATATCATATGAGAGCTCACCAACGTTGCCTCTAAGGGGACTATGTGCGTTGCATATGCAGGTAGCCGCATGCAAGGTTGCTCTGCAAAGCACTTCCCGACATCTATGGGTGTGTTGGTCACATTGAGAGCGAAATTCTCATTGTTCCGGAATCTCCACTTGGCCAGTGCCTTCTAGAAGAGTTCACATGTGTCAAGATTCGAATCCAAGTGTCCATTTGAAATCTACAAGATTGGGAACATGTATTTCCTATTATTGGAAAGTCATTGATTGCAAAACAACCTTCAACTCCTCTATAAATTGAGCACAGATCTGAGTGTTTGATAAGGAAGAATTTGAGTAGAGAAATGTTGGTGGATTTTCAATTGAGAGTTAGATTTGGGTAACAGCTGCTGCAGAGATTTATTCTGTGATGGGGCTAGGAATGTTGCTGGAATGGTCACTTCAAATCAGTCACTAGGTTGTAACCTCTCCTTCTATCATCAATAAATAATACAGCTTACTTTTCCATATATGCATTTGTATAGGCTTTGATTTTCCATATTGTAAGATCTTAGTTGATGTATATGGTTTATGCTTTACTGATTTAGCTAACTAACTTGAATAGACATCTGTATTATTGCTCTCTTCTATTTTTTAGTGTTCTTTATTGCAGGAAGCATTTTGCAAAAACCGCTTGAATTTGAAGCCACAACGAAAGCGACAGAAAGAGCCATTTAGAAGCGCTTGGATTACAAGTAAGCCTCTAATACTTTCTGTGTGTCTGCTTTGAGTTAGGAAAAGTAGTCGTATAGTCTTTAATCTGTTGTTCTAGATTATCACTTTTCTAGGGAAGCGTGTTTTATCCTCAATTCACAATTTTGTCCAACAAATTGGCGACTCCACTGGGGATAATTTCTCTAAGTTCTTGGTGTTTTAGCCTCTGATTTGCTTTGTTTATCCACCCAGTAGTTGTTATTCACAAATATCAAACTTTTTCAAATCTTAATTTGCAAAATAAGTGTGTTAAATAGTGGTGTTTTTCCTTATACACTGCGCCCAACGCACTCTTGGATAGGACACAGTGCTTTGCATGGCATTGTCTCCCTTTCAGGCCTGCGCTGCAGAACACTGTCTCCCCTTAGAGACTGTGTTGCCTCCTGGAACCATCCAGATTCCCTTGAATTTGTCTTTGCAAATTGATTCAGTTTGTTTGCTGCTGTATTTTGAAGAGTTTGAACCTCATATGGACCATTGAATCTATATATTTCTTCCTCCTTTGAAATAAAATTTGTTCAATGTTTGTTTGAATCATTTTTCCTTATCATTGGCAAGTTTATTTCAAAGTATTTTTATTGTCGCATTAGATCCATTTGCTTTTGAAAAAGGAAATTGTCGTAAAAACTGTGTTTCCTGATAGGAGAAATTTTTGTTTCATTCCTCATTTATTCTTCAAAAGAAAATTTTTTGTTTATATTCCTCATTTCTCAAAAGTAAAAGGCATTTGATTTTTGTTGATTTAGTGCACTTAGTATTTTTTCTTCATTCATAACATTAAAGGAACTGAAAAGAAAAATATGCATTTGAATGTAGGATTTTGTGTGTTTTGCAAAAGGAACAATTAGGAAATTTGCATTTAGTTTGTGTTTTCTAAGTTGTTTTCTCACAAATTGTTTTCTCTTTCCCTCTAGTAGCTAGGATTTTCATTGAAAAACTAAAAGTGAAAGATTGCTTAGTTGCATTTTAGGAATTTTCCAATACATCATCATGGTGAACCTTTGAAAGGAAAATTGTTAAGCAAGATCAACATAAAATTAATCTCAATTTACTTAACAAAGCATTGGAACCATAACGATAAAATTTAGAAGGTCTAGGCTAGAGACGTGTTCCGGCATCGTAAAACATAGCAGTTGTCGTTAACTTTTCTGCGATGCATTCCGAGTGTGATACCTCACTCCACGTACGTAATTATATCGTAGATTTTCCACGTATTTTCGGGTATATCAGGTGGTGTTACAGTTGATAAGTATAAATGGGTGCTCTCACTGTGCGGTTTCACATCAGACAGTGCTAATACGGACTTGGGCCTCCACGTACCTTCGGGTATATTTTGGAGGACAACCTTTAGGTGCTATCCATCCATAGTGAACCGAGTCGGTCGTCTTGTAAATTGTGATACACTGAACACATCATTCGGGGATATTTCCTGCTCGTACTTCTTGGTTCGCCGAGAGGTATTTTGCAGTTCACGGTTTCTTGGTAAACCCTTTTGCCTAGCATTTCCATTTTATTTTGTATATTTGTTTTTGGTTAAAATAAATCAGTAATCGTGGAAGAACAAAATCCTTTCCTCCATCGTTCGCGTATACTTGCCTTAAAACCACCTTTACCACCAGGAGTTACTTCTGGTAGGTGAAGGCAATCACTATCTGCCGAATCAAGTACAATTTGTACCTCTAGTGAAACATCAATCTCCCATAAACTAGAGTTAGCTCAAGTTGTTTCTACACATCCCGGTTCGTCTACTATTGTCGAAACGGAGTCTTCACAACTACCCGTGGTCACGATCCATCCAATCAGTGAGACCATACCTCCTGGACCCGACGTTGTTCAACCAGAAATTGATCCAGATCCTGTCTCTTCTTTGCTAGAACATCTGAATCCTGAAGTCGTACAACCGGAATTTGTTCCTACCTTGGTCATCCCACAAATTTCTGTAGCTATTAAATCTCCCATATCACACAGTCAACCGCTTGAAATATACTTTGGGTCTGACAGTGAAATACTTCCACCTGGTTTAATTGTGATTGAAGAAATCCCACAAGACAATACACCTTTAACTCCAACCCATTTTGGGGAGGACCTTTACCTATATGAGCCTGTTTCTCAATTGACCTCCTCTGATTTTATTGATCTTCCTCCTTTTCAAATTCCCGTCGATTCAAAAGGGTATACATTTTGTCAAGTAACCATGACTGAACCAACATCTTCGGTTGGGCCATCTGTTCCAATTATGTCAGCTCCCACCCTAGCTACCTCATCGATGTTTACAACTTCACCAGAGTCATATTTTCATGGTGGCCCTATGGTCCCATCAGGTTAAAAATCATTATCTGGAATTTTCTCTGGAGCATCCTCAAATCCATGGACTTTACCAATGTCATCTTCCGGTATTTTAACTGGTAATCCTATCATAAGTACTGAACGACTTGATTCATTATACAAATCATCAGGGCAATATCAAGCCGGTCCTTCTAGGTCAATTCCTTCAAGTACCATATCAACTGGACTCCCGGCATTTGGAGAGAAATATTTTCCATCTTATTATCCTCCTCATGCTGGGGGGCAACCTTTGATCACCCAATATGATAGTACTCCATCACTTTTTGGTCAATCTAATGTTGAAACAAATATTTTTCAATGGCAGCCCACTCTGCCTATCCGACCACATACACTCGTATCAACCGGTTCAACCTGTTACACCCACTTCATTACCACTTGTTAATACATCTTTACCCCTGTTACATAATCAAAATGTTGTACATAAACCTTATCAAGCGGGTCCTTCAACTTAGTACCATCAAATGTTAGGTCCAAAGACTCCAAATCCTTTGGTTAATTTACAACAACATGTATCTGGAATCATTTATTCACAAGCTGGTTTACCATTTTATGGGATGTCACAACCGCAACCTGGTTATACGTATCAACCGAATCCAAGTCATTTTAATTTGGGTTATGACATTGGTGGACATACCCCTTGGCAGCCACAGGCACAAATGGCTCAAACTTCTTTTCAACAAGTATCATATCCAGGTTTTGGTCAACAGAATCCTCAAGCATTTTTTATGCAAAACAACCCCTATCTGGGTTACCATCAGCAAATTCCTTATGTTGGTGCTCAAAGGCTTGTTGCTCAAGTAATTCCATCTTACCCTGGCTATGCTCAACCTGAACTTAATAGACATTTTCCCTTTGTGGCAACTTTAGAATTACCAAATTTAAATCGGCTAACTAATGGTCCAATTAATTATGCTCCTTGGTGGCCAGTGATACCTCATAAATTACCCTCGGATATTCCTAAGTTCAATGGAAACCCTGGAGAAGATCCGTCGACTCATGTTATGACTTATAATTTATGGTGTTCATCAAATTCCCTGAATGATGATTCTGTTCAACTACGCCTTTTCCAACGTACGCTCACAGGTCTGGCTGCAAAATGGTACATTGAATTACCTAGAGCTTCTTTTGATAATTTCACAGCCCTAGCTACTATATTTTTGACTCATTTCCAATTGCCCATCAGATATTAAACTGGAACGTAACTCTTGACCAATTTCAAACAGACTAACACTACTCACATCTCTGATCATATTCATGAGTGGCGTCGTTGTTGTCGAATGGTTAAGACCTTTGTTCCGGATTAGCTCCTTGCTGAATGGTTCATTAAGTCCCTGTTACCATCTATAATTGAGGATGTGGCTAAGGGCGGAGTCATCACAGAAGAGCAATTTATTGCTCATGCTCAATATTTAGACTTGATTTATACTCAGTCTGGCACGCTTTATGAAAAAATTCCTAACGCATCGAGATCTAATTTCAATGTTCCTCCTCAATTAAAGGACTCTCGTGCCGGAGACGGCTTGATAGGCACTGCAAGCACACAACACACTACTGCTTATGATCCTGCTCCTACTTCCGAAATTAATGATGTTTCATTTGACAAAGGAAAAGGTGACAAGCAACCAGGAAGTAAGAAAAAGGGGAAATCAAAGAAAAAGCAAACTTCTAACCCGTAGGAAAGATCATCTGATCAACCGTCTAGACCTTGGAAACCTCGTTTTCCATGCATAATCTGTAATGAGTAACACTTTGTTAGAGATTTTCCTCACTGCGCTGAAGTCTCAAAAATTATCAAGACTTATCATGCGTCAGTTGTGTTGACAGACCCATTTCCAAATCCAGACACAAACATGGTTGCTATGGATCCAGCTCCTAGTTCCCAAGTGTTAATGATATGTGTCACAAAACCTTCAACATATATTTTGGTGTCAATGCAAAATAAATATTATGGTAGTCAAGCCACTAATCAACCTAATACCTTGACAATGAATCCATCTATAAAATCAGTACCGCCTACTGCTATTCCTGAATTGACAATCAAGCCACCAAAGGGAGTAATTCATAAATCGACATATAATCCTAGAGCAAGGGCTGCACAAAATTATAATATACTTGAAGATTTGGCTCAATCCCCTTTATCTATGTATACTCTGGAGGTGTTACAAAATTTTCCCTCCCAAAAACAGGCTTTATTGTCGGCTATTGGTGGAATTGATCTGATTGATTCTAATCTTGTCGTCTTTAATCATATGGGCTATGTGTCGCAACTAGCAGCAAAATTACCATTCTCCATACAAGTAAATGTTCTCAATCACCTGGTTCATCGCACTATTATTGATGAGGGAGCATCTACATGCATTATGTCTCTAAACTGTTGGAAGTCACTTGGCTTTCCGTGATTATCACAATCATCAATGACGTTGAAGGCATTTGATGGACGTACATATAAACCTTGTGGTATTATTAATAACCTTCATGTTGAAATAGGGGGAAAAATAGTGAATATTTATGTTGAGGTTGTTGACAAACCACTTGACTATAATATTTTACTTAGAAGGCCATGGTTATATGCAATGACTGATATTGTTTCTGCATATTTTAGAATGATTTCCTTTCCACATAAAGGTACAATTATAGTCATTAATCAACTATCCTTCTTTTCCTCTGCTTCGCAGGTAACTGGAAGTGTTTCGTTCGTTCACATACCCCAAGTATAACTTCAGAACATTGGTGTAGGACTCTTAAAGGATTCCACTCTCATGGGAGCCTTTACATTATTGTCGCTCGCGACGTCGGCAGAAATTGCAAGTATAGAGACTTGCTACATGATCTATTCCACTCTATCTGGCTTAAGGGAGAGTATGGGTGATTGCGATATTTCTACATTGGATGAGTTTTTGCCACCCAGCCCTATTGATCTGGCATAGCAATCAATCTATCTGGCTTGGGCGGCAAATCCGAAATCAGTGTCGCCGAGTGTTTGGGTTGATCATTCCTTAGATTTTGGTACTCCACCTGATCCATTTTCCTCAATGTTCTTTACAGATGAGAATATTTTGGAAGCCATGACATCAGAGGGAGAACCATGGGAAGATTATCATCATCGTTCCCATCTTCCTGATTATGAAGAAAATAATCTTAGTGAACTATATCACCCATCCATCAAAAATTTCTTTTCGAATTCTTTTCCCATTAATGCAATCGATTCCAAGAAAAATCTGTCAAATATTGAAGAAACAATTTCTATCGATATTTCGACCAAATATGGCATTGTAGAGAATATTCATGTCGGTGTATCTTGTTCTCCATCGGACCTTGAATCATATCGCTCTCTATTTCGTGAATTTTGTGAATTTCGTGATGTATTTGCTTGGTCTTATGAGGAAATGCCAGGCATAGATACTAGTATAGTTGAACACACTATTAATATGTATCCTGATGTCAAACCGGTGCATCAACAGCTTCGTCCTATTCATCCAAAGAAAGCCGTTGCCATAAGAGTAGAAGTTGAAAAAAATTTGCGTGCTAGTTTCATTTACCTTGTTCTGCTAACTGAATGGGTTACCAATATCGTTCCTGTCATGAAAAAGCAAGGAACCATTAGATTGTGCGTCGATTATCGGGATGTAAATCATGCTTGTCCAAAAGACAACTATACTACTCCCTTTATCAACCAAATTATTGATGATTGTGCTGGATGTGAAATCTTTTCATTCATGGATGGATTTTCTTGTTACAATCAAATCAATATCCGCCGAGATGATCAACATAAGACAGCATTCATCTATCCCTAGGGAACATTCGCTTATAGGAAACTCCTGTTTGGTTTAAATAACACTGGGGAAACTTTTCAGAGAGCAATGGATTATGCTTTCAATGAAATCAAGCACATTGTTCAACCGTATCTAGATTATTTACCAACGCATTCATGAAATTGGACTGATCACTCGATGCATTTGAGAGCCATTTTCTTACTCTGCTGACACTACAAAATATGCCTCAATCCACATAAATGTGTGTTTTATGTTGGTTCTGATCGATTGCTTGGATTCGTAGTCTCAAAAGAAGGAATTCGAATCGACCCTTTGAAGGTTCAGACCATTCTTGATTTTCCTACGCCATCAAACTTACTTTAGATACAGAAACTTCAAGTAAAGGCTAACTTCCTAAGGAGGTTCATTCCAAATTACGCCGAAATGGCTAAAGGATTTAATCGACTATTGAAAAAGGGGGTTCCCTTCCATTGGGACCAAGTTGTGCAAGATTCTTTTGATGCTGTCAAGGAAACTCTTGTCCAAGCGTCATTAATGTATCCTCCTAATTATCAACATGATTATTTCCTATATATCGTCGTGGCCGAAACAACCATTGCTACTGTATTGGTCCAAGTAGAAGATGGAATTGAACATCCAATTTATTATTTGAGTCGTAATCTCAATGATATGGAAGTTAAGTACTCATACGTAGAAAATCTTGCCTTGGCAGTTGTTCAAGTTGTCCAAATATTTCGCCATTATATCCTTCTCTGAAAAACAACAATAGTTTTGGATTGCAACCCCATAACTTACATATTATCACGTCAATTGCTGGGGGGGAAATATTCAAAATGGATTGTCATTTTGTAGGAATTTGATTTGGAATTCATCAAATCCAAGTCAAAGAAGTCTTTAGTTTTGGCTGAGCTTATCTCTAACCTTCCCTCTGATAGTACTGCAACTACATCAAAACCATCAATTCCTGACGAGTCTCTGTTTCTAATCTAATCATCTGATCCTTGGTATGGGGATTTCATCATTTATCTCCAAACCCAAAAAATTTCAACCTAATACCTCTCGCTCTGAACAATGACGTATTCGATACCAAGCAAAATATTATCTGATCGTCGGTGATACACTTCATCGTCATGGTGTCGATACAATTTTAAGGAGGTGCCTCACTCATGAGGAGGCCGAAAAAGTGTTAAATGATTGTCGTGCTAGCGCTTGTGGTGGACACTTATCTAGATATGCTACCGTGCAGAAGATACTCCACACTGGATACTTTTGGCCTACTATTTTTCAAGACTGTATCCTCGCGATCAGAAGTTGTCATGCGTGCCAGATTTTTGATCGTAAGATCCACAAACCACCAGCGTCAGTGCATCTTGTTGTCTCCGTTGGACCATTTACGAAATGGGGTATTGACTTCATGACCTATAACCCTCGTTCGTCTGGGGAGCATGGTTATATTATTTCCGCAGTCTATTATTTTAGCAAATGGGCCGAAGTGATGCCTACATTCAATAACACAGGATAGACAACTGCATTGTTTTTCTTTAATCATGTTATTGCACGGTTTGGGGTCCCACGGGCTATAGTTACAGATCATGGGAAGCATTTTCGCAACCACATGATGTCTAAATTGACTGCCAAGTTAGGATTGTCACATGATAATTCTACTCCTTATTATCCACAATCAAATGGACAAGTTGAGGCTATTAACAAAACTCTTAAACGAATGCTTCAACGAATGATAGGAGTTCGTAAAAGAAACTGGCATTTGATCCTATACTCCGCCTTGTGGGCATAATGAACCTCGGTGAGAAATGCGACCGGATTTACTCCTTTTCAATTGGTGCATGTTCTGGAAGCTATCTTACCAAGCCAATGCAAAATATCATCGTTAAAACTTGTAATAGACTTGTTACCTAACACCTCAGAAGAAGAAGTGTGTCTCCTTAACCTCATCCACCTTGATGAAACGCCTTGTGAATCCTAATTGGCCAATGAAGCGCATAAGAGACATATAAAGGCGTAATACTACAAAAATGTCTAGCCTCGCATTTTCTCAGAGGGCAACTTGGTCCCTCTTTACGATCAAGAAGATGATGTAATAGGTACAGGAAAGTTTGAGCCATTATGGCATGGCCCCTATATTGTCAAAAGATTTCTTGCTAAGGGTGCCTATGAGTTGGTTGATTACAATGGAATTCCATTAGTGCAACCTAGAAATGGGTTGTATTTGAAACGTTACTATGCTTAATCATGAGTATAGTCATTTTTTGTATTATATTGTATATATGTTGTTGATTTGCATTCACTATCTTAATTTGGTTTTATATTTTTCTTGATGTTAGTAATCCGCTTTACATTTCATCGCAGATGTCTGAATCTTCGGAACCATTTGTTGGATATGCTGATGGTGCTAGTAGTAGTACGCAGAATCTATCCTCTGCAGCGTGGGCCATTTTCGCTCCGAACGGCGAGTTAGTGATTTTTCAAGGGATTTGTATTGGTAGATGGACGAACAATACGTTGAGTATAGCGCATTGATAGAACTTCTCTCTGATGCCATTTCATTTGGTATTAACCACATAATCATAAGGTTAGGCTCATAACTTGTGGTATTACAAATTACTAGTATGTATACTGTTAGAAATCCAACACTTCTTAGATTGTTCCTAAGAGTTCGAATTTCGGAAAGACATTTCGATTTTATTCAATATCAACACATTTCCAGAAATTTGAACACATTGAATAATTCATTAGCTAATCAAGTTTTAGACAGACATTTGCAACATACGTAAAGAAAACATTCACATCATTTAATAGGATTACCCAATAAACATAGGAAAACACTGAAATCATATAGATAGATAGTTATAGGTTTTTACAAAATTTGTGCCCAAGACACATTGGTCATCTGACCTCAAAATGTATGCAAAGTTTCACAAGTAAACTAGTGGTACTCGTGGTAACGTGTTATAGATCTAGCTATCCTACAAAGTAACCGCATCCAACGATTAGGAACCCCAATAGTGTGTCGCTGCAGTCGCATAGGAAGCTCTTCGATCCGGCAATCCAGAATCCCGAAGGTCAAACCTTCTATGTGTTGCTGAAGTTTAGTCAGAGTCTCAACCATATCAAGATCCTGAAGGACTGCTCTCCCAACAGCCCTCTCTACTGGCACATATTCTTCGCACTCTGGTTCCACTACTGGTTGAACATGACCAACATTTGCATTACATCAAACTTTTAGTTTAGTCTTGGAGAGAAATAAAAATGAAAAAAAATTGTATAAACATTATGAAAATCAAAAAACATGGTCAAAACATTCTTACCCATTTCACCCCACTGAGCACCTTCTGGTAATGCTAAATCCGGATCTCCTCGGAAGTCAATGCCTGTGTATGCATACTCATCAATGGCGATGATCTGTTGTCGGAATGAGGCAAAGAATGTAGTAGAGAACACAATAGTCGATTGGCCTGCATGCCAACCCATGAGTTCTACCCATCTCTCATCCGAGGATCTCTAGGACTAGCTATATCTAGTGTCACATGTTGTGGCTACATCATTGGAATATGTTCCAAGGCGAAGGATATAAGGATAGAACCATAACTGAAATTCTTCTTCCTTCCTCCCTTTTCTTTATTCAGTTGTTCCTTTATCTGAGATAGAACAGCTTCAAACCAGTTGAAGACTGTTGGCTCCATACACTCTAGCGCATACTGCACATACGATCTATTCGCTACATGTAGTGTAACGGTGCTAGCAAGTTTAGCAATCGTGAAAAGGATAGTTCTCAAAGGCAAATATCTGACATCCCGGATGTTTATTTTTCCATCTTTGCTAGGTTCTACCCCTGGATAGAAATACTGCAAAACATAATCCCTCACTGTCTCTCCTCCAACAATAGACCCTAAGAGTCAAATGGGAAAACCTCTCCTCGACAAACCTGTGAGAAAATACACATCCTCAACTATTATGGGAACCACTTGGTTCTTAATATGAAATGCCTCTATCGGCGGATCCCATGCTCGAACTGAGAACTCCAAGAGTTCTATTTTTTGCCTCATCCGGGACAATTTGAAGTACTTAAGCAGTCCACAATCTCCTAGAGTTCTTACGGTAACCAGATCATTCAAGGCAATCATATCTTGTTCTTCATGTTCTCTTTCCCTCCATGTAATCGTCATTATAATCCGATGGAAACCTAAAATACAACCATAAGATCCATTAGATTCCATTCATTGCAAAAAACTAGGTCAATTTTGGGCATTATGAGAAAATCAAAAACTTAGACTGCACCCAACGCACTCGCTAACAAGAGACAGTGTGTTGCACATGCAATTACACTTCACTGTGCTTGCTTTGCAATGCAGGTTTCGACATTCAGGGGTGCGTTGCCCTCATTTTGGGTGAAATTTACCTTAGGGGCCTTAAAACCCTAAAAATTTGCAAAAATTGGAGATGAAATGAATACCAATGGAAAGAGGAGGCTCATGGCGCTAACCTGGATCAAACGGCGACAAAATATGTCCACAAAAATGATCGCAATCAGCAGCTGAAGTATGGGGAAAAATCAGGTTCAGAGCTTCAAAATGCAAATGGTAACTATGGAATGGTAAAAATGAATAGTGAAACTACTTTTAATAGCCATTTAATTATTTGCAAGTTAAATTTATTGCTATGACTATAGTTTTATTATGTTTTTTATCATGAAACAGGTATTTTTAATCCATTTGATGTTTTTCTGAATAGGAAATACAACTGATGAACAGATTAATTGTGAAAATTTATTCAAAGAATGACTTGACCACAAAGCATACTTTTTCTCCTTATTTTTCGAGCTTTGTTAAAAACAAAAAAGGATTTGAAGCGCGCTTTTATCTCTTTTTCAAGCTTCGATAACATCGAAAAAGGAACCCCTGGAGTCTTCTTTCAGCTCTTTTCAAACTCTGATAATGTGAAAAGATCGTCGAGCACTTGTCTTTTTGAGCTCATAAAAGTAAATGAATTGATATCTATGTTGATCAGGGGTTGTCATTGATGTCAACCCAAGCAGCACCAGGGGCTACCCTAATATTGCATGGGAATTTTGACCTACAAAGTTAATATATTATGGGTCAAGAATGATTTTTATGGTTTCTACTTGTCGATATTTTTCCATTGATATATGGCATGCTACGTAATTCTTCGCGGTTTGAGAGATATTCATGTTTGAAGTTTGTAACCCGAGTTAGTGGGTTAAAACCCCATGGGATTGTGGCATGGGTCACAGAAAAGTCATAATTAATATTTTTTTAAGCTCCTAAAATCCCTCCCATGTTCACTTGTTGAAGCCCCTCTCAATCTAAGCATTTATATAAATTCTGATCCTCATATCCTCCTTATGCAAGGGATTTCACCATCTGAAACAGGTCATTGTGGAATTTTCTCTCTAAATTTGTTTCTACGAAGGTTCAGAAGCTGAAATTTTTATGAGGCGAGGCCAAAATCCTTAGAAATCTCCTGTGAAAATTGAAGATCAAGTTGTGCAATATTTGCGGAGATATGATCTGTGGAAGTCAGTGTTTTTGCAGGCTCCTGAAATTCATCTCAAAGAAGTGACCTTGGGAAAATCATCATAACTCTCTCTCTAAGTATCAGATTAGAATTCTGTAAAAAGTGGTAGATAGTGCATGGAATATATTTTTTTCTCAATCAATTGAAAAGCTGAATAAAGAAACAGTGACACGTGGCATGCCATACAAGTTAGCTCTACTGAAACAGTCAATAATTAGGGCATTGTGAGAAATTGGGCATAACTCTCTCTTGAAGAAACCAAATTGGGTTAGACCAGTGGCATTATAAAGATGATGCAGAAGAATACTATAGGACCGAAAATTAGATATTGGGGATCTAAAAAAATAGAGATACACCAGATTCAATATCGAGCTCCTAGAAGGCAAGAAAAAGCTAGATCATGTGTTGTCAAGGGCTACAAAGGACCAGACTTTCTAGGGAAGCAAAGAAAAGAAAGGTGCAGTAGAGGGTAGCATGACAAGAGCAGCAACCAAGGTGTAGAACAGCAGTAAGAAGTTTATCACATGAAGTCTTCAAGTGGGTAGCATTGCATACAGTCACTGTAAAGGTATCATTGTGCTAAGTCATTATAAATACATTATTGTAAAAATTGTTCTAGTGTCTATCTGCCAAGAGTTGAAGAGGAAGTGTCGGGAGGTATAGGATCATCATTAGGTGGTTGTGTCATAGTTTGGGTTATGTTCTAGTGTGTCTTCTTCTTCTACATCATTCTATATCATTGTAAAGTGGACCATTTTCCCTGGTACGGGATTCCATTCTTGTTTTAGGGTGCTAGGGTGGTGCTAGGGTGATTTGTAGCTCATTAGGTGTTGGGGCATCCGTTTAGTTGACTACTGAAGAATCTCAGGCATTGGAGCATCCATCCAGTGGGAGCTGGAGAAGAATGCTTTTCTAGATTCTAGGAAGTTGGAGATTTATTTTCAATTGGATTTGAATATTAAAGAATTATTAGAAAATCATTCAGGTGGTTTTTGTCTCGGAGTGGGTTTCCACCTTAATAGCGTGACCATTTGTGTTCCTTTTGTTTGCTGCTATCATTGGCACAAACATTGATAATAATTGAATATTAATTAATGCTCTAATTGAAAGGAATATTGATTTTCACCCCCCTGCCACTATTTCCAATAATATACTCATTATAAGTTTAACCCTTTTCTAGACCGAGATAGATTATTTACGAAAAAAGAATACCTTGGTTAAACATGACCAAAGAGGTTCTCCCAGATATTATTTTACACTTTTTCGGGTCTTAGTGAAAAATTTACGAAAAATTACTTATGGAGTTTTCTTTCGTCCTCGTTTTCAAACTCTCTAAATATGAAAAAGGATTAGGTTATCACTATCGTTAAGCTCATTAAAACATAAAATAGCGATGGGCTTGTCAATCATGGCAAGAATCGAGTTTCATTCATCACTAGACTCGTTAAATTATTAAATAGAGATACTTTATTCACCCAAAGGGTTGAATTATAGATCAATTACATGTTACCCTCCTCAAGCTTGTTAAAAAATAAAGAGGTACTGGTCGACAAATGACCGGGGAAAATTTGGGAAAAGTGAGCAAAATTTCTTTATGGTAGCAAGTCGCTCTTAAACATGACACTTCCTTCACTCCATGTCCGTGACTTTTTGGGTTGGGTAATCATCTTGACGGTTCATTCACACCTATGGTTCATCATACCTTCACTTTGGTTTTGGGTCAATGTTGCCAACTCATCACAGTGTCGCCAATATGCTCAAGAGAAGTCATCTAGTGAATAAACTCATCCTTTTGCAATACTCGTAAACCTTCATTCTCATGACCGTCATCCCTGAAAATTGCTATATCAATTCATACATTTGTCTCCTAAATCAATAACTCTCGTTTCGCAATAAGGTGACTTCCTGTCGACGACAAATCAATATCGAGGAAGTTCACTTAGAAACATCAGATTCCAGTACCATGAGGCTTGTTACAGTATCGACAAGATCCTCACTTTCAGACCTTTGACCGAAAGATTTTTTTTGGCGTTCGACATCAAATCATCTATTCACGCCTTACAAAATGTACTGCAGTACCTTGAGGGCCATTTTCATTAATGGTGGTTCTCTCACGTCTGTTAACGGCTCACATCATTGGCTGGTAATCAAACGATGTCTTTCCATGTTCGACGACAAATCATATATTCACATGGCTAGACTTGTACCCGAATGATCGAGTGAACGAGATAAGAAGACCCCGGATCTAGTTTCAGCCATTCGAGTTGTGATTTCAGGATTTTTGTACACATCATCTGTATAGTTACCTTACATACAGATTGTCATCCGAACATGGGCCTATATCTGTAGGCATGTCTGCATTGGGCAACATTCCAATGTCGAGGACTTTATAAATTATGTACATGTTATTATATTGTTTATGTGTTGAACATGGGAATGCCTACGCTTAGCAATTATGATAAAATAGGATATATCATGATGTAATGTATTGTAATATTGATGCAGGTGACCACTCCACTTCATCTCTAGCCCATCACAATGTAAAGCATCTCAATCAAATGTTTTTATTATTTTGACCTCGTGCTTTAGGGGTCAATTGTTATAGGTCAATTTGGGCATCATTCCCAATGACCTGGTAAACTAGGCATCATCTCCAGGACCAATGACTAAGGGTCTATCATCCCCTATCATTTCAATTTGCTACATGCCCTAAGACAAAAATAAGACAAATCAAGCATGACTTTCATCAAGCAAAGGTTTCCAAGGTTTGAAGTTTATTATATAGCATATGAGAGCTCACCAACGTTGCCTCTAAGGGGACTAAGTGCATTGCATATGCAGGTAGCCCCATGCAAGGCTGCTCTGCAAAGCATTTCCCGACATCTATGGGTGTGTTTGTCACAATTGGAGCGAAATTCTCATTGTTCCGGAATCTCCACTTGGCAGTGCCTTCTAGAAGAGTTCAGATGTGTCAAGCTTCGAATCCAAGTGTCCATTTGACATATACAATATTGGGAACATGTCTTGCCTATTATTGGAAAGTCATTGATTGCAAAACAACCTTTAGCTCCTCTATAAATTGAGCACAGATCTGAGTGTTTGATAAGGAAGAATTTGAGTAGAGAAATGCTAGTGGATTTTCAATTGAGATTTAGATTTGTGTAAAAATTGCTGGAGATATTTATACTGTGATGGGGCTAGGAATGTTGCTGGAATGGTCACTTCAAATCAGTCACTAGGTTGTAACCTCTCCTTCTTTCATCAATATAAGAATACAGCTTACTTTTCCCTGTATACATCTGTATTGGCTTTGATTTTACATATTGTAAGATCTTAGTTGATGTATATGGTTTATGCTTTACTGATTTAGCTAAATAACTTGAATAGAAATTTGTATTATTTCTATCTTCTGATGTTTTAGTGTAGTTTCTTGCAGGAATCATTTTGCACGAACCGCTTGAATTTGAAGCTACAACGGAAGTGGCAGAAGGAGACATTTAGAAGAGCTTGGATTACAAGTAAGCCTCTAATCCTTTCTGTGTGTCTACTCTGAGTTAGGAAAAGTAGTCGTATAGTCTTTAATCTGTTGTTCTATATTATCACCTGTCTAGGGAAGCATGTGTTATCCGTAATTCACAATTCTATCCAACACTTAATTCAGAAAAACAACTATAGTTTGGCATTCATTGCTTCCAAAATAGTTGCAAAAAAAAATGGCATTGGTATATAAATGACTGATGCATTTGCCTTTGCTTTAGCCTTTACTTTTGCAACCATATTAAAATGCTGGAAGACTCAAGTGTTCTCATAGTCTCACATGTTCACCCTTACGTAATGCTTTCTCAGTGACCAATGTCTTGGTGCTTTCCAAATTTTCATGTGAGGCCCAGTTAGGCGGTGCTCCTTTCATCATTTGGGGCGATGCTTTCAACAGAAACCTAGATTGGTTTATCCATGTGCACACACGCCAACCTCATGAAAATAAGTGAACAAATACACATATGGTTGAGAGCCCTCTTGTATGTAGACCACCGTGTCTTTATTCCTTTTGGATTGGTGGTCCCCCCTTAGTGGTTTAAGAAAAGACCTGTGATGCCACATTACAAGAAGGCATGATCCACAACATAAAACAATATGAATACTAATACAAATAGTAAGTCTCTTTATGGCTCTAGGGTATCACTATCCAAAGTTTTTTCACATTCGCAATATAAAGATTTGGTTATCAACCAAATAGCAGAATTTCAGGCATGCATTAAGTAAGGACTTCAACGATCATGATCAGGTTATCCTCAACTTAAGTATATCTTGTGATGATTACACTAGAGAATTTCAGGTGGTTTTGTAAACCATTACGACTTGAATGTTCAAACATTCCTTCTAATATTAACATATGAAGTGAAATGCCAAGCTTTGGAGGCTTACTCTCTCACACATAAACAAACCTTATTTTGGGAAAATAATGGCTATGCACATGGATATGATGGATATGATTCCTTAAAACTTGTTGGAGAGAAACTCGAGTAATACGCGCCAAAGTGAAATTCAAGAGGAAAAGGTTTTAACCTTTGATTCATGGCTATGATAACTTAGGATTTTATAACATATGGACAAGACAATAATAATCGAAACCCTAAATTAATGGAGAGAATAAGGGCACATGCGCAATATGACCAATGGGAAAACACCCTTGAAAATGTAGGTTGACGACAAGATAACTCCCGAAAACAACTACCTATCCAGAACCTAATGAAATGAGAGGGAATGAGGACTAATTCTATATGAGGTACCTTGTAAACCCTGATGCATATGAGTGATCTAGTTTCGAGATAAGATGAGAAGGTGCAGATGATAAGCACCCTTGAGAGTTAGGATTAATTCATGGCAGGGTTGGACCTTCAATCACCAATGCCTAAGGTTTCAAGGATGCCGAGGAAAATATATAATTCTCTCAAACCCTATTGCACATGCTGAGGCATAGGACCAGGCAAGGGCCTAGGGCGACATGCTATGCAATAAATCTCACCATGGTGTCGTGTGATGTCGATGAGACTATGCCCTTAGAGGCGTAGGTTAAACATAGAAAGGGGGTCACTTTCTTTCCAAATTATGGTTTCTCCCAAACCCTAGTATAGTCAACATAAGGGGAGCCAAAAATGAAATCATGCTTATCCACATTCAGTGCTTCTGTTGGTTACGATACATACTAGGCAAAGATAAGTTTTGAAGTCAAGGGATTCTCTTGGCACATCACCGAAGCGACACACCTTTGAAACCGTAATGTCGTCATAATGTCAACATCTGAGGCAACACATGATGTGTGGGGGCAACATGTAAAGTGTGAATGGGGAAAACATCAAAGTTCGACAAATGCCCAAAATTTTGGGTGGTGTTGTAGCAACTACAACAACTCTCATAATGCTAAATCTAAGTAATTTGCCTCATTATGATAGGCGGAAGCTTAGTTAAAAAAATAATAACTATCAAACCTTAAGAGAGGGCATTATATCATATCTTTTTACGTCTATATTAAAACAAGGAAAAACCACATAAATTTAACTTTGAGTCTTTTAATTTAAAGATGACCACATAAATAATTATAACTACTAATTAATTATGTTTATAAGTTTTACATATTAAATAATTCATATGCATCTTAACATCTTATTTATTTATATTGAATTTTTAATTTAATATTATATATAACTATTTTTTTAAATATTATTATTGCCATTTAATTTTTATTTTAATTTTTACTTATTAATTCCAATTCCCCTCCAAAAAAAATGCTACCCTCGCTCTCGCATTAGTTGAAGATTCAATTTGAATACTTTTAAGGAATCGAATGATTCTATTTTTTATTTTTTGATAAATTTTTATTCCCGCCTGCAAGTGGAACCTTCTGGAGGGAATTCTGCAGGGATTCTCTACTCCTTGTATCAGTTGAGGTAGTTGGTTGATGCCATAGTTGTGGAGATGCACACCAGATTGGCCTCTGAGGAGGAAGTAAACTCAAGATGCTGCCCACCTTCGTCGACAGTCTGCGCAAGGTATTTTATACAGGTATTTATAAAATGAACCTCCGGAAATGAGCAAGTTGAATCTTTTTCTATTTTCTAATTGTGTTTAGCTCGTCAAAACCCCATATTTTAATGCTTTGGAAGCGAATTTATTGAGTTTTTTTTTTTTTTTTTTTCAATGTCTTGAATATGAGTTGCATGTTGTGTTTGCAGTAGTCTCTGACTTAATTTTTTGGTCTAGACCCCATATTTGATGTGTCTGTCTCCTGTTAATTTATTGATGGAGATATTTAAACTCATGAGGCCTTTGACCAACCCAAAATCCGAAGGAATTCTACCATTTAGCCTATTGTTTGACAAGTTGATGAAACCCTTATAAAAATAAAGAGGTTGAAGTTGAAAATTTTGTTCCTAGCCCTTGAAATTGAACATAGAACATAGCATCAGTTTTGTCTGATCTAGTGAAACCATTAGTAGACAGCGCATCAAAAATTCCCCACAGAGTTTCGTCCTAAGAGCCTGCCTCTGATGGATCAGGTGTAGTCCAGAGAACTTTCAATTCAGATACTTGGTTGGGAATCTCTCCATAAAACAAATTATTGGAGAAACTAAGCACGTGCAAATCCTTGAATTTCCAGATCCATTATGGAAGAAACCCTGTCAACTGGTTATGTTCAAATGATAACAAGTGCAAACTCGGTATGCCCTTCCAATTTGTAGGTATTATACCAATTAAACAATTTTGGGAGGGAGCTAGAATGTATCCGGAAAGAAAGACTCGTACAGGTAGCTCTTATCTGCCCCTTTTCTCATTGGTTGTATCAATCTTCGCCATGCATCGCATCGGTTCTTAGCGCTAGATTGGGTAATGAAAATTACCCGATACAGACGCAGAGAGAGTGAGTATTTCGCTTTGATTGGAGAAAAGAGATTTATTCTGGAAAGCACTGGTCTAGAAGCTTGTCTTGCTTTACCTCCTTAACTAGCACCTAACTTATATTATCCCGGCTACTTTGAGCTTTCCTTGATTTCTTATTGGGTGGGGGGCTTATGGTCGAGCACCTATAGACCGATGCTACATATACTGATACTTATGACCGAGAAGACCAATTGAAATGACAGTTGAGACAGTTGGCGAGATTCGCGGACAGGGAAAGAGATTAAATATCGATACCAGATACGATAGAGAATCAAACTATTAAAGCACATAATTTCTAAATCTCATGAAAGTTGATGGTGCATTACATAAGCTGAAAGGCAGAGATACAATAAGCTACTCTGGCAGACTCATTTCAAGCTCATTCACCCACTGATTCTACCTACAGGATGCTACAGAGTGATTTCACTTCCTACTTCTGCTACGAATATTCAAGACTTTATGATCTCGTTATGAATTGGCCAGACGAGCGAAGGATCACATTTCATATTCCTTCATTTATTAAAGTGTGAGAAACATTGCCGAGCTACAAGGTTGGTTCCTAGATCTAGTTTATATAGGGCTTTTACCGAGCTCTCTTAGGAAGGACAGGTTTTTTTATTGTCAAAGTGAGTGTTTACGTCAAAGTTCCCTGAGTTAAGGCACTTTTCCAAAAATTATTTACAAGTATTCCTTCTAGATGAAGCATAAGTAAAGCAAGTGAGTGAAGGGAAACTATGACTCTGAACACCACTTGTATAGAAATTAGCATGGGTATGTTACGGTATATGGAATTGTATTTACTTCTAATAGCTTTGCAATGATATCTTCTACTTCCAGTACTTTTTATCAGTCAATGAAGTCAACTACCTAGGTGGCACTATAAACCCCTATCCCTAGCTACAGACTAATCAAAGCAGTGCCTTTCATCATTCCAGCCATCTAATTCTTGTTTCGCTCAAGGCTGCAGGGAAGCGTTCCCATTTCATTCTCTCTATGGCCTGATTTACCATTTATTTGGCCATTTTCAATTTACAATTTCCAACATCCACCGGTGATCAATTCTAGGAAAGAATTCAAACATGTGATCTCCAATAATCAAATCTATATGATTCAACATCAAAATTTAGCATATGTTGAGAATGATCATGTCTATGCAAGGTTTTCAGGCCACACAAAAGGGCTTTCGATCATTAATTGAAATATATAGCAAAACAGAAAACGCCATGTTTCCATAATTCAAATTAAATTGTGAACGCAAGTTTAAAAACATATTTTCCAGTATTTATGGCGATAAATGTACCGAAAACATTCACTTCAACTTAATATCCACGGTGATTGTCTCATCTTAATATGGTCACACTTCTATATAGCTCAGCGCAGATTTGGACTCTAAGATCTTATTTCAGTTGGAACTCAACCCTCATAGGATAGAGAAACTCAGTTGGCTTCAATTCTCTGTGTGTTTCTCTTGACCACTTCCAAGGCGATTCCATATCATAGAGATTGGACTCTCCTTCCAATTCTTTCACAAATTAATATTCATGGTCCAAACAAACCGATGCAAGAGTTTATTAGTTGGATCAAAATAGCCCATTCCATAATTTCATGTTAACCTTACGCCTCTAATGATTTATTGACAGTTCGGTGCCTTCTCTTAGTCCATTATACTCCTAAAACATTGACAATAGCTTCATTTTCCCAAACCCTCGAGTGTGCACAAAAAAAATATTCTTCAACCAGAAATGAATAGATAATTAAACTTTCACTCAGAGTAAATCGAATATAGAATAAATGTATGGTCTTTGTTATACATTAATTTATAACAACATATATCCAACACAGTCCGTTATAGTAAATGTGTGCATACACATGGTGAGATGCATTCATTCTCTCTATGGCCCAATTTCCTATTTATTTGAATGTCATTTTATTTTCCCTTAATCTTAAATTGATTAAATACAACTTTAAAAGAAACGTAGTTCCGTGATTTATTCCTTAAATCTTTTATGCTTTTCAAGGTAGAATTTATTTTTCCTTAAGGACAAAATCGTTTCTAACCATACGTTTTCTAATGTATAATAATTAAAAGAAACAAACAGTATTTACAAATAAGGATTGAAATTATTTTTCAATGTTCAAAACCTTTTTGGATTTTTTCTTCAAAATTCTTGACAACTTTTGGAAATTATAGTGCTCCTACATCAGACTCCCATGGTAGAAATATTTCATGACCTCCTGTTCATGTGTCATTAGTTCTTGAATCTTATAGGATCCCAAGCTTGTGTTTTAGTTTTCCATTCTTCCCTACATGTTGTTTTCCTAGTGTTGATGTTATATTCACTTATCTAGGCTTCCAAATCCTATGTTGTTCTTTTCCACTTGCCTTGCTAATGCAAAGGTCCTCAGTCAATTGTACTTTTTTGTTGGTTGTCCTTTTCCTCTTGTTGTACCTTCTCCTGGTCATTCTCTTCATCAACATCCACAACTTATCAATTTATTCATCTAAATTTGTCCTGACTACTGAGATTTACTTTCATCTCTTTCTTGTTGATGCATATATTCCTTGTGCATTAGAGTTTCAAAACTCTTAGCAAAAATTAGATTATACATTTGCTTCATTATTTGTTGCTCATGCCTTGCAATTTACTCCATAACCTTAGTTGGCCTCATGGATTTTCATCTCCTTAACCTTGGATACCCAATTTACATATTTGAAATTTCCCTCATTAAAAGTAAAATGTTTAAGCATCACATTTCACTATTTTGGGGACATTGCAATTTTTTCACTTAAAGTTTCATTGTCATGGAAGCGTGGGGATCATGCCCCAAACCTTGGTGAGTGTTTCACTATGTAACATTGGGTTGTACTCAACATTGTATCAATGTTATGAGTGTTGATGATGCCTTGTAAGAGGGATTTTACTATTATGGGGGGCTTAAAATCTTGTGACAAGGATTTGTCACAAGTGGTGACATCCCCATAATCAAGATTCATTATAGGGGTTGATAGCCCTATATCAAGGATTTGTTACTTGGTTCAGCATGGTTGTAATAAGGAACTAGGGATGTCCCTATATCAATATCCGTATGGAACCCCATATCTAGCAAATGGCCGACTTCATCAAAGTACGAGAATTTTCACACCCATTAAATGATTTGAGATGACTGGGGTATTTTCTATATGGTCCCAAAGCCTTCCAGGAGTGGCCACCAATATTTGGCAAGGATTTGTTTTTAACCATTTATGTTCTCTTGCTAATTTAGTCTCCTCACTAACTAATTGTACACCAATATTTTCATGGCATTTAAACAAAACATTGGCTTGGACAACAACTTGACTTGCAAGTTCCATAGTGGGACAAATGACAAGAACAATAATAGGCGGCCTTTTATGATCTTGGAGGAATGGTGACTTCACTATCACCTCAATAGCAGATAATAGAAATGATATTGTATTGTCGGTGCAAGTTTTAACCTTGGCCAACACATCTTTTCCTTTGAGAATAGATGGAAGAGTTGCTTCTTGCACAATGGTCATACTCTCATATCCCACTGTGTTGGTTACCTTGAGTGTCAATGGTGAGATATTGTGCTAGTGAAATATTGATTGGCTGAAATAATTAACATCCCCAGTAACCTTCACACTACTTGTTTTTGGATTTTCTTTTTCAATAGGACTCAACATTGGTTGCTTGTTCCCCACAGGCTTCACTGAATCAAATTCATCATAGTCATATTCAAACTTAGACTCATCTTCGTCATCAATGATATTTAGTGCTTGGATACTAAAGGATTTAGAGCCTCTTTTGTTCAACAAGTCACCTTCTCCTTGGCTTCCCCTTGCAGAGACCCCATTACCTCTAGAAGTTCTAGAGAATCCATCATTATAATTATTTCTACCACGCTTTATCCAACCAAACATAGATATACCTTTCTTATTAAACTATTTATCCATATCCACTTCCTCTTCAACCAACCTTTGAATTGGGTTTGCCTTCTATTCTACTTATTTTGTTAAAATCCTTTGTTTTGGGGAATTTTTGCAGAGACGACGAGGTTTCGTTCTCTCAGTCATCTTCAGATCTACAACCTTCATGACTTCTTGCACGAACATCACTCTTTTTAGATTGCATAATCTCAGGTGCTATGTACAGAGGTGAACCACACAATGTTTCTGCTATCCTTTGGGGTTGCAGGGTCCTTGATTATGCAATTTTCAGTATCACATTCTTGTCATTTGTTGAAAGGATAATTCTATGGTTTTGAGTCCCTATGTATAAGATTATTTTCACGTAGAAATTTTAGTCCAACAACAAGTTGGATCATTATTTGTCTCGCAGTAGCTTTTGAAACCCTTCCATAGTGTTGAATATATGCAGCTAAATCACCACTAGACATAAACTTTGTTGTTATTCACAAATTTGGTGGCCTTGGACAAGCACCAATAAACTGGACTATATTTTTATGACATACTTTCCTTGAATTGAACACATCTTGGACTGTTGAAAAATGTGTTGCAGTACACAATGAATTTGTCATGACTGAACGTGTTGTTGTGGTTAACATTGCAGAAGCTACTTTCAACAATTAACACTCCTTAATTCTTGCAGTGTTGTTACAACCATTGCCTTGTACATATCTGGTTGGATTCCCATCACAAAAGAATCAAATCTATCATGCATATGCATCCAAGGATCCATGCCTCACCTTTGAAATTTCAAGCCCTAAAGATATTGCTCTTTAAGAACAACACAAACAATGTCAAAATTCTTCTCATGTGAAGCAATAATTGATGACTGACAAACCTTTGAGTGAGTTTCCTCACTGCCCTCTTCAACTATATTAATAAACTCATCATCCTGGTTTAAAGCAATTTGGGAAAATTTTTGAACCACTTCTGGAACTGTAGCTTAAAATAGATGTTTTCCTCTCTTTAGGAACACCAAAAATTATCTTATCAATATCCCTATGGAACCCCATATCTAGAAAATGGTCGACCGCATCAAAGTACAAGCACTTTCACACCCATTAAATGACTTGAGATAGTTGGCATATTCTCTATATGGTTCCAAAGCCTTCCAAGAGTGGTCACTAATATCCAAGAACTCATAAAAACTATCCATGACAAAGGGATTTCAAGGGCGATTGACGTGCTTTCTTTTCATATTTGTTTCATGCAAGTTGGAAAATGGAAAAACCTGTAGATTTTATTTGGTAAAAAGTTTCATCGTACTTTATTGTTTAGGTTACATTGCACAAAAGATGTGATGTGGTTCCAACGAAGTAGACTACATTGACGTTCTTCACTGATAAGAAGTTGTGGGAAGATCTGACACCAGCAGAATATTGAAAAGGAGAGGAATATGAACATGGTAGGGCATTTGTTTTCAAAAAAATGGTAGTATCTCTCATACTTTTTTTTTTCAAAAAATCTTGCCTTCTAGAACATGTTCTGATGCAGGAGCATCCTTCTTGGCTTTTATTAAAATATTGTGTAATGAGGGGGGTGATGTCTTTTAACTATTTTATAAATTATTATGTTCATTTTTAATAAATTAAGAGAGATAAATATAAGTGTGAGGATTATTGTAAATATTATTTTAATAAATTAAAGATATGAGAGGAGTTGAATTAGGTAGATAATCTAGGGATTAGGAATTCCTTAAACAAGACTTAGTTGAGTCCAAAAAAAGATAAATCTAATTTAGATTTTAGTTGAGATTTGTGTGGAGGAAATTACGGATTGGAATAAATTAATTATTTTTTATAAATATGAGGAGTGTGTGAGGATGGAAAAACAATGAGGAATACAGAGCGAGAGAGAGAGAGAGATTATTTGAAAGCTTTTGTAAAAGGGCTGAGAGCCGAGAGGCCATCGATTGTAATATTCGGCCAAGGAATTTCTTGTGTTATTATATATCAGTATTTTGTTTGTATGTCTCTCTTTTCTTTATGTATATGTTAAACTGAATCAAATTTAGTTTTTAATGAAGATTTTTCTTGAGAATATTCATACTGAACGAAATGAACACTCTATTATATGCTAGGATTTGTTTTATAACAGAATCCTGGCATCATTTGGTATCAGAGCCTTGAGTTGTTCTTGAGCATTGCAGAGAATGCCGCCCAGAAGAGGAGCTGGAGTAGGCCGAGCTGGGATAGATCGAGGGAGACCTATAGCAAACACAGTTTTTCTAGATGAAATTCGGCACTTGCGTACAAGAGTGGCTACAATGGAAACTACTCAGAGGAAGCTCGAGCAGATGATGGGTGTGCAGTTGAGATGTGAATAACTCAGAGAGGCTGAGTTGAAAATGGATGTATCCATTTATGGCCCAGAAGAGGGTGAAATTCTGGGTGAAGAGATCAATGAGGAAGATCTCATGAACTATTGGAATAGTTCAGAAGAATCTGAAGATGTGTTGACGAGTGTTGAGGAGGTAAATCCCCTCTGCGGACAGAGGCGATCCCTACTAGCCCAGCAGGGGTCTAGCAACAAACAAACAATGTCATGACGCAGGTTCCTAATTACGAATGAAAAGGCTGGAGATAGAAGCCTACCTGGATTCCAACGCTAGGATCTGAAGAAGAAGCGTCCCCGTTCCTCAGCCTTGGCAGATCACAATCCCTCCACGATCTCCGCGGATGAACACCTGCACATGGAAGAAACGGACAGATACAAGCATAGAAACCAACATACGTAACTAAACATCAGTCAGAAAGGACATTACTCGCATTAACATGATGGAAAACGGAGTGGAACCATAATCATAATCATCTATTAAATAACCAGCGAAGAAAGATTACAACCAAGTTCTGACGTCGCGGTCTTCTTCGGACGGGTCTCCAGTAGTCCACGTCTCGCAAAGCTTGCCAAGGAAAGGGAAAACCTCTCCAGAGTCTCGTGACAATGGTCTCCTTACTTGAGTCAGCCTTAAGGGAAAGAGAGGATTCTTTACAGCACAAAGGCACTTGGGAATATGGAGATGCAAAGCTTCAACACTTCAAGACTAGCTTGCCATTGATTTGAGCAAGCTTTTATAGATGGGGAAGGAGGAGTTGGGATCCCTATTATTATGGGATTGGCCCTATCAACAAGGAATGTTCCATGGGAGGTGGCAAAACCACTTCCCTCCATAGAACTCCCGCAGCCAACCTCCCAACTCAAGATAGGTGATGGTTTGTGAATTTGTTAGAACTCAACTTCCGCCATCTTTATTTAAAAAACAACTCCCAAATTGGGTGGCGCGACTACAGCTCTATGAAAGAGCGCCAGGTGGCGCGACCCCTTTGTAGTAATTTCTCAATTGGCGCGAGGACTGAACTGCTTGCCCGCGCCAATGCCAAAAGGGATGTTTTTCATGACTTTTGCAACGAGATGTCTCAAGGGCAAATGAAGCTCATGTTCAGAGGGATGCATTGATGATGATTTCAAGACATGACAATGTTCACAGGTCACAGAATGGGTCCTCCATTGTGCGGGATGGGGAATGGTAAGGACGGTGACAAATTACTGTGTAACAGATGCCCCCTAAAGTATGAGGCCCGAGAGGGAGAGGGGTGAAATGCTTTACGAGAACATGTCCAACTGAAGGCCCGCCGTCGGAAAACCTGCGCAGAAAGATACAACTGATATCTCAAGTACATGATGTATACATATGGTATGGACGCAGCCATCCGAAAAAGAGTATGCTATAATCCGGATCTAGGGTATGGGCGCAGCCATCCAACTAAGATCAAACAAATAGACTCAGGTATGGTCGCAGCCATCCAATCAATGAGTCATGTACATAACGATAATAATCCACAATCGCAGCCTGGATTACAACAGACACAATCCAGGGTCTTGCGCTCCATCTCGACCCAACAAAGTACAAGTTCAAGCATGTGAATGTGTGAGCTGAAGTCGAACATGCAAGAACATCGTCGGATTACCAGCCAATGATGAAAGTTGTTAACCGACGCGAGAGAAACCACCAATAATGAAAATGGTCCTCAAGGTACTACAGGTACAATCTACGGCGTGCGAATAGATGAGTTGACGTCGAACACCCGCAGAATCACTCGATCGGAGGCCAATGATGTAAACCTCTCGTCGAATGCGACGAACCTGCCATTGAGGCATGCAGGCTCCAAGGTACCACAAGGAGTCTCTAGACCAGCTTCCTGGATAATGAGTTGATGTCGACAGGAAGTGACCTTGATCGAAGGTGGGCTATAATGATTCCCACATCATCGACACGAGACAGAAGAACATGATGTTTTGTTGTGAATCAGGATCATATGAAAGACAGAGGAAGGTTGATATTTGCAGAGGCCAACTTCTCTTGAACACATGATCGGCACGACATTGGACTTGGCAGTATTTGACATCAACGGATCAGAGGTCATGGTGACGAGGCAGTGAACAGATGAGAGGTCAAAAGAGATTACCCAAACCCATGGAGGCAAAGTGAAGCAACGAGATGAGATGTCCCCAACCCGACACGGATGCGGACAAGTGCCATGTTCAAGAGCGACATACTGCCGACGACAACGACGATGGTTCCATTTTTCCCCCACCATTTCTGGCGAGTACCCCAATTATTTTTGATAACAAGCTTGAAGGGGATAGCATATGCTTGTGATATAAGTCCTCCCTTCGGGCGAATCCATCCTAGTGCATTTAACGAGTCCTAGGAAGGAGAAACTCGGAGAACGTCATTTCGACGGAATCCAATGTCATCAGGGTTTAACGAGTCCGACAAAGGAAGAACTCGGCGTCTTTTCATGTTTAGAGAGTTTGAAAAGACAGCGGAAAAGAAAACTCCACAGGTCCCTTTTCGTAAATAGTTCCCCAGATCCGAAAAGGTAGAAAACAATATCCAGGAAAACCTCCTAGTCGCGATAGGCTAGGGTATTCCTTTTTCGTAATCGATCCATCCCAGCCCGAAAAAGGGTTAAACTTATACTGGGTGGATGTCGATTCGTGTCCATTTTAACGAGATCGAAACGACAAGGGCCTCGGCGATCTTTTCACATTTAGAGAGTTAGAAAAGAGCTGAAAGATGACTCCAGAGTGACTTTTTCGTGTATTTACCGAGTCCGAAAAAGTATAAAATACAACTCGTGTCCATCTTTTTAAGTCGCAAAAACCTGCTGCTGCACATACCAAGCAAGCGTAAAACCCATTTTCGACATAATATATGCAAATATTTAATAAAAATAACTTTTAAAACTGATTTAATGTCGAAAAAGTTATAAATATGTCTAATTGGTAAAAATAAAATTACTTTTACTATTTACCTTGGTAGAAAACAACAGTGGTCCATTTGGAGCAGAAACTTCCGTCGACTATTGCGACCAATCCAGGCAACCATTCAGCTTCTCGTCCGTCACAGGTAAAAGGCGCTCCCTTGCTCTACATTTCTATTCATTTTTTAATGATTTTCCCTTAAAAATCAGTCTTGCATGGGCATTTTTAAAATTTTAGGGCCGGGCCCATTGGCGCGGGTATCGGGCACGGACCCGCGCCAATGAGCTCTTTTTATTAAAGTGCTCGCGCCACATGGCGCGACTGTTAGCAAAACAGTCGCGCCGGCGGCCGAACCTAAATTTCTGCCCAAAATTTCGACATTTAAATCAAATTTCTTGGAATTCGAAGCTCATCAAAGATCTAATCAGGGGTTTTTGACCATGTGAATGCAGATAATCACTCAAAATGGCAATCGAATGGAAGGAACGAGAGCACAGAGACGAGGATGAACAGGCCATGCAAAGCCAAGCTTGTATGAACGCACTTAGAAACTGTGGATTGAAGAAGTTCTTCCTCACGCCATGTTTACGAGCTCAGCCCGAGCTCCTCCAATATCTAATCAGCATCTGGGATGAAAACGAACAAGTGTTCAGGCTACGAGACCAGGTGTTAGAGTTGGAGGTCACTGATGTTTATTTCATTACCGGATTGTCCCGCAGAGGTCCAATCCCTGTATTGACCGGAAGCAGACCATCTGGGGAAAAGATGGAACAGGTAATGGCACGGGTGTGCCGAGGGGCACAAACAGGATCAGGAAGCAAGAAGGTGGATATCTCTACCATCCCTGACTTAGCACTGAGAGTAGTTCTCCATACCATTACGCGGGCTGCTAGGTCACAGGCTCCACACGAGGCCACGAAGACCCAACTCCTGTTGGCCTCAGAATGCATGGGTCCCCTACTGTTCAACTGGGCAGAAGCAGTAACTATCAACATGAAAAGGCAGCTCACAAAGTGCAAACAGGGGAAACTCAAACAGTTCGGGTATGGTTCCATCTTGGTATCGTTCATTCTGGAACGCATACCAATCTTCCAGGGCCAAGGGGCCGTAGTGGTGAGTCTGATACCACGAGAGCCACGAATGGCTCGCTGGGCAGCACTGATGCCCAGATCTGGAGGTGGCCAACAGATGTCCTGGAGGCCAGAGTTCTTTAGGTGGCTACGGCGCCAACTGATCGTCGTGGAATATTGGCCCTATTCGGGAACTGACTTTACCGGGGACCCAGATCTCCCACTACCAGAAGGAGATGACTGGGACGAGGAGCTGGGTAAGACCTCATATTTTTTGATTTTATGTTTATATGTTTTTTTTTGTTAATACACATTCGTCTTAACACAATTATATATGCATGCAGATGTAGGACCTGAGAGACCAGCCGGGATGTCACCAATCTCCCGAAGGACACAACTCGCCCCTGAGATCCAGGGGGAAGGTACCGGAGGAGAGGAACTGATCCAGAACCTCGAGGGGATTGCCCATGGGATCCTGGACTATGCCCGGCTATCAGACGTACTGATGGCATACCAGCGCCACACGGTGGGAGTTCCGAACCGGATCCACCGAATCTTGAGGCGCCTAGTGCGTGCAGTGACGTGCTATCATGAGCACCATGCGGATTAGTCCTTAGGGTTTATGCCACACCTATTTTTTGAGAGACACAGTGTCTCAGGATGTATTAAGACAATTATGTATATTTTTTGAGTTTTATGTGACACACTCTATGTAAACATTTCGATATCTATATATATACATATCTATTTCTGGATGAGTCTCTCTTTGCATGTGATGATGATTATAAATTGCGCAAATGTCTATCTAATACCAAATTTGCTACTGCATCTGTTAATGTATTCAAATGCCTGGGTATATGATGATATGTAATGTAGTCAAAATTCCTTTCCAGTAATCGAATACGCAAATACAGATGTAAGATGGACGGGTTCCTTACCAAATAGTGTCCGTTCAGCTGTAATACTACAAGTTGTGAATCTAGGTACACGAGCAATTCACGGATGCTGCTGTTTATCATTTCAGCATATAATTCTTAACACGGCACTATATTCGCTATTGTTCGGTACATCCTAAATACACACCTTGCAGTGCCAATCAACTTTACCAAAATAGGATTGTAGATTACCCGTGTCAAGTGAAATATCGCATCTGCACGCGAGGTGCACCATCCGCGAAACCAACAAATGGATGAATAGACATCTGCACAACCAGGAAGACCCGATCAGCAGAAAGATGTTTACAAAGCACACCACACTATGCACACAAATGACAATCACACACCTATGTACACACACCACACCAAGAAATTACTTCAGGCGTAGTACTTTTTAAGGTACAGCCCATTCCTAGGCTGCGCCAGCGGAACTCCTTCGTAATCTATAAGCTCGTAGGCCCCATTTTTCAAAACGCGTTTTACTATATAGGGACCATGCCACATAGGTTGGAGTTTACCGGCTCCAAGCTTATCATGTGCCTGATCGTACAAGAGAACGAGGTCTCCTTCAATGAAGGAACGAGGAGAAACAGTTTGATCGAAATGAGTTTTGACCCTCTTCTTTTGTGCTTCGATGATCAAAGCAGCCAGTCGACGGGTTTCATCCAATCGTTCGAGATACAGAAGACGTTCTTCCTCAGGGGAGGTATCCGGTAATAGCTCCACAGCTAATTTAAGCGAAGGAATTTCGCATTCAACCGGCAGAGTAGCTTCCAGACCATACACCAATTGGAAAGGTGTGAACCCGGTTGCACTCTTAGCAGATGTTCGGTATGCCCAGAGAGCTGAGAATAGTTGGAGATGCCAACTGGATTTATGAATCCCAACTGTTCGCTGAAGCATGGTGACCAAGACCTTGTTCACCGCTTCAACCTGACCATTCGCTTGAGGGTAGTATGGTGTTGAGCTGTCGTGACGCAAGCCCAACGTTGAAGTCAGCTCCGTCATCATATAATCACGGAAATGAGTACCATGATCAGTGACGATGGCTTGAGGAACCCCGAATCATGCGATAACATGGTTGAATATAAATGAAGCATCCGTTTTCCCGTCAGCAGCTAGTGTAGGCATCGCCTCGACCCACTTAGTGAAGTAGTCGACGGCGACAATGATATACGCATGCCCCCCGGCCGAGTGAGGGTTACACGTCATAAAATCCACGCCCCATTTCGCAAAAGGGCCGACGGTAATAACGGGATGCAAAGGCAATGGCGGCGCGCGCATCTTGCGCTGGAAAATCTGGCACGGATGGCATTTACGGACTGCAGTGATACAATCCTTGAATATGGAAGGCCAGAAATAACCTGCCCGCAGAATCTTCTGGGCAGTAGCATACCCGGACATGTGTCCGCCACAGGCGCCACTGTGGCAGTCATTCAAGACTTTCTCAGCCTCTTCCAAGGTCAGGCATCGTCGGAGCACCGAATCTACTCCAATACGATATAAGGTATCTCCTACGATACGGTAGGGTTGGGACTGGTGCCGAATCCGACGGCGGGCAGCTTTATCCAACTCAGACCGAAATGTCGCGGTCTGAAGATACACTATAATGTCACCATACCAAGGATCGCGAGTATCGATAAGAAACAGCGTTTCGTCCGGTATATGATCTTCTGAGTGTGAAGGAACAGAGTCTGTAGGGAGAGAACATATCAAATCCGCGAAGACCAGTGATTTAGTTGACTTGGCAGTGGTGAACTCCAAGTCAAAATCCTGCAGGATGACGATCCATTTGGAGTACTTTCCCCCTAGTAATTGTCTAGAAAGAATATACGTCATAGGGTTGCAGTCTGAAACCACTGTTATCGTATGCAAAAGGATGTAATGGCGAAAGCGTTGTACGGCATGTACTGCTGCTAAGGCCAACTTCTCGACATGTGCATAACGCGTTTCCGGGTCGAGAAGGTTCCGAGATAGGTAATAAACGACATGTTCGTCATCGTTCTCGTCATCCTGCACCAAGACCATGGCGATGGTGCTTAATGCGGCAGCTACATACAAAGTAAAGTTGCGGTGGTAGTCCGGAGGACGAAGCAACGAAGCATTGACTAGCAATGTCTTCAGCTTCTTGAAGGATTCTTGAGCAATTTCGTCCCAGTGAAAGGGAACATTCTGCTTTAACAAACGAGTGAATCCTTTGGCCACCTCGGCATAATTTGGGATGAAGCGCCTAAGAAAATTTGCTTTCCCTTGTAGACTCTGTAACTGATACAGGGAGGAGGGTGATGGGAGATTTATGATGGCCTCAACCTTAAGAGGGTCGAGGCGAATTCCGTCTTTCGAGACTATAAAGCCTAAAAGACGGCCAGAATCGACGCAGAAGACGCACTTATGAGGGTTGAGCCTGATATGGTAGCGTCTGCAACGAAGAAATATCTGGCGGAGATGCTCAGGATGGTCCTCTCGCTTACCCGAATGGGCTGGCAAGTCGTCCAGATAAGGCTGGACGATATGGCGAATATCGTGAAAAGCATAGGACATCGCGCGCTGGAATGTGGCGCCAGCATTTTTTAAGCCGAACGGGAGTTTTTTGTACGCGAAAGTGCCCCACGGACAGATGAATGTGGTCTTATGTTGATCCTCAGGTGCAATATTGATTTGGTTATAGCCTGAGAAACCGTCCATTAAGGAGTAGATCTCACTCCCAGCACATTCGTCGATGATCTGATCGATGAACGGAGTGGGATAATTATCCTTAGGACAGGCGCGATTAATATCGCGATAATCCACACAGACTCGAATTGTACCCTGCTTTTTATCAACAGGGACGATATTGGACACCCATTCTGTAAGGGGGATAGGATAAATAAAACCCGCGTTCAGAAGTTTTTCAACTTCTGCCTTGATGGCGGCGGCTTTCCGAGGATGCATGGGACGTAGGCGTTGGCGCACGGGTTTCGCACCTGGGTAGGTTGGAATCTCGTGCACGACAATGCTCGGATCAATTCCCGGCATTTCCTCGTAAGACCATGCGAAAACATCTCTGAATTCTTTGAAAAGCTCAGTATAGACTTGAATCTCTTTGGGAGAACAAGTCACACCCACATGAATGTTCTCAACAATCCCCGGTTTAACGGAGATGTCGATTGGAACAGTTTGAGTAATGTTACTCAGATTACCTTCCGAAAAGACCTCGTGAATTAAGATCGGTGTTTGAAGAGGAGGGGAAGGAACCTGAGTAGCATAACGCTACAGACAATCAGTCATTTCCCCCAAGCTGGGCATAAACGAGGAGCGATGATGTCCATCGCCCCAAGGCAGCTCCTCAAGAGACATAGTTTCAATGATAGCTTCATCTGAAGGAAAAGTCTCACTAAGAGGATCAGGCGAATCAGCCTGACCGAGCCAGGGGGATTGTGAGTAGACGTCAAGAGCCATGCTCATCGGAGCATGCTGAGGAGGTGGAGGGTCCGATGCGTCAACAATCTCACAGTAGCTGATCTCTACTGGCGTTAAAGGCATGGATTCTCCAAACTCATATACCTGCTCAGGTGTGGGAATAAGCCAGGGGTCATCAGTCCTGGACAACATGTTGACTTGAGCGGTATTCGGTGGCGGTGCGGGGAATATACCCATGAGAACAGGGTCTTTGAAAAGACCAGGTACTATGTTGTCTGGGGGATTCGGAATTTGATCCACGTATGGTACGTTGTTCTCAGAGCTAGAGGTGAAAAATGACAACTGATCTACCGTGACAATCTTGCCCTCATGGGGGAACTTAATGAATCGAAAGACAGTAGACGGCACGCAGAGCATGGCATGGGTCCAGCTGCGGCCAAGAAGTATATTGTAGTTGAGTTTCGCGTCAACCACTTCCACATCCACGTTGACAGTTTTTCCCTGTAATGTGATCGCAAGACTCTCAAGAACTCCCAGGGGTTTAGACTCCCGACCATCAAATGCCTCGAGGGCATTGGGAGATGACGACAAGGCTGGAGAGCCAATGGCCTTCCAGTAGGTGGAGGACATAACACAAGTAGATGCACCCTCATCTACGACGGCCCTATGAATGTTCAGACCGTTAATCCCGACTTGAATGACCAAAGCGATTTGATGTGGAAGCCGGGGAGTAAAATTCTCCAGATCAAAGGTGAGAAGGCTCGAGTCGGCGGGATCGATGCCACCGATGGCAGACAGTAAAGCCTTCCGTTGTGAAGGACAACTTTGAAGAACCTCAAGTGCAGACATGGCACATGGCGCCTGTGCCAGATCCTCAACGATACTGTAATGTTGAGCGGCACGAGCATTTGGATTGTAAGAGGATCTCCGCAGAACACCCTTGGGAGGTGGCTTCACAACGGGTTCGAGAGTCGGCTTCTCGATTTCCAACGGACCAGAAGCAGGTGGGGGAGGCGACCCTTCCGCAACTGCCTTCCCGGGTGCCTGTTGCTGACTGTTGTAATCCTTCGATCTCGTAGCGATAGTGATAGGTGCATTAGTCTTCATCATGAAAACCTGAGACCCAAACGGTGCAGATGGTGACCCCTGTTCGACCATCTGGGTCTGCTGAGATGGAAATGGCTCTTTTAAAACAGCCGGAGTCCCTTTTGAGCCTTTAAGAAGTTGACTAACTTCGGACCGTCGTGGACAATCCTTAGTGTAATGGTCACCTTCACAGATGAGGCAAGGGAATTTCGGCTTACGTTGGGAGCCATCGTCAGTTCGAGATTTAGATTCCGGCTTTGGGGCATCAGATTTTGATTTGCCTTTGCCCTTCTTCTTCCCCTTGGAGGATTTGTCCGCAGGATTGGCCTGGATGGCATTCACCTCCGCGGTTTTACCAGAATCAGATGGGGCGGGATTAGCAGAGGTATTGTTGGAAGAATTAGCCTTCTGCTTCCCATTCGAAGACTTCTTCGAATTTTGAGAAACGGAACCAATGACACCATCCACCGTAGGGGTAGGCGGGGCCTTTGTGGCTCCGGGCCGTGGAGCATCAGGCAAGATGTCATAAAGTGTGCCAGATTGTGAATAGACAAGATCCAGGTACTGGGAACGCGCGATAGCTTGTTCCTCCGTCACACACGCTCCCATCGCGATATCCTGAGCGATTTTATTGACAAAGGAGGTGGTGAACCAGTGAGTCAAAATCTGATCAGGTATGTGAAACTTGATCAGTCGACGACGGCGTCGCTACTCATGGATGTGATCCGAGATGTGAGTGGCCGAGTCCTGCTTCAGGGAAGACAGGAGGTGCGTCCCGGTCTCATACCGGACTGGTAACTGGAAATGCGTGAGGAAAGCCATAGCTAACGAGTTGAAATCCTAAAAAATACCACGGGATAGCTCTATGTACCACTTAGCAGCAGCTCCTGTTAAAGTACGCTGGAAAAGACGCAGACGAATCGAATCGTCGGTCCAAGAGTTAGACGAACACTAGAGGTGATACGTCATCACATGCGCCTGGGGGTCTTCTCCAGCTTTGCCCTCAAACTTGGGACAGTCACCTGGTATCTTGGTGGGAACCGGAGGCCAATATGGATTATGTGCAATCGGATCATTGGTCAACTTCGAAACGTCCGGCAGTTCCAAGGTAGCCAGGAACGGCAATGGAGGATTAACTACCATGCCAGTCCCAGGATAAGGTCCGGTACCTGTGCTCCACGATGGTTGTGAATATCCCTGCCCCCACGGGTTCTGTCCCGCAGGATTCTGACCGTAGGGGGCATAGTTCGTATAACCAGACTGATTTGGCTGCTGGTAACCATAGTGCGGGGCTTGATAACCAGGGTTCGGGCCCTGATTAGGTGTCTTCCCTGTATAAGCAGCGTTTGGATTTGGCTGCTGAGCGTAGGTAGAACCGGGTGGAGGAGGAGGATACTGAGAGCCTCCAGAGTGGTTATAGTTCAGTTGAGACTGACCATGAGGATAATAACCACTCTGAGGATGAGTAGGCTGCTGATAAGTGGAACCCTGCGGAGCCTGGTACGTAGGACGCAGCTGTTGATTTGGCTGCGGCATTGAATGAACAGGCTGTTGAGCAGAGTGAACGGAATGAGGGGGCTACCCTGAATGAACATGTTGACCCGAGTGAGGGGGCTGGCCTGAATGACCAGGCTGGCCCGGGTGACCAGGCGGTGTTGGTTGCGCAGGCTGACCTGGTTGTAAGTGAGCCCCAGGTTGTGCCGAATGGGTCGGTTGGCCTGGAGGCGGGGCACCAGGCTGTACCGGATGAGCCGGTTTCCCTGGTGGAGGAACAGGACCAGGTGCTTGCTGGAAACCAGTTTGACCTGAAGCAGAACCATAGGGTGGTCCTGGCTGATATGCAACGTTAGAAACAGCAGGATACTGCGGTTGCATTGGTAAAGACGGCTGGATTTGCCCCCCAGGACCATAGGCCTGTCTCGGTTGATACCCTAGCTGAGGTTGAGCAGGTTGACCAGCAGGGCTATAATATGGTCCTTGCGGATTGTATAATGGCCCTTGCTGGCCCGCAGGGTAGCCTTGGATGGGTTGTCCCTGTGGGTCATACAAATAGCCAGGTTGGCCCGCAGGTTGGCCCTGAAAGGGTTGTCCCTGCGGGTTGTAAGCCTGGTTGTATGGTAAACCTTGAGCATATAGATAAGCCTCAGGAGCAGGAAGGCGCAAAACCTCCCCATGCTCATCAAACTGACCTGGGAACATATACACGGGAGTGCCATCCTGTGCATAGTGCGAAAAGAAGGATCGATAAGGATCTTGGGGAACTTGTCCAGCTCCGGCGTTCGGCTGCTGTAAAAACAACCGATACTCCTCCGGAGAGATATTCTCCGGTATAGCAGTAGCTAGGTAAATGTCTTCCGGAGTTGGCCCAGCCCTAGTAGCAGATGCTGAGACAACAGCAGAAGAGGCAGCCACACAAACAGTGGGCCGAACGGGAACAGAAGTGACGGGCGTCGAAGGGGACACCCCGGGTGTAGTGGCAGCTGGTCTCGACGCGGGAGATGATATCCCCATAGAGGCTGCAGCTGAAATGATCTGACCCAGAGATCTGTATCCCTGTGGTAAAGATGGACTGGCTGACGATGTGGTAGCCAGCTCGGAACCGTCTCCCTCAAAAAATCTACGAGGGATGCGCTGATAGTCATCAGACCCCGGAATTTCCTCACCAGAATCACTCATGGTTGATCCTGCCGTTAAATCACGCAGAAGACGGCGAGGACTAGGAGGAAAAACAGCAGCAACAAACGGTGAACCCGATGTAAGAGAAAGGAAATCAGCTCCTAATCTCAATTCGGACACAGGGTCCGAAAAGGGCCAATTGAACTCAACTGGTCCTCCAAAGGGTTGCTCAGCGAGAACCGGTCCCCCGTCAGGAAACTCGGAAACAACAGGCTGTTGTGGTTCAACAGAAGGCTGAGAAGCTTCTGAAGAATCGTCCGTGTAAGGACTACCAGTAGACGAAACCGATGGTTCCGCCACCGTGGAAAAAGACTAGAAGAAAAGGGCACACACACACACGGGCTGAAAATGAGTTAAGACACACGATCAAATGGTCAACAAGCAATGTCTAAATAGGTGTGAAATCGTGGGCGATTAATTTTACCACATTGGAAAGTAAGAAATTCTACCGTTTCATGTTTCAAGAGTCGAGAAACGATAAAAAGATGACTCTATCTCTTTCAGAGTTGACACAAGCGTGAAAGGACAAGCGCTTGACGGTCTTTTCAAGTTTAGGGAGTCAGAAAAGACCAAATGACTGCTAAGGAAAAACTAGGCACAAAGGGTGTACCAAATATCCGTGAACTGCAATATACACCTTGGTTTCAATAATGAAACAGAAATCGACCAAGGACTTTTTGTACGTGTAGGTAGTCTTCCCGAATGCTGTGTTCGGTGTATCACGGGTATAGGGCGGCAGACTCGGCTTCCTGTGGATAAAGGATTGAAAACCTAGAGGGGTCTCCCTTTATATACGCGACGGTACGGGGAGCGCAAGTCCGTACTAGCGCTGTCTAAAGCCAACAGGCGAACGACAGCTGCTAGGTTTAACGACGCCAGAACACGTCTCTAGCCTAGACCTTCTAAATATGTTTCGTTAAGTTCCAATGTTGCCTTAGGTTAATTGAATAAATTTTACAGTTGATCTTCAATTAAGTTTCAATTTCCAGGCCCTATCGTATGTAGTGTCTCCTAGATGCAAAGCTATATGCCACAATGCAACATTTCGTTCGATGAAAACTAATTAGAGAAGAGTTGAGAGATTTTACACAAACGAAACGAACGGAAACCAAACAATGAGCTCTATAATGCAACTAATGCAATTGACAACTTTTCATTCAAAACACTAATCACTAGCGATATGGAAAAGATCACAATTTGCACTAATTAACAAAAGCAAAAGAGATTTTTTTTTTTTTGATTTTCAATGTTTAATGGCTAATATGCACTAATCAAACTTGAAAACAAATGGAGCAACTTGAGAAACGATATTCAAGAGAGCGAAGCAAACACATTTCACTCAACAACACAAGCAATCAGATCCCCAAATCGACCAAAGTCTCTCAAAGCAAAGAAAAGACTCAAAAGCTTCCAATGGACCGTGTGATCTAGGTCCAGAGCAAGACCAAACGAGTTTCGAATGAAGAGACGAAAAATCACCCAAAAATCGTAATGAAACAATGAACAACTACTCAGAGGACGTGGAGAATCAATCAGGCAGTTGACGGGACAATCAAAACACCGAAACTCCCAAGGAGGGCTCGATACACCAAGCCACTAGATGACCTAGGGCTTAAAACGTGAAATCGGTAGATAGAAGCAAACAACCAAAGGACAAAGGTGAATTCCCAGCCAAACAAGACTTCCAACACACTCAGGTAGTCGGAAAATCAAGAAGAAAAACACTGATCAACTTCAGAGAGCTCAAAAATGAGAAAACTCAAAAAACTTACAGGGGTGGTGAAACTGTAAGAGTGAAACTGGCGCCAGAAGGCGATTGGCGCGGGTTGTACAAAGGCAACATGCGCCAAGTGGCGCGACTGTCGGGTTAAAAACCGCGCCAGTCGAGTTTCTCAGCAAAAAATTAAAAATAAGCTACTCCAGAAACAGACCAATGCAAGCTAAGCAATCCAAGAAGCAAAAACACACAAAAAATCCAACCCAGAAGGTTCATCAAGCAAGGAAAATCAAGATACAAATGGCAAGGCAAGACAAAGACTCCAAGTCGTTCAGTCCGTAAACCAAACCGGAGATTGACTGAAGTAGCGTTGATCTACTCCGCTAATGCAAGGCAGAAGCGTTTCGAAGGCTATCTGGCTGTACTTCAGGCTCCGTCTAAAGTTTACAAATCAAACAACAAGCTGGTTCCCTAGCGAAGTCGCCAATTTGTTGAGGAGGTAAATCCCCTCTGCGGACAGAGGTGATCCCTACTAACCCAGCAGGGGTCTAGCAACAAACAAACAATGTCATGACGCAGGTTCCTAATTACGAATGAAAAGGCTGGAGATAGAAGCCTACCTGGATTCCAACGTTAGGATCTGAAGAAGAAGCGTCCCCGTTCCTCAGCCTTGGCAGATCACGATTCCTCCACGATCTCCGCGGATGAACACCTGCACATGGAAGAAACGAACAGATACAAGCATAGAAACCAGCATACGTAACTAAACATCAGTCAGAAAGGACATTACTCGCATTAACATGATGGAAAACAGAGTGGAACCATAATCATAATCATCTATTAAATAACCAGTGAAGAGAGATTACAACCAAGTTCTGACGTCGCGGTCTCCTTCGGACGGGTTTCCAGTCGTCCACGTCTCGCAAAGCTTGCCAAGGAAAGGGAAAACCTCTCCAGAGTCTCGTGACAATGGTCTCCTTACTTGAGTCAGCCTTAAGGGAAAGAGAAGGTGCTTTACAACACAAAGGCTCTTGGGAATATGGAGATTCAGAGCTTAGGCACTTCAAGACTAGCTTGCCATTGATTTGAGCAAGCTTTTATAGATGGGGAAGGAGGAGTTGGGATCCCTATTATTATGGGATTGGCCCTATCACCAAGGAAGGTTCCATGGGAGGTGGCAAAACCACTTCCCTCCATAGAACTCCCGCAGCCAACCTCCCAACTCAAGATAGGTGATGGTTTGTGAATTTGTTAGAACTCAACTTCCACCATCTTTATTTAAAAAACAACTCCCAAATTGGGTGGCGCGACTACGGCTCTATGACAGAGCGCCAAGTGGCGCGACCCCTTTGCAGTAATTTCTCAATTGGCGCGAGGACTGAACTGCTTGCCCACGCCAATGCCAAAAGGGATGTTTTTCATGACTTTTGCAAGGAGATGTCTCAAGGGCAAATGAAGCTCATGTTCAGAGGGATGCATTGATGATGATTTCAAGGCATGAAAATGTTCACAGGTCACAGAATGGGTCCTCCATTGTGCGGGATGGGGAATGGTAAGGACGGTGACAAATTACTGTGTAACAACGAGAGAAGCAGATGAGGCTATGAAGCCTTGCATTTTTAAATCTCATCGTTTGTGTATGTTTGCAGGATGTGTAGAATATGGTGTACAGTTGGGTGAAACTATCAAAGAGATGAACAAAGCTCTTAAGGTGAAGTATGATGGAGAATGCTTTTCAGAGGAGGAAGGTACCGATTTGTTGCAGGAGAAAGAATTCATAGATGAATTCTTGTTTGGTGTAAGACATCCAGTTGAAGCTATTATGGAGCATAAGCATAATGAAAATGTTGAATTGATATTCCAAGGAGGTAAACAAATGAATTTTTTTGATGAAATTGCTGATAGAATTTTACAATGTGATGGTACAGAAGCCAGGACAACTCAGGAAGATTTCTAGAAGAAGAATGAAGCTAGGAATGAAGGTTGTGATGAAACGCTGGAAAGATTTCACATGGAAATAGAGTTCTTGGAACGATGGCTTAAGGAACCTAAAGGGGAGATGAAACTTGCAGAACCTGATATAGAAGAGATTGCAGGTACTGTGCATGAAAGGGATGAAATGTTTTTAACATTTATAGAGTTGAGCAAATGTTATAACTTTTCAAATAATAATGTGATTGTAGGTACATAAGGAAACATAAATAAATATGATGTTGAAATCAAAGAAATTGAGCAGGGGGTATTTGGAGGTAATATGAAAGATCAGGAATAGAAAGGAAGTTGTGTCCTTAGAGACATAAAGGAAACAGAAGTATTGAACCAGTAGGATAAAGATGAAAACAGCCAGCAGTTCAAAACAGGATCTACCGAAATCCAGAAAATCAATGATGGGAGATTGGTGGTTGAAGCATCAAAAGAGGCTGAAAGGTCTTATATTTTTAAAACTAACAGTTTATTGATGAATGCATGTACAACACCAAACGAGAAATATGTTGCTATAAAATCAATCAGTGACTATATTTGTAATCAAGAAGGAGTTCTTGATTATTCTTCATTGCATGAAGTTGAGTGTTCAGCACAATTGGAGATGGAAGCATCCAACAAAGAGGAATTACTCAGAGGAATTGGAAAAAGAAAGTGTTGGAGAAGCCAATGGAATCCGATTGATGGAGTAAGTGATGAATTACAAAATGGAAGTGATACATTAAAGGACCAGCGGTAGAATAGAGTTTGGAATCCTAGAGGGAGAAAGTTATTTGAGACTTGTGGTTGTCACATTATTACAGAAAAGTGATAGATCTCATAGACAGGAGTCTATGGAAACTTCTCTACATGGGGAGTCTGATGCGGGAGCATCCTGCTTGGTTTTTATTAAAATATTGTGTAATTAGAGGGGTGATATCTTTTAATTATTTTATAAATTATTATCCTCATTTTTAATAAATTAAGAGAGAAAAATATTAGTGTGAGGATTATTGTAAATATTCTTTTAATAAATTAAAGATATGAGAGGAGTTGAATTAGGTGGATAATCTAGGGATTAGGAATTCCTTAAACGGGACTTAGTTGAGTCCAAAAAAAGATAAATCTAATTTAGATTTTAGTTTAGATTTGTGTGGAGGAAATTATGGATTGGAATAAATTCATTATTATGTATAAATATGAGGAGTGTGTGAGGATGGGAAAACAGTGAGGAATACAGAGCGAGAGAGAGAGAGAGATGATTTGCGAGATTTTGTAAAAGGGCCGAGAACCGAGAGGCCATCCATTGTAATATTCAGCCAAGGAATTTCTTGTGTTGTTATATATCAGTATTTTGTTTGTATGTCTCTCTTTTCTTTATGTATATGTTAAACTGAATCAAATTTAGTTTTTAATGAAGGGTTTTCTTGAGAATATTCATACTGAATGAAATACACACTCTATTATATGCTAGGATCTATTTTCTAGCAGAATCCTGGCATCATTTGGTATTAGAGCCTTGATTTTTTCTTGAGCATTGCAGAGAATTCCACCCAGAGGAGGAGCTGGAGTAGGCCGAGCTGGGATAGGTCGATGGAGACCTATAGAAAACACAGTTTTTCTAGATGAAATCAGGCACTTGCGTACAAGAGTGGCTACAATGGAAACTACTCAGAGGAAGCTCGAGCAGATGATGGGTGTGTAGTTGAGATGTGAAGAACTCAGAGAGGCTGAGTCGAAAATGGATGTTTCCATTTGTGGCCCAGAAGAGGGTGAATTTTTGGGTGAAGAGATCAATGAGGAAGATCTCATGAACTATTGGAATAGTTCAGAAGAATCTAAAAATGTGTTGATGAGAGAAGGAGATGAGGCTATGAAGCCTTGCATTTTAAAATCTCATCGTTTGTGTATGTTTGCAGGATGTGCAGAAGATGGTATACAGTTGGGTGAAACTGTTAGAGAGATGAACAAAGCTCTTAAGGTGAAGTATGATGGAGAATTCTTTCTAGAGGAGGAAGGTACTGATTTGTTGTAGGAGAAATAATTCATAGATGAATTCGTGTTTGGTGTAAGACATCCAGTTGAAGCTGTTATGGAGCATAAGCGTAATGAAAATGTCGAATTGATATTCCAAGGAGGTAAACAAATGAATTTGTTTAATGAAATTGCTGACAGAATTTTACAATGTGATGGTACGGAAACCAGGACAACTCAGGAAGATTTCCAGAAGAAGAATGAAGCTAGGAATGAAGGTTGTGATGGTACGCTGGAAATATTTCACATGGAAATAGAGTTCTTGGAACGATGGCTTAAGGAGCCTAAAGGGGAGATGAAACTTGCAGAACCTGATACAGAAGAGATTACAGTTACTGTGCATGATAGGGATGAAATTTTTTGAACATTTATAGAGTTGAGTAAATGTTATAACTTTTCAAATAATAATGTGGCTGTAGGTACAGAAGGAAACATAAATAAATATGATGTTGAAATCAGAGAAATTGAGCAGAGGGTATTTGGAGGTAATATGAAAGATCAGGAACAACAAGGAAGTTGTGTCCTTAGAGACATAAAGGAAACAGAAGTATTGAACCAGCAGGATAAAGATGAAAGCAACCAGTAGTTCAAAACAGGATCTACCGAAATCCGGAAAGTCAATGATGGGAGATTGGTGCTTGAAGCATCAAAAGAGGCCGAAAGGTCTTATCTTTTTAAAACTAATAGTTTATTAATGAATGCAGGTACAGCACCAGACGAGAAATATGTTGCTATAAAAGCAATCAATGACTATAGTTGTAATCAAGAAGGAGTTCTTGATTATTCTTCATTGCAAGAAGTTGAGTGTTTAGCACAATTGGAGATGGAAGCATCCAACAAAGAGGAATTTCTTAGAGGAATTGGCAAAAGAAAGTGTTGGAGAAACCGATGGAATCCAATTGACCAAGTAAGTGATGAATTACAAAATGGAGTTGATACTTTAAAGGACCAGTGGCAGAACAGAGTTTGGAATCCTAGAGGGAGCAAGTTATTTGAGACTTGTGGTTGTCACATTATTACAGAAAAGCAGCAGACCTCATAGACAAGAGTCTATGGAAACTTCTCTACATGGGGAGTCTGATGCAGGAGCATCCTGCTTGGTTTTTATTAAAATATTGTGTAATTAGGGGGGTGATGTATTTTAATTATTTTATAAATTATTATGCTCATTTTTAATAAATTAAGAGAGAAAAATATAAGTGTGAGGATTATTGTAAATATTCATTTAATAAATTAAAGATAGGAGAGGAGTTGAATTAGGTAGATAATCTAGGGATTAGGAATTCCTTAAATGGGACTTAGTTGAGTCCAAAAAAAGATAAATCTAATTTAGATTTTAGTTCAGATTTGTGTGGAGGAAATTACAGATTGGAATAAATTCATTATTATGTATAAATATGAGCTGTGTGAGGATGGAAAAATAGTGAGGAATATAGAGCGAGAGAGAGAGAGATGATTTGAGAGCTTTTGTAAAAGGGCTGAGAGCTGAGAGGCCATCCATTGTAATATTTGGCCAAGGAATTTCTTGTGTTATTATATATCAGTATTTTGTTTTTATGTCTCTCTTTGCTTTATGTATATGTTAAACTGAATCAAATGTAGTTTTTAATTAAGATTTTTCTTGAGAGTATTCATACTTAACAAAATACACACTATACTATATGCTAGGATCTGTTTTATAGCAGAATCCTAGCATCATGTTCCACAAGGTTCCTACAAGATGGTCCATGTAATATGGACAAACTCATTATTTATCCTCTGAGATGCCCTTATTGACTATTTTTATTGTCATTAATAGTTTAGAACCATCTCAAGAATAAATAACACTAGGAAGCTTGTCTAAATAAATGTTTATGATCTATATAGTACATACAATGAATGATGTGTGCACCAATTATAGAAACACCAACTCATCATATTGTTTTAAAGCAATCCGGGAAACTTTGTGAACCTCTTCCAGAATAGTATCTTAAAATAAGTGTTTTCCTCTCTTTAGGAACACCAACAATTATCTTATCAATATCCCTATGGAACCCCATATCTAGAAAATGGTCAAATTCATCAAAGTACGAGCACTTTCACACCCATTAAATGACTTGAGACAGTTGGCGTCTTCTCTATATGGTTCCAAAGCCTTCCAAGAGCGGCCACTAATATCCAAGAACTCATCAAAACTATCCATGACAGAGGGATTTCAAGGACGATTGACATGGTTGCTTTTCATCTTTTTTTCATGCAAGTTGGAAAATGGAACAACCTGCATATTTTATTTGGTAAATATTTTCATCGTACTTTATTGTTTAGGTGACATTGCAAAAAAGATGTGATGTGGTTCCAACGAAGTAGACAACATTGATGTTCTGCACTCAGAAGAAGTTGTGGGAAGATCTGACACTAGAATAATATTGAAAAGGAGAGGAATATGAACATGGTAGGGAATTTGTTTTCAAAAAAATGGTAGTATCTCTCATACTTTTTTTTTTTCAAAAAATCTTGCCTCCCATAACATGTTCCAGAAGGTTCCTACAAGATGGTCCATGTAATATGGAAAAACTCTTTATTTATCCTCTGATATGCCCTTATTGACTATTTTTATTGGCATTAATAGTTTAGAACCATCTCAAAAAGAAATAACACTAGGAAGCTTGTCTAAATAGATGTTAATGATCTATATAGTACATACAATGAATGATGTGTGCACCAATTATAGCAACACCAAATTTTCAAATGTAAATCTACCTTCAAGATAGTCTGCAACTCCAATGTTGTTGGAGCTTTCAAGAGTTGCATGTTTTCTTTAGCAAGATGAAGTCTCTCTCTCTCTCTCTCTCTCTCTCTCTCTCTCTCTCTCTCTCTCTCTCTCTCTCTCTCTCTCTCTCTCTCTCTCTCTCTCTCTCTCGGTATCTATATATAATACGCATCCAACAAGGGAGGTAGGAATACTGAAAGGATCTAGTTGGAGTCTAGATCAACAACTCAAAATATTGGTATCTACTGGAGATGTGACATCTATTGCTACAAGTCCCTATGAAGGGACAAAGGTATTTTTCTACATTCAACATTTTTTTGTGAGGAATCCAACTATTCGTCTTCAAGAACCACATGATCATTGACTACACAATAGCTTCTATAGTTTCTAACCAAAAATTTCATATATATAAAAAAGAAATGAAACCCATGAACACAATCACAACCTATCATATAATTCTCCATGATTTTGAAAACCCTAGATAGGGAAAACCAAGAGAAACCTTAGCTCCACCAAAGATACTCCAACAACCTAAAATAACCATGAGAAAAACCTCCATGTCTGAGTATCTTTTGTGGAGCCACTGTAAACCTTAATTTATTTTGGAATTGTATTATTTCATATTTGAATTCGAGCTTACCACTGCCTTGCATACCTTGTCACTCCCATAAATTATGTTATTTCAAAGATTTTACTTCCAGATTTTCATAAATAAAATTTCCTCAATAAGATAGTTGAACACTTCCATATTAATATTTAGATTATATACCAATAATATATACTTTTTTTGTACCAATCAATAATTGTATCACGAAGAGAAATCACGTCACAAGCAGCAATTGAACTTGGTTGGAGAGGATATTAATTTATCCTCTCAAGTGCCTGAGATAGACCAAGAAAATTTTGTATAATACTACTCAATCACTAAGGATTTTTTATAAATTATCTCTTTATTGGACTCAAAATTTCTCAATTAGCAACAAATAATGATTGTTAAAATACTTTGATACATCCTTCTATGGATGCATTTGTTTGAGTAATATGAACGGTGAGATTCCAAAGTGTCATTATGAATTTAGTTGTGGATATTTGAGATTGCTTGACAAAGACATCATTTGTTGAGGAAAATGAAACTTTAGACAATGATCATCTTCTTTATCAGAAAGAACAAATGGAATCTGAGGAAGATGCTGAATGACTTTTCCAGAGAATAGAGAAATGTGCTTTTGTAGCTTTTAAGATATCCTTTGTTTATGCATTTTATTGTGTTGGTGAAAAACATGAATTTTATAGTATATTTTATTTTGAGAAAATCATTTCTTTATCAAATTCATTATACAAATTAGTATGGATTCCTGGATAGTTTCTTGACATTGTATTACCTACCTAAATCTTTAGTTATGCTTATTTTGCGTTGTAGATTCTTGACTTTGTTTTCATGGAGCAGAAATCTTGGCTGATTCTTCTCCTCCAATACCTCTTCCACTTCGAATTGACCCAAAGCCTAAGAGCGGTATCAGGTATGATGTATCTCGTTTAAGTTCCATTTATGCTTGAAGTAGTTAGATCATGGGTTATGCTGGCAAGGGTTTCGACTACTTTTTGGGTTAAGAAAGTATAGAACAATTAAACGATTACAAAGTTGACCCTCCAAAGATGAGACATTGATATTCAAAAGAGAGACAATAATCCAGATTTTCAATGGTCCACCCTTTGTTATTGTCAACATGAGTTTGACCCTTAAGTGTAACCAATTTCTTAATTTATTGCATTTGGATGAATCCATAATCACAAGAGGAACTATAAATATGGTTCAACTGCATGGAAATGCCAATATGGTTATATTTATATCTTTATGACCATTTACAATTATCATGAGTCACTATTAGTGGTTTTCTTGTCATTCCAAGCACTATCATGATTTAAAATTGACATAATTACTATCTCATGGACTGTGATTCCTCTCTTACTATATACAGACAAGGAAAATTGTTGGGTTCCAACATGTCCCTAGTTTAGATTTTCATTATTTTTATAAAATAATTATACCTTCCACATGAAGAAGAGGAGCAAAAATATGACATACATACTAATTTTTTTGCCACAATGCTTTGTGATATTTCATTCAACTTGGATTTTTATTTATCCATGATCAAATTGAATTTTTTCCCCAATCACAGATCACAATATTCTTATTTCTAAATTTAGGATATTTTGTTACACGTTTTCTTACATCTACGACACTCCAATTTTCCAATTGGTCATAGCTGAAGATTTTTGTAACTCCCATCTTACTTATGCATGCAACACTCTCATGAACCCACAAATGCCACTTTATCTTTTATGCTCTATTTAATTACATGAACTGGAGCAGTCATCAAATGGTTAACTTAAAAAATGTGATTTGAATCAGAGCTAGATAAAACCGGATCAAAAAACTGGTTGTCAAAAAATACATAAATGATTCAAAATTAGGAAAAAACATATATATTAATGTGCATCCATATGAATCACAACCATTATATAAAAATGTTTCCATTTAACTTGAGTTTTCCTAGGCACATATTTAGAGGTTTCCCAACATGAAATTCCTAAATAATATGTTGTCCTGAAGCCTACTGTCTTTCATATCATAGTTAAAATCTAAAGTCTTTAGCACCCTTAAACCTGGCACTAGTCTGAAACTCCAATACCATACTAAGAGCATATTTGTGCTAAGAGAGTTCACCATGCATTTAAAACCACATTTTTTCTTAAGGGTGAGAGTGGTTCTATATCTCATAACTCTGTTTGAAGGAAAAAAATTTGTATCATACAACATAGGCAAGTTTGAAATGTTTGTTCTATAGCTAGAAGTATTGTTATGACATTTTTCACACACCAACAATAAAGATGCAACATATTGTGTGCATCCTTAGATATGTTTGACACTGCAAGCTAACTGTTTAAATAAATTCATGTATAAAAGTTATATATTAGCAAAATAACCATCAATATTTTTCTTCTAACATTTTGGGCTGAATTCACAATAGTATGCTAAAAATTTTCATTTTAATGTCCGAAAATTAGGATATATTAATGTGAGATATATACTCTAAATCTTCGGGTTATCTATTTTTCAAATTTGAGCTTTTTTAGGCTACATCTTTGGGTTATCTAATTGTTTGAACTTTGAAATTTGAAGAAATTCCTGAATGGACTTCATAAATACTCAACATATAGTGGTAAGGAAGTGGTACCATAATTTTTGTTATTTCAAATATTTCCAAGGACTTGGTGCAGTGCCTCAACCTACCCATGACCCCTCACCCATCCCCCTACCAATTGGGTTGGGTGAAAAAAGAGGGCCCTTGCCTTATAGTCTCATAGCACTGTGTTGTGAACTTTTCTATTGGTCCTTTCTATGACACAATGGTATGTGATGTTTCTCAATTGGATTGTGCCGATCTCCTGCTTGTTAACCCTTACCAACAACAATGACATGCTATCTATAATGCTAAACTTCCAAATTTTCACAAAATACAATGTCTTGAATAAATACTTATCTATATCGAATATATACTTATGTTTAGGATTATATAGTTTGTGTTGGAGCTATTCCTTTATGTTTTCCTACAATCATGATGTTGACAAGATTTAGCTAAATTTTTTCATCAATTGCTCATAGAATATGCAAAAGGAAATGATTGTCAAAATGTGGCAAAAATTATTTTTCTCCTGATTTCTTTTTTATTGTTCATGAAAAGATAATCATGTTGTAGGAATGAGTTATCTTAGAGTTTTTTTCAATTATTTTCCTCCCATTTTTTTACAAGGATGTAGATTACATTTTCCTATTGATGTTTTTTTCATGTATCTTATCGATCCTCAAATGTTGGTAATGGAGAGGATCTTGAGAATTAGTCATGGAAACAGACTCTATTAGAGGTTAATGTTACAATACCACTTACACCTGGTACCAAGAAATTTTTAATGGTATGTGCATAAAGAAAATTTATCTAATGACATGGTTGAAAGGTAAAATTCATGTCTTAGTTGTAAGTCATTTATTTTCATTTCTTAGTTGTAAGTCATCTGTTTGATTTTAAGCTTTATTAGATCAATTATTTCACTAATCCAATATGCATGGCCATTATTTCTCACTCGATGTAAGTTAATTGACATGGTTAATATAACATTCAATTCTAAGCCACTTTTATTTTAAGTCATAGATTATATTGATTAAAAGGATGTTCATATTTTGATTGGTTTACTGGGAGCTTGATTTAAAAAAGTTTTGTAAACCCCACGTGGATGTTATTTTTTCACAGTGAGATCTTTGCACCAATAAGGTCGGATGAGTCCTGGAACATAGGTATACATCAAGCACATATTTGGCCTTTGTTGTGTATTTTTTATTCCTTATATCAATGATGGATCGTTATTGATTGATTTAAAACAAAGGATGGGAAGGTCCTGTCAATTCTCTTGACAAAACAAAATCAAATGGAGTGGTAGAATTCTGTTTTAAAGGGTGAGCTATAAATCTGATCTGGATCCAGAGACATGAGAGACAATGGAAAAAATGATGGTATTGACGAGTCTTCCCCGCTAATTAGCTCTAAATGTTAGGCCACTGCCCAAATTTCAATTATCTACAATGGAAATAGTGACTATCTTTAATATTTGTATAAATAGCGAGTCTTGCCATTGTCATATTCTTTTCCTATCAATTATATTAATTTTTCAAACTCCAACTAGTTTGTTGTTGAACTAATTAAAGCTTTGATGACAAACATATAGTTTTCAATGCTCTTTTCTAAATTTGTTTTCTTGAGAAAATTTATCTTTTTACTTTATGTACCACATTGCTACTGTGTGACATATGCTATGATATAATTGCCTGGATAAATAGAAATAAGTGTTATACAACGTAGTATTTTTTAAATCTGAAGAAACAGGATTTCCAAATACAAATTTTATTAATTAAGAACATATTTTAGACTCCTTAGCTAAGTTATGGTTATATATCGGTAGGGAATTTTGTGTATGATGATGTTGTGTTGTCTCTTTGGTTTCTGTCAGGTAAGATGGTTAATAAGGACTGTGTTCTTGAGCAACATGCACATATCTTATTCTACTATCGACAGGGATCTCCATGGTTTTCATGCATGGCAATGGAAACATAGATGTTTTGCTTGTTTAGTAAAAGTTTGTCGAGACTTCAATTTATTGAAAATTATATAATTTAGAATCTATAAAGGTTTCAAGGTATAATTTTTAAAATTCTTATTCTTTAAAAGGTGCTAGCTCAATGGAAGAGCACCTACATTATAAGCAGCGGGTTGGTGGTTCGATTCCATCGTTTCCTGATATTCAAAGAGAATGGCGACAATCAGTTTTTGGTGACGGATGCTCTTTTGACCATCACCAATGAACTTACAGTGACATTTTTCGACCCTCACCAAAATATGAAATGGTGATGGTCAACAAACGCCACCATATATACACATCAATAGTGATGACCATGAAAGGTCTGTCACCATAAATCATTGTTGTTGATATGAAATGGCGAGGGTCATTGTTTGTCATTATAGTCATTATTCGTGACAGACAGTGATGTCACTTTGAGCTTATCATGACATTTTTTGACCCTCATCAAATATGAAATGGTGACGGTCAACGAACATTGCCATATATATGCACCAATAGTGACAGCCATGAAAGGTCCATCACAAAGAATCATTGTTGTTCATATGAAATGGTGACAGTCACTATCCCTCATTATAATAAATATTTGTGATGAAACTTAAATGTCACCACAACACATACTTTCGGCGATTCCACCTTTGGTGACGTTCAGTTTTTTGGTGACGGTGGCTATTGTCCACCATTATTGCTCATATGAAATGGTGACGATCACTATCCATCATGACGGACCTTGAATGTCACCACAACACCTAAAATTTTGGCGATGCCACCTTTGGTGATGTTCAATTTTTTGTGACGAAGGCTCTTTTGACCCTCACCAATGAGCTTATGGTGACATTTTTCACCCCTCACCAGTGTCCTTTTTTCTTGTAGTGATGGAAATCAATAATGGTGCTTCCAATGAAAACTTGTGTCTTGTTTGCATATTTAAGAAACTATTAGAGGTACTTTCCATATTCGAGAGCTCCACATGCTAGCACTTAAAGCGACTAGGGAAATTTTCACCCTAATATAAGCTTGAAGTTGTTAGCACAATTCTTTGCTAAGTCATGAGTCTATTTTAAATTTTTTTTTTTTAGGATTAGACTTTGAAAATTTCAAAAAAACATTGGTCGCTATCGAAATTTCTGATAGCGCATGTTTTAGCCTTTTCAGAAAGTTTGTTATATTCATGTTTTTGTCTGTTTTTTCTTTTATTCCGATGCTTCCAGAAATTCAGGTAACATCCTGTGTTTTTAAAAATAATCGAAAAAGCACATCCTCTTTTTGTCAAGCCATGTGTTATGGTGTAAATACGTTTCAAATAATTTATTTTTTTTATTTATATCTTGTGATAGGAGTCATATGCAGGCAGATTTGTTTAAGTCAAGTCATGGTATACCTGTAATGCTTAGGTGTTAACCGGTAGTAATAAACTCAACCGTTAATCTCGTCCTGTCTCTCATCCAATTCAGTTAATCTCATGTCAAGTTACATGTTTTTCGAACAGAGAAGATTGTGGATCATCAAACTTAATGCAATGACCGTTTGGTTGGTAGCATAACGGTGTTACCCAAAAATTTAGGCCAACAATCAATAAAGTCATTGGAGGTGACTACCAGTCACAGATCCGCTTTCCTCAAGCAATCTGTAGCGTTTCATATGAAGATACGCAACCAAATGAAGATTATGATAGCCATCACATGGTGCACACTACAGTCAAGGAGATTTGACATCATGAAAATCTATTGCATGGGGTAATGAACCACGGTTTTTGTTTTAAAACCACCGAAAAAGTAGGAGAATTATCAGTTGAGAGTCTAGCTATTGGAGATCGAATTTAATAGAGTTGCAGTTTGAGGAGTATATATTTCAGACATTATTTAAGAGGAAAACACAAGTAACACTTGTAAGGTGAAGCTCTTCTAGCTCTACCACCTATCAGTTTCAGAGACATAGTTATTAATTTCTGAATATGACTAAAAGAGGAGTGAAGATAAAACAAATTGAGCCATAGGGTGTTGACCTAGTGGATGAAAATTCGAAGGTGAGAAGATTTTTTATCCAAGAAGGGTGGTATTATTTGTGCACTATACTAGGAAGCTCTCACTTAAGAGTGTCTCAAAATTTTTCAAACTCTTTCAATGGACAAGAAGCCACAATCTATGGTCTTACATTGTAGGTTTCAGCAAACTCAATTGTTGAGGCATTTAACCTTCCACGGGAAGGAGAGAGGTGGTTTAAAGGTTAGGTTATCACTGGAGGAGAACTCAACATCTTCCTTAAGGTTGCACATATAGATCCAAATTGGGCCAAGGGAATTCCAAGCAGTTATCTCAAAAATGGTTGGGCAGAAGCTATTAAATTTATCAAGGTTTACCTCACTTGTGAAAGGAGGTATATAGTTGTGTTTCTTTATCATATGAGATTTATTTTTCATGTTTTAGGTATGAAGACCTTAAATCTTCCATTCTTCTTGCTAAAGAGTCTAACAAATATGTCAACAAGGAGTCAAACTCACATTGTTGTTTCATTATATATCTTGTATCATCAAGCTCTCATCAAGGTTTTAGTTGAAGAAGAGTTGGGGAAAATAAATTAGACCTGGGACCATTTATTGTTTTATAGGGCGGGCCAACCTACACCTACACCTCCAGTTTCACAAAAACTCCCTCAGCCTATAAAAAGAATCAAGAGGATGTCTACAAAGGAGAACATCCATAAGGCCAAGGGCAAGAAAGAAAAGGTTTCTTTAGTCAAGGCTGAGAGAAAGTTGGAAAAAGGAGAGAGCTCCTTTGGAAATAAACCCAAGTCTATGAAAATGGTGCCCCCATTTCTCCTTTTCCCAATGTCTACACTAGAGCTCGAAGAGAAAGGTCTGCAAATGCGGAGAAATCTAAAGCACAGATGCTACTGAAAATTCTGAAAGAAGATATTCATCAAAAGATGCAGAAAGAGTATCAGACTATAAAGTATGATGAAGAACTCCTCAAATATGTTGGATATGATATCAGTAGTAAGAAGAACAAAGAGGAAGCCAAACCTGTTGGTGGTACTAGAAAAAGGCATACCAGAGACAGCAATAAGTTCAGGCCTAAGTCCAAGGCTTTGCACAATCCAATCTTAATGACATAGGTCATTGACATAGAAGGTAAATCTGAAGGGTTAAAGACAGAGAAAACCAGGAAGAAAGATAAAAACAAAACCCCTTCAGAGCAACACTCATAACCCTCAAAGAGAACAAAGATAAAAAAAGGTTCTAAGTAGGAGAAGGCCATTTTCAAGGAAGTAGCCACAAGAAAAAACAGATCAAAATCAGCTGCTAACAGTAAGACATACTTGGATAAGTTTGTTGAAGCTGCAACCCACATGGAAGGAAGGTAAAAAAAAAAATTGGTACTAACACTTTTTTTCTTATCAATCACAATTTTGAACAGCAGCTTAGATTTCAAAGAATATAAGTCTGCACAAGTTTTTCAGCATTTTCTCTGCATTTTTGAAGAAGAAACAGAGTGCTACCAAAAATTCTGGTAGCATTCCAGTTTTTACGCAGTTACAAGTTTTTACCATAATTTCTAGTGGCACCTGTTTTAACTGAATTTTGACACTTGTCAGCAAATTTTCCGAGCCAGTCAAGGAAGGATAAGGACCCATAACCAAATGGATATAACAAGTGATGGTGAAAGGTGGTAGTATGATGTTGTTGGAGGTCTTCTTCTTCTTCTTCTTCTTCTTCTTCTTCTTTGTACTAGGAGAATCGGCAATGGCACCGGTATCGTACTCGCGTGACACAGGGTCGAATCCTGCTGGCTACCACTATACTCCTAGGAGGAACTACCAAGCCCTCCACAACAGCCCTCGGGTTATCTGGGACTTGAACTTGTGACCTGCACAGTGGCACGAATGCCTTAGCAGTGCGTCCGCTGGCCACTAGACCAAACCCCGACGGGCTTGTTGGAGGTCATATTAAAAGAAGATACATTTTTATTTAAACACCAAATATACAAGGAGAAAAATCAGCAGAAAAATGGGCAGCATGACAGCACACTCAACATTTCAGCCCAGATTTCTTCTCTTCTTTCTTCTACATCTATCCTTTCAGTTAGATTTCGATGGGATATGGTCGTAATGTCTTGACACCTATGTAATTTTAGGAGTAATGTTTCCTTATTTTTAAAAGAGATGGATTTGGTGCCTCTCCTTCTGTATACTATTTGTAAAAACAATTTCTAGGTGGGATGTTGGTCTACCTAAAGACTAAATATAATAAAGAAAATCCTTTTTTACTTTATGTTGGAGGATTTTGTGACTCAAGGACCATATAATTTATGGTGTGTCTTCTTTATTTGTTAATTTATTCTAATCATGAGTTGAAGCGGCTAGTAAGGTGTGAGTGAGAAACTATTAAAGGATTTAATAGTAAATTATTTGCTTTCAACTTTCTGCAAATCATATATGTGTTGTAGAACATGTTAGTGAAGATTTGATAAAGGATTTGTGTAATACTTTATAAATGAAATCTACTATTTGAATGTTGTTTACTTTTCATAAACAAAGTTTGTGTAAAGAGCCATCATTATAGCTGTGTGACTGATTTAGGATATGAATATTTCCTAGAATAGGTACCAACTATCCATCTTCTCCATTTGTTACAGTCTTCTCCCTATACTACCAATTTACCCATACAATTTATACTTTCCACAGCTTTCCAAATGCATGAAATTATTAAAGAATATAAAAATCATTTCAAAATATTTGAGCAATCATCCCACCACTCAAACAACCCTTTAAAATTTGAAATGAACTATGATGTGTAAGGCTTACTCTTTTTGCAGTCAAGGACTGACTCCTTGTGCTAACATATTTGGCATTGTTTTCGGGGAGGCGAATTGAATTTTATCCCTAGGTGAATGACAAAGTTATAAGTCTGATTCTGAGGTGTACAGTTCCAATTGTCTTTTTAGACTGATTTACACCTAGCGACTCCATTGTTGAAGTTCTAGCTCCTAAAAGGACTAGAACCAAGGTTAACACATATTCCCCTTTGAGAATCCAAGTTTCTTACCCTGAAAAGCTAATAAAGAAAAATATTAAACCAAATTTTGCTGCCTCTACTACTATTTTCTCAAAGGTTTTCCCTAAAAAAGTCCTCCAAACTTTATCCCCTGATTTTGCAGAAAATCTTGTACCTTCCTTATTTTCCAACCAACAAATAGTCTCTACATCACAATTTGGTACTTCATCATCTGCTATTCAAAATCCACCAATTTTTATTCCAAAAATCCCAACAACTCACATCGTGGTAGGTCCAAACCCACCCCCTAATTGAATGGATGCAATCGTTGTTGCAAGGTATGCCCCTTTGGTTTTACCTCAGCCTATGAATGCATTACCTGCAGTAGATTACCTCAATTACATGCCTAATTTTAGTGGTGAGGGAGAGGTAACAGATAAAGAACACCTTGTTGATTTTTATGCCTATTGTAATATCCCAAATTGAATATTTTAACTAAAATTGCAAAAATTCACTTAACCCCAAATTTCTCATAAAATTATCATGCATTTAACAAAAGATTTCCATGTAAAATAAAACATACAAGTACATGCAAATCCATAATACCATTATATAAGAAATAACTTAAATTTATTATAATATAACTGGGGTTACATGATGGAATGAGAAATAGTTGAGATAACTGAAATAGGACTGGCCTCAATGATCTACTACAATACTGCGTCAGCCTCTCAAAACTAAATTGTTGCACTCTCCCTTCGGAAAAAAACTGCCACTGAATCCACTTAAAACAATGAAGCACCAATTAAGGATCTGAATGATCCTCACTCCAATATCCCTGAAGCTTTGTGAAACTCCAGAATGAATTCTCCTCAAGAGAGTTGGGTTTCCATCCAACACCCATCAACACACCCGAGGGTTTCTATCCTGGGGCTACCAATGGAGAAGAGAACTGGGTTCTCAAGCTCACATACAAGAATAGATATCAAATCCAAGATATTTCTCAATTGCTTCCTCCTCTTCTTTTATATATCTCATGGATCCTTCTAGATCCTTATTTTATTATTATTTTAATCATGGAGCACTTTTCCCTCTTATTTTCCAATTAAAATATTCCTTTTAAATGTCGGAAAAAGTAAATCAACTACCATGTCTCCTCAGTGAAACTCGTGTCCAACTAACCCATCATGTAGGTATTCTCGTCTTGGTTCCAACGAGCTATTACACTACGGTGTTATATCATGTATTCCTCCCAGAATTCCACCTTGAGCGTAATTAATTGAGTTAAGCCCAAAATAACTTAGTTTTTTGAAAGTTGTCAGAATGCACTAGAACGAAAGGAAAACAGGGCAAATGATGGAATATATCAAGTGAATGTCACCGATCCTAATAGAAACTCCTCAAAACTCCTCCAAAAATCCCCTGGGCCCACTAATGACACCAACCTGTACCTGTGACCTATCTGCTCCCAACTCTGGAAGTCCATCCCAACCCTGTCATAGGTGACCCCAATAAAGGAATATTACAGACCTTCCGCCACCCTGTTGGCCCAATGCAACTGAGACCCACTGCCCAGATCCCATATAAACCCCTGGGTGTTGCTATGCTCCTGTTTCAAGTCACTTGGAACAGACACCTCAATGCTAGGATCCCAAATTGATCTCTCCTTGCGCCTATCATCAATCAATACAATCGGATCCCTATGCTACCATGGCCAATAATCGCCTAAATCCCATGCCTCTAACTGTGCATTATCTCTAGTTGTAGTTGTCGCTGCATGAAGCGAGGACCAACTCAACCACTCTCTCTAATCCAACCTCCAGTCTAGGCCGAGGCCAATCCTGATCTGTGGATGTCGAGCTAGTGCTACTGAAATACTGATGGATTGTCAGACAACAATCCATGACCCAATGGAACATGTAACATCTATCTCGTCAAGTGCTCCTGCTGAAATGTACCCGAGACTAAGAATGATACTCTATCAATAGAATACCAACTCATCACCTCTTTCTAGTACAGATCCTGACTCAATCTCATGCTAACCCTGCTCTCTTAAAGTCGTGATGGAATCCTGAAGAATTGTCGACATGTGCCCCACTACCAACTAGAAATTCCTGCAGCTATCATGTCTAAGGGTCCATGCTCTGCTATTCTCCCTACGCAAAATACCGTACCATCAATAGGGTACAAACTCATGACCTCCCACAAATCTATCCTGGAAGAATAATCCAATGTAGTGATATCGGCATACGGAACACGTCTGGAGTGTTATCGTCGTCCCATACTCAACTCATGCTTCTTTGTCCTGCCTATCAACAAAAACTTCTTGAAAAACAAGGCCCCTCTCTCTATAATAGGCCAAAGTGGGAAAGATATGTTGCAAGTCCCACAAATGTACACCTGGAGAGTGCTGCTCCCTGAAATTACTACAGTTCTGCTAACCGTATGCACATCTACCGACACCTCATCAATGTGTCAGCCCAAAGATGGATGAACCACCATATCCAACATATCCTCCCTCTCTTGATCATAAATGTCATACTCCTTTTGTCTACTAGCCTCCTATGGAACTATCCCATCAACCTCCAACATCTCATGAGAATAAGTATCTGAAACTACTACCACCATACTAGATGCCTATGCATATTTCCGCTCCTCTTCAATGGCTAACTCCAAGGTTAGCCACATATCCATCACAGACTCAATGTGAGCCTACATCTAGATCTCCCCCCAAGGACTATCATGCATGATATGTGTAGCCTCCTCCTCAGATGACTCATGCTCCACCATATGTTGCTCTGGTTGAATCATCAAAAGTGACTCATCATCCTGAATATCTCCCATATATTCCTCTGACTTCTCATCACACATACTGGAATACAAATCCAGCCTACTGTCATAAACTCCATATGACTGTGCATGCTCCCTAGTAGTGTCCTCATATGACCCCATGTACTCATCCAAAGAAGAGTCCACCTCCTTATATATAGAAAAAATGTCCTCCTGCTCTATGTCTTCCCCCTCATCGGCATCTCTCAAGCATGAGTGACCCGACTTCCAAGTTTATTTTCAGATGAAGCAAATTTCCTTCCTCCTCAGCTCATTTTTACTGCCTCGTCCACCAAACTGGAGCAGCTCCTCCCTAGTCATATATCTCCTGAATAACCCAATGTTATTCTCAATCAACCCTTGGGCTATCTCATAAGCAGTAGGTGAGACCAACTACTCTCTCCTCCAAATAGTCAACAGTCTAACTCGCAACTCCCTGCAAATGGCATCATGATCTCTCATAAAGGATGACAATATGGACTGAATGTGTGCTATAAATATGTTAGGATAATGTCTCTTAATTCTAAAGAAGCATTGGAACATCTGCAGAATCAAGAAATCACACTCAAGATCAAGCATGATCTCACAAGTCCTGGTCATGGCCATGAGTTCTAAAACCACAATATTTTTCCCAAAGGTAGAGCATGCACTGTTGTCCAAATCCTGAAAGGTCCCTACCATCGATCTGAAAATATCCTCATAATGTCATCATTGTAAGGGGCTGTAGGGGCAGTTAGTCTCATGATGTTACTTAGACAAGTTACAACTGGAAGTGTGACCCCTCCACAAGTTTCCTCCAAGAACCTGGGTTGTATGAGAGCAAACATACATGGTTTTAAGGCCCAAATTAATTTTCTCCCATCTGAATTTTACTTTGGAAAGGAGTTCATCAAGTTTGAAAAGAACTCTCCATGTGATCTTCACGTGTTTCAAATTTGTCCCAAGCACAAGGATTTTGTGCCCTATTTCTGGTTCTTTTTGTAGGTCCCTCGATTACCCCTTTTGAAGAATGGCATAGACCCCCTTTGAGAAAGGTCTATTGTTCTGCTTAGGTTCTTGGTCCATAGAAACATTGTGGTTCAAGGCTTCAACAGTTGTGTTTCCATGTGGGTTTAAAAGGTATTTTAAGAACCCCATGTTTATGGCAACAATACAAAGATGATAACAATGAAAGGTACCACAAAAACACCCTACATACATTAATACATTTTCCAACCATCAATTGGAAATGAAACTAATGCCAACAGAAATGATGCATTATTTGCATGTTGTTACATATGATACATTGCTCATTACAATACCCTACCCCAATAGATAAATCTAGCTCCATAAAATAAATTATGCTCTAGCAAAATCATTTTTGCACAACAAGATGAATTTAGTCTAAATAATCTCAAGTGAGAAAAACGTTACCCCAGATGTAAGGAAATGATCTCTCCTCAAGCTCTGCACTGACTCTGGAAATTCAGCAACTGCTAGCTGGAAGGAACCCTTGTTTTAGCCTCCAAAGGTGCTCATAAAATTCTGCCAAATTAATCTTTGGCTCTCCACCACAAACCCAAAAAAACCCAGAAATTATTTTAGCAAATTCTACCAGTCACCCAGGACCCAAAATTTAAGCTTACTCCTTCCCCATTAGCTGCCAAATAATTATGTATGTTTGGGGCACCCAAACTCCCCCAAAAATTATGCAAAATTAGGAGCCAACTCTTTGACCCATGGCCGGAAAATGCATAAATATTTTGGGCTAATTCTGACTGACCCAAAATGCTCAAATAGTGAGAAAACCCGCTAAACTAGTGATTTTCCCTGCTATAAGAATGATGATTTGATACTCGAATATTGCCCGGTAAATTATGGAACTTTAACCACAAACTCCTTTCACAAAACCCAGAAAAATCTTGGGTAGATTCCAGAAGATACAAAAAGCCCCAATTTAGTGCAAGTTTCCTACTCTACCCCATTATGCACACTGCTCCAAATAAGATAAATTTGTATCACAATGCTCCTACACTTTAGTTCAAAAAATTTCCTGCAAAATCACCGACTTAAATGAGATAAATCTCCTGCAAAACCTTTGAAAAATAAATTGATTTATGATAGATAAACCTGGCCCCACAAATAAAATCAGCCCCAATAGATAAAATCTGGGTCTGGCAAATGAACTAGGCTCACGCAAATAAATTAGGCTCCAAAAAATAAACTTATCCAAACAATTGGTTTCGGCCCATCAAGATAAATTCCCCACAGAAGAATAATTTTGGCCCTGCAATGTAAATTTTTCCCAGCAATATAAGTTTGGCCCAACAAAATTCTCTCTGACAGCAATTATGCACTAGTTGTTGTGGATTGGCCAAAACACCCACATCTGGTGCTTAGAAAATTCTCAAAAATTACTCTCGAACTCCTCAAGCCAATCCGACCAAAACCCAGAAATGGTTTGGCCAAATCACGATCCTCCAAATTTGACCCAAATAAGCACTACGCTCTCCCAGTAGCTTTTGAATACGTTGTCTACAAAATAATCAGCGAACAACCCTTAGGCTGGCAAGATCACCAGCTCTGATACCATTGTAATATCCCAAATGGGATATTTTAACTAAAATTTCAGAAATTCACTTAACCACAAAATTCTCATAAAATTATCATGCATTTAACAGAAGATTGTCATGTAAAATAAAACATACAAGTACATGCAATTCCATAACATCATAATACAAGAAATAACTCAACTTTATTATAATATAAATCGGGTTACATGCTGGAATGAGAAATATCTAAGATAACTAAAATAGAACTGGCCTTAGGGATCTACTACAATACTGTGTGGGCCTCAAAACTAAATCGCTGCACTCTCCCTCCAGCAACAGTTGCCACTGAATCCACTGAAAATAATGAAGCACCAATTGAGGATCTAAATGATCCTCACTCCAATATCCCTGAAGCTCTGTGAAACTCCTGAATTGAGTCTCCTTAAGAGATTTGGGTTTCCGTCCAACACTCGTCAACACATCTGAGGGTTTCCATCTTCGGGCTACCAATGGAGAAGAGAACCGGGTTCTCAACCTCACATACAAGAAAAGATATCAAATTCAAGATATTTCTCAATGGCTTCCTCCTTTTTTTTTTATATCTCATGGATCCTTCTAGAGCCTTATTTTATTATTAGTTTAATCATGGAGCACTTTTCCCTCTTATTTTCCAATTACAATATTCCTTTTTAATGTCGGAAAGAGTAATTCGGCTACCATGTCTCCTCAAGTCAGTTAAACTCATGGCCAACCACCCCATCATGTATGTATTCTCGTTTCGGTTCCAACGAACTATTACACTAAGGTGTTCTATCACGTATTCCTCCTGGAATGCCACCTTGAGCGTAATTAATTGAGTTAAGCCCAAAATAACTCATTTTTCCGAAAGTTGTGAGAATGCACTGAAACTAAAGGAAAATGGTACAGATGATGGAATATATCAAGTGAATGTCACCAATCCTCATAGAAACTCCTCAGAACTCCTCAAAAAAGCCCCTGGGCCCACTGATGACACAACCTATACCTATGACATGTCTGCTTCCAACTCTGGAAGTCCATCCTAACCCTGTCATAGGTGGCACCAAAAAAAGGAATATTACACCTATGCTGACAATCTGAATAGTGAGCATGAAGATTTATGGATGATTTTATTTGTTCAGAGTCTTGAGGGTGATGTTAGGAAATGGTTCAGATCCTTGAAAGCTGGTAAAATCACTAGAATTGAAACCCTAGATGATACATTTTTAAGAAAATGGGGTGATAAGAAAGAGCTTATGTATTATATCACTGAATTTGGTGCAATAAAAAGAAAAGAAGTAGAATTAGTTTCTGATTTTTCTAATAGATTCAATAAGATGTATAGAAAAATACCTAATGAAATCAAGCCTACTGAAGCTTCAGCCAAAATCACTTATGTTGGTGCCTTTGATCCTGATTTTTTTTTTATTAAAAGAAAGAAGATCTACAACACTAACACAAATGCAGGACAATGCATTGGAGGTAGAATCTAATATGTTAGCAGCTAATAGACTCAGAGGAGGGATTGACAGAGAAAAGATAAAGCAAAAAGCTGAAGTTTCAACTTCAAGAACTTCAGACATAGATCCTAAGTTAGATCAGTTGACCAATATGGCCAAGTTATTGACTACAGATATGTCCAAGTTCAAGATGGAAGCAAGACCAGCTAGTACTAGAAATGTTTTGTTTGATAAGCCTAATAGGCAACAGTTTAGAAGACCTATTACTCCTCAAATTTTGTAGCGAGAAAGGAGAGATGTTGATGATCAAAAATTTCAGCCTCCTTTGCAGAATGATATATTTGAAGATGAAGGGGAAGCTGAAAGGTTGGATAAATCTACCGATACCAATTGCTCGAGAGATAAATAAGGGTTGATTCATCTTCCACAAGCAGAGTATGAAGATTTTATGTCATATACTCAGAATAATGAAGTGATTCCTGATCATTCCATGATTGCAGCTGATCATCAAAGAAGATATAATCTCATATCAAAGAAGATTGATGATAATCCAAATCTTGTTGTAAAACCCAAGAAGAATAAGGACGCAGTTAAAATTCCGGTAGAAAAACAAGTTGTTGAAACAAGTAGACTGAAAATTCCGGTAGCAGTTAATCCTCCTTCACTTGAGGTAAAAATTTCTCACAAACTGCCCCCTATTTTCAGTTTTGAGAATGAAATACAAAAGATGAATAGTCTTGTTCCTCTTGTATAGCTCATGAAAAATGATGATTTCAAAAATACTTTTATGAAATCTCTTCAACCTCCACCTACCGAAGTAGCTTCTGATTTTGTTAACCTTCAAGATGACAAGCCCACTGTTATTTTAGGTCCATTGGTAGAAGACAGAGATGACTCTACCCCTCCTTTCTATCTATCTCTGAATATTCATTATAAGATCTTGCATAATTGCTTAATGGACTCTAGAACCTCACATAATTTAATGCCCAAGGTAGTCATGGATGAACTAGGTCTTGAATTAACTAGAGAATACCAAGATCTCTACTCCTTTGATTCATGGAAAGTTCAATGTCTTGGTGTCATAAAATATCTTGCAATAAGCCTCTTTCAGTTACCCATGAAAGGAATGGTGATGGATATTGTTGTAGCTGACATTCCTCCTAGCTTTCACATGCTACTTTCTAGGTCATGGATTAGAAGGTTGGGAGGAACTTTGTAAATGGATTTCACGTATGCTAATGTCCCTGTTTTTGGAGGAGAAAAAGGAAAACTTTATAGAGAAGCTCAGCTGGCATATATCATTAGTGACAAAAAAAACTCCACTAATCATCCAATTTATGCTAGAACAACTGATGTTGGTTCAAGCATTTTACACATGGATAATGTTATCCTATTTGCAGAAAATTTTCATATTTTGAAGCCTGCTTAAAAACAGATCATTCATGAGGGTTCCCAGCTATGGTAAATGTAGTTTGATTGCTCATGTTCTAAAGAAGGAGCTGGTGTAGGAATAGTTCTCATTTCTCCTTTGAGAGAGAGGTCTACTTTTTATTTCAAACTTGAATTTGAAACAACTAACAATGTGGCTGAATATGAAGCTCTGTTGATTAGTTTAAAACAACAAAAGACATGAATATTGCACAAATTTATGTTTTTGGAGATGTTGAACTTATTATTCAGCAAATAAAAAATTTTTATCAAACTAGGCATTCCAAACTCATAGATTACATGAATGCAATATGGAGTATTGTAGAAGACTCATTCCTGGCTTTTAAAATTTATTTTTTCCAAGAGAAAGTAATATTTTGGCTGATCACTTTCTATTTCAGCAAGATCATTCAAGATTCCAATACCTGTAAAGCTGAAATATGAAGTGGAAGTTAGTTTCAGACCTAGCATTCCTAATAATGTCAAGAATTGGAAAGTTTTTGAAGATGATCAGGAGATTAGAAGATTCATTGAAACTGTTGAAGATTTTGTTGTCCTAAACATTGATCAAGATGAAGATCTCATGAAGGATGATGCTGATTTGCAAGACACAAAAAATCTGCAAAAACAGATTGCTAATCAACCTATCATTCAGCTGCCTACCAATCACATTCCCAAGGGGTTAATCCCACTTGAGAAGCTCTTTGATCACAATGATTTCTCAATTAAACCACAGTTGGATGAAACAAAAGAAGAATTGGAAGATTTCAATTTGGGAAAAGAAAAAGAACCAAGGTATGTGAAGTTGTCAAAAGATTTATCAAAAGAAAGAAATGTTGAATACGATAAGTTGTTTTGTGAATTTGCTGATGTCTTGCCTCGAAATACGAAGATCTTAAGATATATGATACAACCATCATTAAGCATAGAATACCATTGAAGGATGGTACTAAGCCTTTTTGGCAGAAACTAAGACAAGTCAATCAACTACTGTTACCAGTGATGGAGAAGGAAGTGAAGAAACTTTTGGATGCCAAAATCACCATTCCATTGAGATACTCATATTGGGTTTCTAATCTAGTTCCAGTAAGAAATAAGAATGGTGAAGTGAAATTATGTGTATATTTCAGGAATCTTAACAAATTCTTCAAGAAATATAATTATCCATTGACAAATATGGAGCCGCTATTCTTCAAAAGGTAACTGGTTCAGACAAAATATCCATGTTAGATGGGTTCTCCAGGTACAATCAAGTTTCTTCCTGGCCAAATGACCAAGAGAAGACAACATTCACTAATCCTTAGGGAACATTCATGTATGCAAAGATTCCATTTGGGCTTATGAATGTCGGAGCTACTTTTCAGCGTGCTATTGACTTTGCATTCATTGAGAAAATGGAAAAATTCTTGGTCATATATTTAGATGATATTATTTATTTTTCAGTTTTAGATCGAGAACACTTGAGACAAGTACTTTTTAAAAGAAAAAAAATATGGTATATCATTGAATCCAAAGAAGTCTCATATTTCTCTCAAAGAAGGTAAGATGTTGTGTCATATAGTTTCTAAATATGGAGTGAAAATTGATCCTAAAAGAGTGATTGCAATTCAAGTTTTAACACTTCCAAGATTCAAGAAAGAGGTTCAATATTTCCTTGGTAAGATCAATTTCTTAAGAATGTTCATTACAAATTTTTTTGAAGTTGTGAAGCATATTACTTGCATGTTGAAGAACGACAAAGAATTCAAGTGAACAGTTGAATCTAGAAATTCATTTGAGCTGATAAAAAAAACTATCATTGAAGCACCTAAGCTAGTAAGCCCTGAATACTCAAAGCCTTTCTTGATCTTATCATTTGCCTCCCAAGATACTATTTCTTCTATTTTGTTACAAAAGGTTCAGAAAATAAGGAAGCTCCCATAGCATTTTTCAGCAAAGCTATTAGAGATGCAGAATTGAAGTATGAAATGTTGGAAAAGCATGTGTATCCATTAGTGAAAGCTCTGAAAGCTTTTAGAGTTTATATTATGCATGCTCAAGTTATTGCCTATGTACCTTCATCTTCTGTTAGAGAGATATTAGTTTAGTCTGATATTGATGGAAAATGAATTAATTGGGTGACTAAAGTTCTTGAGTTTGATTTAGAGATAAAGCCTACTAAACTGATCAATGGTCAAGGATTAGCCAAACTACTAGCTGAAGAAAATTGTAAGGTTTTGGGCTTGAATTTCATGGATAAAAATTTTAAAGGGAAAATTTCAGAACATATTGACAACATGGCACTAGATGTAAAGCTAACTGAAAAATGAAGGTGGTATAAGGACATCATCTATTTGTAAAGCTAATTGAAAAATGAAGGTGGTATAAGGACATCATCTATTTTCTGCAACATTTTAAACCTCCTCCAAATTATGATAAAAGCATAGTAAGATCTTTGAAGCTGAAAACTGTTAAATTCTATACCAAAGATAATTGTTTATATTGGAAAGAACCTATAGGAGTTTTTTTTAGATTCATTGACCCAGATGAGTCCAAGAAAGTTATCTTTGATATGCATAGTAGTGTGTGTGGAGATCATCACTATTAGAGAACTACTGCATACAAAATATTGAGAGTTGGCTATTTTTTTCCTAGCTAGTTTTCTGATGTATGTGCTGAGGTGAGAGCATGTGAAAAATGTCAAAATTTCACCTTTAAGAAACATTTGAAATCTTTGCCTCTCAATCCCATAGTTGTTTCTACACCTTTTCAGTGATGGGACTTAGATTTCATTGGAGAAATTCATCCACCTTCAAGTGGACAGCATCATTGGATTCTTGTTGCATATGATTTCTTCACTAAATGGATTGAAGAAATACCTACCAGGAATGCTACTCATAAAGTTATCATTAATTTTTTGGAGGGAATCATAACCAGATTCAGATGTCCATCAACGTTAAGACAATGCAGGTGCTTTTAAAGCTACTCCATTGGTAAATTTTTGTGAAGATTATGGTATTCAACTCACTCACTCTATAGCTTACTATCACCAAGGGAATGGTTTAGCTTAATCATCAAACAAAAGTTTGGTAAGAATCATCACCAAGCTATTGGAGCAAAAAAAGAAAGCCTGGGATTCAAAACTGAAGTTTGCTTTATGGGCTTATAGGGTGACCATCAAAAAGTCTATTAATACATCACCTTTCCAAATGGTTTATCGAACTGATGTTGTTTTTCCAGTCCAATTGGCCATTCCTGTAGCTAAATTTCTACAAGATCATGAAGCTAAGCCAGATGACATGACCAGGAGAATTTATAATATCGTAGAAGTGAAAAAAAACCATGAACAATAGTATGATTTGGTGAGAAAATATCAGCAAGCTGTAAAGAAATTTTCTGATAGAGGAACTAAAAAATAAGATTTTCATATTGGATATCTAGTGTTGAAATGGGATGCACAACATCAAGATCTAGGTAAGCATACCAAACTTGATTCTTTATGGCTTGGTCCTTTCAGAATCACAAATATTTTTCACAACAATACATTTGAATTGCAACATCTTGATGAGACCGAACTGTTTCGAGGCCCATTCAATGGGCGCTTTCTCAAAAAAATCGTTTACTAAGGTTGTTGGTGGCCTAAGTTCACCGTAAATACCAGTGTGTTTCATAATAAGATTCCATAGCCCAATGGATAACGCATTGAAACAAAAAACGATTCTTAGAGCCTCGCAAGGAGAGTTCTATCTCCTGTGGAGCCAATGTTAGCAAGTTCTTTGCTAAGTCATGAGTCTATTTTAAATTTTTTGGTTTTAGCATTAGACTTTGAAAATTTCAAAAAAAAAGTGGTCACTACCAAAATTTCCGGTAGTGCCTGTTTTAGCCTTTTAAGACAGTCTGTTATATTCCTATTTCTATCTATTTTTCTTTTATTCCAATGATGCCAGAAATTCCGGTAACATCCTCTGTTTCTAAAAATAAACGAAAAAGTGCATCCACTTTCTGTCAATACACGTGTTATGGTGTAAATACGTTTCATATATTTTTTTTATGATTTATATCTTGTGATAGGAGTCATATGCGGTCAGTTTTGTTTAAGTCAAGTCATGGTATACTTGTAATGCTTACGTGTTAACCCATAGTAATAAACCCAACCGTTAATCATGTCATGTCTATCAGCCAAGTCAATTAATCTCATGTCAAGGTACGTGTTTTTCGAATAGAGAAGATCGTGGATCGTCAAACTTAATGCAATGACCGTTCGGCTGGTCGCACAACACCGTACCGAAAATTTAGGCCAATAATCAGCAAAGACAACGGAGGTGACTTCCAATCACATATCTTCTTGCCTCAAGTCATTGGTAGCGTTCCATAGGAATATACACAGCCAACTGAAGATTTTGATGGCCATCACATGATGCACACTATGTTAAAGGATATTTTCCATCATGAAAATATATTGAATGGGGAAATGAACCATGGTTGTTGTTTTAAAACCACCAAAAAAGTAGGAGCATTATCAGTTGAGAGTCTAGCTATTGGAGATCGAATTTCATAGAGTTCTAGTTTGAGGAGGAGTCTAGATTTCAGACAGGATTTCAGAGGAAAATACAACTAGCACTTGTAAGGTGAAGCTATTCTAGCTCTGCCACCTATCAGTTTCAGAGACAGAGTTATTAATTTATGAAGATGACTAAAATAGGAGGGAAGATAAAAAGAATTGAGCCACAAGGTGCTGACCTAGTGGATGCAAATTCAAAGGTGAGAAGATTTTTTATCCATGAAGGGTAGTATTCTTTGTGCACCAGACTAGGAAACTCTCACTTAGGAGTAGGTCAAAAATTTCAAACTCTTTCAATGGACAAGAAGCCACAGTCTATGATCTTAGATTGCAAGTTTCAGCATACTCAATTTCTAAGGAATTTAACCTTCCACAGGAAGGAGAGAGGTGATTTAAAGGTTAGGTTATCACTTGAGGAGACCTCAACAGTTTTTTCAAGGATGCACACAGAGATCCAAATTGGGCCAAGGGAATTCCAAGAAGCTATCTCAAAAATGACAGGGCAGAAACTGTTAAACTTATCAAGGTTTACCTCACTTGTGAAAGGAGGTATACTTGTGTTTCCTTATCATATGGGATTTATTTTTTCATCTTGCAGGTATGAAGAGCTTAAATGTGCCATAATTATTGCTAAAGAGTCTAACAAAGATGTCAGAAAGGATCCAAACTCACACTGCTATTTCAGAATATATCTTGTATCATCAAGGTTTTAGTTGAATAATATTTAAGGAAAAGAAATCAAACTTTGGGACCATTTCTTGTTTTATAGGGTAGGCCAACTTGCACCTACACCTCCAATTTCACAACAACACCCTCAACTTGCAAAAAGAACCAAGAGGAAGGCTACAAAGGAGAACGCCCATAAAGCCAAGAGCAGGAAAAAAAAGGTTTCTTCATTCAAGGCTGAGAGAAAGTTGGAAAAAGGAGAGATATCCTCAACAAATAAACCTAAGTATATGAAAATGGTGCCCCCCATTCGTCCTTTTCCTAATGTCTATACCAGAGCTCTAAGAGGAAGGTTTTCAACTGCATAAAAAATCTAAAGTGTAGATGCTATTGGAAATTCTGGAAGCAAATATTCAACAGAAGATGCAGATTGAGTATCAACCTACAAAATCTGATGAAGAACTCCTAAAAGATGTTGGACATGAGATCAATAGTAAGAAGAAGAAAGAGGAAGCAAAACCTATTTCTAGTACCAGAAAAATGTAGAAATTATACAACATATATGTATATCATGGATTCAATTTAATCTAACAATGTACTAAAGCTAGATATTGAATCACTTCTACAAATCAATTGTGGAAATAAAAACACAATCGCAATCACATGAAGCAAAGAAGAACCAAATCAAACCACAACATAGATAATTTCCTGAGGAAATCTTGCTGCTCAAAACCCCAATATCTTCTATTGTATTTTCAGCATGGATACATGAAACAGTTACATAAAACTCTTCTCACAAGAGCCCTCCTGTACTCAGCTAATTGTCTCATACTCTCCTGGACAAAACTGACCAACACTTAGCCAATTCTCAGCCTCTATATAGGTTTCCTTTCTTGCGCAATTCATGTGGAATGAAATCCCTATTCTTTAGGAATTTTGGCCTTCCTTGACTTCAAAAGGATCATGGGCAATCCAACAGGTGTTTGGTTGCATCGGTGCAATCCAATAATCCTACAACTAATAGTCAACATCCCTTTACCCTAGATCTCAACTAGGTCTCCACTGGAACTAACATGCATCCAGCTAATAATAGTAAATCCTCAGTTGCATGTGAGATCACTGATTGTGAATTAAATAATATTTAATTCACTTGATCTCTCATTAGTGTGTCAAACAATTATAACTAGCACAACTGACTTTAACTCATTTAACTAGGTTAAACTGATTACAACCTGCATTAACTAATGCACCATTGCACTTTGAACTCTGTTACAACAAGAATTACTCTGCACGCCTCACTAACTACCCTCAACTTGAAATTCATGAGTTAACTGAATTTATCACACTCAGTTAACTATTACAAGTTAATTTGAGATTATATTACATTTTATTGTCCATATTAATTAAGGGATAACTAAAATATACATGCACCAAATTAGCCCACACCAGTGTAGGTGCTACTAAGACCTGTGGTCCCACACTAGTGTAGGTGCTGCTTCGATCTCCTAGTCCCACACTAGTGTAGGTGTTGCAATTTCTTGTTGGACTTCAACAAAAAAGGCATAACAGAGACAACAACAAGTTCAAGCTTAAGTCCAAGGCTTTGCACAATATAAGCTTAATGACATAGGTCATTGATATAGAAGATAAATATAAAGGGTTAAAGACAGAGAATACCAAGAAGAAAGATAATAATAAAAAACCCTTCAGAGTAGCACTCAGAACCCTCAAAAAGAAGAAATATCCAAAAGGGTTCTAAGGAGGATGATCCAAGTGGATATTGGTGGCCACCCGCCTATTCCACTTGGGGCCCCACCATTGTCTCTTTCAAATTTTTTTTCACAACTTACTATTTTTAGCAATTTTTCGGGTCCTGAACTTCCAGAGCCATTTTGAGGCCCCAAATGGAGATAGTATGGCGAAGTTACGTCCCCGAGAAAGTTAAAACACCAATTTACCCAAATGGGGCTTTTGGACATTTAGAGTTCTCCATTGTTTCTCCATAATAAATAGGCCCTCGAGCCTCATTGTAACACAGTTCAGAGGTTTGTAGCTACCACATCTCTTCTCAGAGATTCGCTACCAGCACCCTAGCTATTTTATTTCTATCTTGTTTGTAAGCATATTTCTGTGATTTGATATTAATGAAATGAAGCCTTATTTCCGCTATATTTATATGTTTATGGTTATTTCTATATTATGTTGTGTTCCTGCATAAATCTGGATCAGTGGTATCAGAGCGGTCTTCTTTTTCTCGATCCTTCCTTGCATGTCCCCAACGAGGTCAGGGTATAAGGAGTTAGGGCTCGATCTGGTGGAACCTTTGCAAGATCATCCTCGCAAACCCTGACGGACGCCCATGGGGGACAAAAAGAAAGATGAGGGAGCAGGAGATCCTATCAAAATATTGCTCGACGAGGCCCTCGAAAAACAAAGGAACGCGATGATGGATAACTTTGCCCAGATCCTTCAACGACTGCCCACCAGTAGTGCATCTGCATACAGCAACCACTCTGGAGGCGCAACTCCCTTTAAGGTACAAGTAAAATTTGATATTCCCATATTTGAGGGTCAAATAGATGCAGATGTCGTAGATAGATGGTTGAATCTATTAGAAGGATATTTCTCGGTTCATGACTTTTACGACCAAGAGAAGATTATTTTTGCACTCCTCAAAGCTACCCCCCATGTCAAGGACTAGTGGGAAACCTACTGTGAGAAAAATGACGAGACTCTCTGTTCTCAGTCGTACCCACTTGGAATTATTTCTGAGATGCCATCAAAGAACAATACTATCCCGTGGGGAGCTATGAGGACAAGTACATACAATGGACCACGTTGCAGCAACAAAGGGATCAAGATGTGCATGAGCTAACAAATTTGTTCCATACCCTGCGCACAAAGTTAGGTATCAAAGATTCAGAGAAACATTTGGTGCTAAAGTATCGCGGTTGTCTGCACGGATACATTCAGGAGGAAATGGAGTTCCTTGACATCTCCTCGCTCGGTACGGCATACCGGTATGCTACCAAGATTGAGCAGAAATTCAAACAGAAGAAGCGAGACTTTGGATCTGTGAATCAAAAGCAAGGGATAGGTGCCCCCAAACCGTAGAAAAAAGGGAAAAGCCAAGGCATGGCGGCCCAAGAAAACCTGCCAAAGGCAAGAGCAAATAAAAACACCATGAAGCCAAAGAAGGACACAGGAAAGTGGTGTCAGTTCCATAAGAGCTCTACTCACAACACAAGTGATTATCGGGCCAAGCAGTCACTGGTGGCCAAGATGAGGGCTTTTGAATTAGATGCATGCTCTGACTCTGAATCAGAACCTGACAAGGGGGATGACAAAGGGAAGCAGATTATTGATGCGGATCCCAACGACACTGTTGCTACTACGAATATCCAGAAGGAGGAACCAGAAGATTCAGAGGAGGCAGAGTGTCTCTTCCACTCCCAGATGTGGGTAAAGGGTTACCCACTACGGTTCATTGTCGACAATGGGAGCCAAAATAACCTCATTTTAGCAAATGTCGTGAAGCAGTTGGGCTTGCCGACCATAACGCACCCACAGCCATACACCATTGGGTGGCTTCACCAAGGACGGGATCTCTGTGTCAGCCAGTAGTGTCGCCTTCCCTATGGCATCAAGCCCTTCATGGATGAGGTATTGTGTGACATTGCTCATATTGATGTTTCTGATGTATTATTGGGCCAACCATACTTGTGGAAGCGACATGTTGTGTATGAGTCTCGGCCTCGCGTTGTTATTGTTACTTTTGGAAATAAATTTTACAGAATACCAGAGGTACCACCGCTTCCCATTATCTCTTTGGTTACTGCAAAACAATGCAGTAAGCTCATTTCCCAAACCAGGAAAAAAAATTTCCTGATGATCCACCCCCAGGGCAAGAAGAAGACTCTGGCCACGACCTCCAGACATGGCTCCTCTGCATGACAACAACAAATGGACAAGGTTATGGAGGAGTATGGGGAAATCTTCACCTCTCCCACAGGGGTGCCTCTACACTGTCAGGTCAAGCACCCCATTGACCTGACCCCAGGTGCGTCGCTACCCAATGGACCGATCTATAGGCGCTCTATTCTGGAGAATGATGAAATCAAGAGGAAAATTCAGGAGCGGCTGTAGAAAGGTCACATATGGCCAAGTTCATCACCTTGTGGGAGCCCTATCATGTTGTTACAAAAGAAGGATGGGACTTGGAGACTCTGTATTGACTATCGGGCGCTGAACAAGATCACTGTCCAGAATAGGTACCTGATCCCATGGATTGATGACCTTCTGGACCAACTCAAAGGGGAAAAATATTTCAGCAAGATCGACTTGAAGTCTGGGTATTACCAGGTACCAATCGAACCCTCTAATGTGTGGAAGACTACCTTTAAATCCAAGGAGGGTCTTTTCGAATGGCTCGTCATGCCTTTTGGATTGACAAATGCTCCTGCAAACTTCATGAGGTTGATGGATGACATCTTGCATCCATTCACCAACTCATTTGTAGTGGTATATTTGGATGACATTCTGATCTTAAACTAGACTTGGGAAGAGCACCTCCACCAAATCTGAGAATTCCTCCAAACACTGCGGCAACACAATTTGTGTGCCAATTTGGAGAAGTTCTCTTTTGGCATGACCGAGGTTCAATATCTGGGATACATTATTGATGAAAGGGGGGTGCATGTGGATCCAGCCAAGATCCATGTCATTCTGGATTGGCTAGCCCAACCACCCTAACAAGGCTTCGCAGCTTTCTGGGTCTTGCAAATTTCTACCACAGGTTCGCGTTGGGATTCTCTCATATCACTTGGCCCTTGAGTCAAGTCACCAAGGAAGGAGCGAAAGCAAAATTCTGTTGGTTGGAATCTCAACAGAAGTCATTCGTATAATTGAAACATCGCCTCTATTTTGCCCCAGGGCTCACATTACCAAACTTGCAACAACCATTTGAGATCGAGACAGATGCCTCTGACTATGCTATTGGGGCAGTTCTTAGTCAACAGGGGCATCCAGTGGCATATCATAGTGAAATATTGTCCGACACACTTCGAAAGTGTCCCACTTATGACAAAGAAATGTATTCCATTGTGCAGGCTTGTCGACAATGGAAGCATTACATTTTGGGGAAGGAGACAATCATCAACACAGACCACCGACCCCTGCAGTTCATACAGACACAAGGGAAGTTGCAGAACGATCGCCATCAGAAGTGGTCCACATATCTGCAAAAATTTCATTTGAACATCAAGTAAAAGAAGGGTAGCACCAATAATGTTGCAGACTGCCTCAGCCGACCACCGATCGTGGCCATAACCATTGTTTTCAACTCTTATGGGCATGAGACTTCTGATTGGCTGCTTCTCTACAAGAGTGATCCAGAATTCAGCTACACATACAAGGCACTCTTGGGGGGTATGCAAGTTCCAAATTTTCACCTCCAAGATGCACTATTATGTCACCTGGGACACCTTTGTGTTCCTTCAAGTGAGCGTGCCAAGATGATATGGGAAGCGCACTACAATCGAGTCACTGGGAATTTTGGGGTTGAGAAAATAGTGGCAGTACTGCAGAATTATTTCTATTGGCTGAACCTTCGATAGGATGTCAGGAAGTACATTAGATCCTGCACTTCTTGCGTCATTTCCAAACTGACCATCAAGAATCAAGGGCTCTATACTCTACTACCTACCCCTAGTCGACCTTGGGAATCCATCTCCATGGATTACATGTCAAGCCTTCCTTCTACTAAGCATGGAAACAACTGTGTTTTCGTGGTCGTCGACAGATTCTCAAAGATGGCCATTATGGTGGCCTGCAAGAAGAATATCACAGCAGAAGCCACTGCTAAACTCTTATTTGAACGAGTGTGGGTGCACTTTGGGATCCCACAAGCTATCATATCAAATTGCGATAGTAGGTTCCTCAACACATTTTGGTCCAACCTCTGGTCAATTTTGGACACCAAGCTCACCAAGTCCACAGATTTCCATCCCCAAACTGATGGCCAGACAGAGGTCGTCAACAGGATGATTGTACACATTCTTCGCATGTATAATTCAAATCATCCATGCACATGGGATGAGAGCCTTCCCTATGTACAACACAATTATAATCGGGCTCTCCACATCTCAACCGACCACAGCCCCTTTTAGGTGGGCTTGGGATTCCAGCCGCTATGTCCCATTGACGTAGCCATGCCATTTGCAGCTACTCAGGCCGATTCAGCTCATGTCTAGTATGAAGCTGACAATGCAAACAACTTCATCGAGTGCATTCAGCACATCCGTCAATAGGTTCATGACATATTGGATAGAGCCAATGTTAAGTATAAGCAACGTCATTATCAACATCAGGTGCCACACAACTTCCAGGTGGGCGAAAAAGTGTGGCTACATTTTCAAAATGAGCGCCTCACTGGACCCCACCGCATGATTCGCCTACTCCGATATGCGTTGTACACCATCACCAAGGCTGTAGGGAACAATGCCTTTGAGCTCAGTATTCCACCATTCCTTGGTCTACACCCAGTATTCAATGTAGACCACCTTCGTCCCTACTTCCCACCTCTATTGGACACCTCTGACATTGCATAAGAACTCACACCAAAATATTTAAACCCAGACTACGTGGAACAGGGCACCACAGACTGTATCATGGACATGCAAATCAAGAACACTCACCGACAAAAGATCCAACTATATCGGGTTGTCAAAGCTGGCCAACTCCTGCACCAAGGCAAGTGTTTCACCAGGGACCAAGTTCAACAGAAGTTTCCTCATCTCATGGAGGAACTCAACGCAATGGGGACCTTTTCTTCCTAAGGGGGGAGGAATGATCCAGGCGGATATTGGTGGCCACCCGCCTATTCCACTTGGGGCCCCACCATTGTCTCTTTCAGTTTTTTTTTCACAACTTACTATTTTTAGCAGTTTTTCAAGTCCTGAACTTCCGGAGCCGTTTTGAGGCCCCAAACAGAAATAGTATGCCAAATTTACGTCCCCGGGAAGTTGAAACACCAATTTACCCAAACGGGGCCCATAGTTTTAGCACTTCATCTCCTAGGGTTAGGTTTTGGACGTTTAGAGTTCTCCATTGTTTCTCCATAATAAATAGGCCCTCGAGCCTCATTGTAACACAGTTCAGAGGTCTGTAGCCACCACATCTCTTCTCAGAGATTTGCTACCAACACCCTAGCTATTTTATTTCTATCATGTTCATAAGCATATTTCTGTGATTTGATATTAATGAAATGAAGCCTTATTTCCGTTGTATTTATATGTTTATGGTTATTTCTGTATTCTGTTGTGTTCCTGCATAAATCTGGATCAGAGGACAAGGCCATTGTCAAGGAAGTAGCCACAAGAACAACCAGATCAAAATCAGTTATTGATAATAAGACAGACTTGGATAAGCTTGTTGAAGTTGCAGCCCACATGGAAGTAAGGTAAAAATGTTTTTTGATACCAACACCGTTTTTATTATCAATCAAAATTTTGAACATCAACTTAGATGTCAAAGAATATAAGTTTACACAGGTTTTTCAACATTTTCTGTGCATTTTTGAAAAATAAGCAAAGCGCTATCAGAGATTTCGGTACCATTCCATTTTTTACGCAGTTACAGGTTTTTACCGGAATTTTTGGTAGTGCCTATTTTAACTTAATTTTGACACCTGTCAGCAAATTTTCTGAGCCAATTACGGAAGGATAAGCATCCATATCCAAATGGATATAACAAGTGATGGTGAAAGGTGGTTATGAGTTTGTTTGAGGTCATATTAAAATAAGATGCATGGTTATAATTTAAATACCAAAGACACAAGGAGAAATATCAGCGGAAAAAGGGGCAGCATGACAACACACTCAACATTTCAGCCCAAATTTCTTCTCTTCTTTCTTCTACAACTACCCTTTCAGTTAGATTTTGCTGGGATATGGTTTTAATGTCTTATGACACCTATGTAATGTTAGGAGTAATGTTTCCTTCTTTTTAGAAGAGACATAGTTGGTGCCTCTCTTTCTATATATACCATTTGTAAATACCATTTCCAGGTGGGATGTTGGTCTACTTGAAGACTAAATATAATAAAGAAAAACCTTTTTTACTTCATGCTAGAAGATCTTGTGACTCAAGGACCATCTAATGTATGTTGTGTCTTCCTTTTTTGTTAATTTCTTCTAATTATGAGTTGCAGTAGCTAGTAAGGTGTGAGTGAGAAACAATTAAAGGATTTAATAGTAAATTATCTGCTTTCAGCTTTCTACAAATCATATATTTGTTTTAGAATGGGTTAGTGAATATTTCATAAAGGATTTGTGGAATAATTTATACATGCAATCTACCTTTTTAATGTTGTTTACTTTGCATAAATAGAGTTTGTGTAAAGATACATAATTATAGCTATGTGACTAATTTAGGATATGAATATTTCCTAGAATAGGTACCAGCTATCCATATTCTCCATTTGTTACACTCTGCTCCCTATATTGCCAATTTACCCATACAATTTATACGTGCCAAATGCAGGAAAGTCTTAAAGAATGTAAAAATCATTTCAAAATATTTGAGAATCCATCCCACCACTCAAACAACCCTTTAAAATTTGAAATGAAATATGATGTGTAAGGCTTACTCCTTTTGTAGTCAAGGAGTGACTCCTTGCGCTAACAGAAGTGATAGACCAAGACATTATGCATGTGTCCTACACAAATCCTTTATGGCAATAGACCGTCATAGTAACCTTTAGAAACCAATATCTAAGGAACATAAGACCAACATTAAGGATAGGATGTGATACACCTAGTTCAAATTAAGATGCAAATAATATATATTAAGTATTGTTGTACCACTTGGCCTGTGAAAATAGAGACAATATATATACCTATATTGTTTTATGTTACAATCCATATGCATTATTGAAATTGAACCATTAGTTAACATTCTAATTTACTAGTGCCACAGATACCATATTAAGAATTGAGTGTCTATGTATTGGTGCTTAGCATGGTTACACACTCAAGTAATGGATGTATCTCATATAAATATCAACATATGCATTTGAAATTACACAAAATGTTCAAATTAGTCTTAAGCTAATATTACAGTTTAAAAGATTCCATGACTCAACTGTCTTTTGCAAAATTTGTAAGCATAATGCACATCTAATTTCATAGGATTAACACAAACGTACCAAAGTTTGGATAGTCCACTAGTTTGGTTATCAATGGGAAACACATTGATGACAATAATAGTATTGATCCACTAGATGAGTAGTTCAACGATGACCATTTCCCTGTTGATATAACAAGACATTCTTCATAGTAACAAAACACGACTACATAGGCTTCATAACATCGCTTTGTACCCTATAATAATGTAAATAATAACAACATGCTTAACCATAAAGGACACCACATCTGGAAAAAATATGTTTCAATTACTTATGGCATCATAACCAAGGAGAAATACATCATGGAATCACTTTGACATCATGCCCAACTGATATTACACAAGGATAGCCTATTTTGTCTATCATATGTCTATAGCAATGCTTGTAATAGAGTAATGCATAACACTTTCACTCGACGGCTACACAATTAGAAAGCTACAAAATTTGCATACAATCCCAAGTTTCTTCTTTGTCTATGAAGAATTTTTAGTAAAATTATAACAACTAATACAGTACGAGATCCTCCTCTCGATTTTATACATATGTATGAGAAGACTAGTAGTTGTGTAGTTATTAGAGAGGTTACATAAAAATGAATTCTAGGAACAATAGTAATAACAATTTATCTTATACAAGGAACTAAGAGGGATAGAGTTATGATAGGACACCATCAATAAATGCTACATCAGGAACAAATTTATAGAAAGCCACCATTGATATGCCCAATTTTATGCATAAAATAAGTAATGTCACTCAACGTGTCCTCAAAACACTGGGATATTTTCTTATGAACCTCGTGAATTGCAATCAAGGCAATAATGAATATTCTACCCTAATATCGTAAGGTATGTTAAAGTGCCTAGTCTTAATGAGACTTAGACCTTGCGAGACCTTGCCTTAGGTTTAATGTTCCCTAAGAACAATACCGACTCAGAGGTCAAGTAAAATATCTGGCTTGGGGCAATACATTTATCATATGGGGTAGCGAGGGTGTTTAATTGTCCATGACTACAAAATTAGCCATAGTGCCTAAATGCACATCGTTGTCCATGACTTCAAATTTTCCATGCCTAAATATGGATTCAAAGTAACTACAAAATATCATGTAATTTAAGAAGTACTTGCAATTGTGTACCATGATATGTGGTGAACTATATAAACGAATTCTTAGCATCATAGTTAGTAGGATACCTCCGAATGGACATATGGATCGGATTCATGATTTTCCTCCCAACCATTGACAACTGATAACCATGCAAATTTCACCCCCTACCTTGTATAACCTATCCTGAATTATCAGAACAGGGATTCTAGAGCTCTTTCCCACCCCCACCTTACATATTTTTGTTTAATTGAAGGCTTATAAAAGGGTTCTAGAGGCATTTTTTGCTCCACCCATTAGCCAACAAGGGACTCCAGAGAAAAAAATATCCACCCATAAGTTAGTATGGGATTCCATAGATAAACATCTCCACCTATTATCCAGTAAGGGATTCCAAAGATAAAAATCTTGACCCTCACTTATCTTAGGAGTTCTAGATATTTTCCTCCACCATGAGGTTTCTCAACAACTCCACCCAATGTTGGGAATATAGAGTATTCCAACTCTGAGCATTCAACAAGGAAAATAATTTAGGGAAGCATGAGGCCCAACCCTTTTATCCAACGAGTGACTCCATAGACAGAGAATCTCCACCCTCAATCAACTTGAATAACATACAGAAATTTGTTAATAATTTTATTTGCAAAACAGATAATTTTTGTGTTTGGTGTAATCATATAAAGGTTGACCCAAGGTTTTTCCCACAAAACCAACTGAATAATGATTAAACCAACCTATCATTACTAAAATTTCTTATTTATTAGTAGTATATGGACATTATTATTTTTAAGTGCATCTATACCAATCTGGTTGTAGAAAGGACACAGTCTACAGGGTCTTCTCCCTCTTAAAAATGAGGGAAAAGTGTGTACTCAAGTATGAATACCCCACCAGGAAATAAGATAGCGATGAGGGTTGATATTTCTGTGATGGATTCAGTTATATTATTAACTAAATTTATTTCAGTAAACCCAATTTCAAACAAATCATTACGCTAAAATGGACCTATCATCTAGACACCAAGTAGGTTTGAAAACAATAAGAATACATTTGACTCTACTTTTTCTCCAACTAGTCCTAACAGAAGCAGGTACTGGAAAAAAAAATTCCAACAAGGTTTGAAATACATTTAACTCTCCCCACGCTGAGACTCTAGTTCCATTCTACGAAAGAAAATGTTAAACATAAACATATAGTTCTTGCCTTTGTGGAAACCTATGGTGGTGAATAATTCATGTTGGAGTTAACACGGGACTGATATGAAGGCATGTAGCTTTTGGTTTCATGGCCATAAATGGTAACTTTCATGGTAATGGGTTTGAAAAGAATGTATTAGTGGACAATTTTGCCTCTTTAGGGTCAATTGGTATGCCCTCAAGAAAAATGGGTTCAAGCCTCAAGGTTTGCAACTTGAGCCATACACAAGGGATCTGGAAACAACGGTGAGAATGCTCAGAATATTGATTTCCCGGAAAATTAGAGCAATGTTTATAAGAAAAAATCATGGAGGTCCAGAGGTTTAGGAGATGATAAGCAGGGTGCAACACCTACAGAACCCAACATTTATAAGGGAAGGGCTTCCCTATCCGGACAACAACCAAGTACAAAACTAAATTATTCTAAGTAAAAATAATTAAGTACATCCAAATAAAATGGAGGTCAAATAACTGTTGCAGATGGAAATGAAAATAATGTGGATGAGGCAAGGAAGTATGAGAAAAGGTTGATGAATGCTTAAAGTTGCAAGAGAGACATACATTTCCCTACTCGAGCCACAAATACTTAGTACTCTGAAATGCTAGAAATCATGGAGAATGGGATGCATGACATTTTCCAACAGCTAGAAGGAAATGGGAATGAGTAAATTTTCACATGCATCTACTCTTTTTAGACAAGCTTCATAATGGATCCAACAACAAAAGCTTGTATTAACGACATTCATTGCAACTATTTTACAGGAAAGAGAATTTATTGCTCATAGGATTTGGCATACATGGGCCATATTTTTCACATGTCTATTGCATTTGGGGAGGTTAGTCATGCTACTTTTCATATTGTGGTTGGATTTTTGTCTCAAAGGCACGAACTCATTTCTTCATTTGGGAATATCATCCTTTTTCGTGGTTATTTAGTGCAACTTTCTTATCTTCACCGCAATGGCAGACATTTTCAATGTTTTTCTGACCTTGGGATTTATTGATTCAGGGTGTATCTTGCACAATTTCATTGTTTTTTTGGCGACACAACTTCATTTTTGATAAAAAATGTTATTGGGATGGTGGTTCTATGGATACATGGTAGCTTTCAGATGACTAGCTTACCGACTATAGCAATAGGTATTGATTTTTCTATGAATCATGAACATCTAGCACTATTGATTACAATTATGTACTCTATCTATTCTGCTAAATTTCATGTGGGATGGATTGACATTGATGTGCATGAAACTTATTTTCATATCTAGTGTCATTTTGATTTACTTTCTAAAGAAAAATTCAAAAGAAGGTAAAGATAGAGGTTTCGATCCACAATCTGAAGGGACTAATGGCAGGGCAACAAATTTATCTCATGCTTTTGGATACAGTGGTCCTCATGGTGAAGAAGGTAATTTTCATTTAGGTAGAAAATTGGTGAAATCTCTCAATACATTCAGTCTGGAGATAGTGAAAGAGGGCCCTCAACCAGTGGCTTGACTATAGGAGATCCATATTCTGAGGAGGATGTATTCTGACTATTAGATAATAATGATCACTATGTTGTGTTGGGTTTATCTCGTTATGAGAACATAGACATTTATATCCTTTAAAAGGAGTATAGAAAAAAGTCTTAGTTTAAATTTTCTTCACAAATATGAGGAATATTCACACTAACAGTTTTGAAGTGTTGATCATGTTTAAAACTTTCTACACAAGGCTCCTTGTCACATTCATAAAAATAGAAGTATGCTCCATGTATTTGAATATAAGTACTGTTTAAAATCAAGGCTCATTGAGTTCTCTTTAAATTATAAACATTTCATATTAGTGCATCATAGAACAATAGTTTCTTTATGTTTAAAATGCAAAGAATTTCAAAAGAAATTGAGATACATAAAGATGCAGTGCAAATATAACCTTCTTCTTTAAATTGCCTAAATACATAAATTAAATAAATTCAATGATGATGATACACAAAATCTTCAAAATCCATACCGTATTTCCTTGTGTTGTAGGTAGTTCACCCCCAATATCAAACGGGTTCGTGGATTTTGAAGGTGGATCATAAATGGCAATGAACCTTGTAATGCATGATAAAAAAAAGTTTCAAAATTATAAAATTATTCATATAAATTATGTTGAAATCACATCTATACCATAATTATCAAAGATAGGGGATCCATAGAAGCCAAATTGTAGATGGCTATATATTTTCTTAATTCATGAATTATATACTTTCAAAGAAGCTCTTGCTGAGGGAAGTTGTACTCTATAAACACCACCAAGTTGCAAGCCCAATTGAAACCCACATTATGTAAAAATGGTTCAAGATATGATAACTTAGAAGATCCCCTAATGTACTACTACTTGAAAATATACCTTTGTAATTATTTTCTTACATTATGTGTGTTTCCTACTAGTTGTTATCCATGTCCTTGAAGAGGCGATTTAGTCACAACTTGATCTAGTTGCACATTTTGTGATGAGTTGAGGGGCATAGGTGCAGAAGAAAACAAAGTATTCCACGACTGAAATTCATATTTGATCAAATAAATAAACATTTCTCATTCATTATAATGAAGCTTGTAATATCACCATCCCAAAGCTTGAGCCATAAGAAATCAAGGCACAAAGTTTGAGCAAAATGTTTCAGCTTCTTACCTGAGAGTATGATACACCACTGGATGGTTGAACATATACACCATTGGATGGTTGGATAGACTAGAAATGCACATGAATTATTGCCAATAGAAACATGTATTGTTGGGGTTTGCACCTGAGGAGGAGCATCCCATTATGTTGACCATTGTTTAGCTTACTTACTTTTCCATAAGAATCAATAATCCATGTTGATGGTCCAACAACTGGCCCCACTAGTGCTGTTGTTGATGCTAGAACTGGTGCTAAGGATTGTAATGGGGCTGGAACATATCATACAATATTTCCTTTACCTCTTGTAGCTTGCCTTCCTTGCAATGACCATCGATCAGAGTAATGTATGTAATGAAATTAAGATTATAACTTTTTCTTAACATATCATTTATTAGTTTATTTGCCTCTTGGAGTTTGCCTTCTTTGCATATTTCATCCATTAGGGTATTCAACGTGATTGTGTTAGGCTCATGGCCTTTCTATAACATAACAACCAACAACCTAAATTCATGATCGATTTCCCCATCTTGCAGAGCCCATCCATTAGTATAATATATGTAACAAAAAAATCTTGTTTTCTCTATCCACCGTTTGATTATAAAGCTTGAAAATGTCCTCTATTCTTTCCTCCCTGTAAAGCCCATCCATTAGTATAATATAAGTAACAACATCAGGAACTTGTTCTTTTCCCACCATTTTATTTTAAAGGTCGAGCATCCTCTGTTCTACCCTCCCTACAAACCCCTTCCATGAGGGTATTGAAGCTAACGATATTTGGAACATACCCATGTGCTTCCATTTCATCAAACACTTTGAATTCATCATCCATTCTACCTATTTGATAGAGGAAATTGATAACAATGTTTACAAATTGTGAGATATGGAACAATACCTACTTCAATGAAATTTTTGTAAATGGAGAATTATAATTCATGTTGACTCCCTCGGGCTAGGCTACTTAATAGAATAGCGTAGGTTATGAGAGACAAAATGGATTTAGTTGAAACAAGAAACTAATTGAAAGTCTCCACTGCCTCTGGAAGCCTGTTGGTATTACACAATATTCTAATGCGGTTCTCTGCATTTCCATGGGGTGTGTAGGAGAAGTTTGTAGCGCTAGAGGAGTAAATGAGGCTTTTAATAGGGAAAAACATATCTTCTATTAGGGAAATCTTTTAGCTCAGAAGATACAGAGCCTTATTGAATGAATTTTTTCCATAATGTTTTCTATAAACAACTCAGAGTAATTACATCACAAATAATCCTCAGGGATTCATCACGGAAACAATGAAAACAATGTCGCTTGGCGATTTTAGACTTATTTATTGTTCTTTTACAAAAGATTCCCTTCTCGGACTCATTTTGACGACCAAAGAGCGCAAATGACCCATTAAATTTTGTGCACAAAGAGATCCAGCGACTTGGAGATAGAATCCGGGACAAAAATTATACCATTTCAAGCCAATATTGTCAAACTCGTTTATAGGGACTAGGATCACATAATGGCAACAAAATACCAAAAAGATTTTGAATTAAAGGTGGGATAAAGTTTCAACAGTCTGATTAGATGATTGGTGACAAAGAATTTGTATTTCAGTCAAATGGATTTCCAAGTATTTTGGAATATTTTAAACTTTTTAATAATAAAATTTTAAATTATTGTTTTAATTGGGGAAAGAAACACCCAAATAAATAATTTGGCGCACCATCCTAAACCAACATTTCATTATCAATACATTTTTTTTGTTATTCTCCGCACTACTACCAAGGAGCTAATATTTTGAATAAGTAGGAAATCCTTTTCAATTCGTGAAGACTAATCTCTACTTTATAAATAGTGAAAAAATGGGTATGATTTTTCTAATTATCGCATAAATAAGGGTTAACTCTGCATTGTTACTTTTGTATTTAGTCCTATGATTCCATGGAGGTTCTTTCATCAAAGCTACTACCTCCTCCTCTACAACTTTGACCATTTCTCTTTATAAAAGGGAAATTTTCATTCATCTAAATATGTAATCCAACGAAATATACCAAAAATTCAATAGCACTTCTTCATTATGGATAAAGTTAAATATATTCCAAAGGTACTAATTCCTTCATTAGATGGTTAACACATTTATCAACCAATACAAACAAAATGCTTGGATCTATAGATTCAATGAGCTTTGGTCACTATTTAAAGAGTCGGGAATTGGATGAATCCCTAATAGATGTCCAAATGCATGGTAAACCTCTACTCTATAGGTACACTAGAGGTTATATTATTGAATAATTTTATGACTATAAAAAATGTCATAAGATTTTGAAGGAGGGACCATAGTTTTGGGGCAAGGTTGGCCTCTTTTTTTAAAAATGGTTCCAAAACTTAATATATCTTTAATTTCCATCTCCTAAACCTTAGTATGGATCACAATGTTGGATCCCACCTCTATGAGAGGATCCCATGAGCCAATGTAAATATTTTTGGGACTTACAAAACGAACAAACCAAATGAAGAATGGTATACTCACATGTGCTAGAATTTGTGTTGAAATTGACTTAAGAAAAGGTCTAGCAATGCATATTGAATTAGATATTGGAAATTTGAATGGCTCGCTCATTATATTATAATAGCAATGCTTTCATGTGTAAGATATGTTCAAATAATAACCACTTTAAATATGCCAACCTAATAATAATTCTCACTTCAATAGAAAATGGAAAAATAACAAGCACACTAAGTGGTATGATCTCATGAATAATCCAAAGGACAATAAAAAATAGGCATCCAAGCTTATTTCCAACAAATATTATTCCATGCCTTTTGAGGGTTGTGTTATTAAAAAGGATATATACATGAAAATGGAATCCAAACCTAATTTTCAGGGGGGGTTAAGAAGTAGCATGAATCATCTAACATGGATCTCAAAAGGGAAATGGTCCCATCATCCAATCCAATGAAACCAATTTAGTTAGTGTTCCTTTAGCCTCGCTAGGCTTCAAACTAATTGGTTGAATGGAAATAAATTTGAAAGATAAATGGGAAGTGTTACACCATTTTTTGGTCATCTAACCTGTTACTATTAGATGGACCGAAGTACACCATGTAAGACCAATTTTACCCTAAGTAAAATTGCTTTCACTATGAAAAATAACTTAGTAAACCACATTTATTAAGTTGTTTATGGTCTAAACAGGAAACCCCATGAGAAAATATTGAATAAATCCACATTTGGTTGATTTTCCTCAAGGAATAATTAGTTAAACAATAGTTTAATTAATATTCCTGGTCATATTTAACCGAAAACAGGAAAACTAATTAGATATTTCATTATTTATCTTATTATTTTCTAGGAATAATTATTTAAACCTTATTTAAATAATATTCTTTGTTAAATTTGACTAAATCATTTATAAATAATTGAATAAATCATTATTTATTTGATTATTACTCAACCACATCCTTAAAATAATAAATAAATCATTTATTTATTTATTATTTACAAATAAAGGGGATTTGACCAAAGTCAAATTCTTTTTCCCTCCAACAAATATAATAAAATATTCCATAAAAGTTGGATCTTGATTTGGTTAATAATATTTTAATTATGCACCAATATCTAGATTAACTCAATATTTTGTTATAGATAGAAGGGTTTTTCCATTCACTCACTACCTTTTGTTGCCTAAAGATCACTCTAGATCTATACTTTTGGTCTGACTTTGATCCACCATCATTGTCATATTTTGCTACCATTTTCTTGTGAGCTCCCTTTGAGTTCCATTTTTTGTATGGGTTTTCTACACCATCAAGAGAGAGAGATTTTAGATCTGAAGTGTTGAGGACTTACAAGAACCCATCCCACTGAGGGGGATTGGTAACATATTTCTATGTTCCCTTCCCAGGTGTCAAAAAATATAAAAATTATTTAAAAACATTTTTGTCTTGTCTATTGGATGTATGGAGCAACTCTTGCTTTTATTTATTGCTTAATGTCTTTTTCTGCATAGATCTAGATTTTGCAACATTTATCTTGGTCAACTAATTGCAGATCTAAAGAAATTGACAGCCATATTTGTTGTTAGGGTTGTTTTTTATGCACGGCTAAAGTGAGCCTTTTTCGTACTCTTGCGATTAAGATTCATACTAACAACAGGCGACTCCACAAGGGTTTACGATTACAACCTCTATCGTTTTTCAGGTCCCTGCATATCTAGCTGCTTCAAAATCTAGTATTTCTCTTCAGCTTCTTGTTTTTATTTTATTGATTCTTTTTTTAACCTATAAAACCCTAAAACATTGAAAATTCTAATTTCCGTGTGTTTTTGAACCTATTGCGCAGTGACAGGCATCAGCCGTAGCTGAGATGACAAAATTTTCTGAAACCTACTCCCGAGAATGCCGGAAGTGTAGGTCACACTTTTTGGGCCAAAACCTGCGACCTGGAGCTTCAGAGCACAGAAAACAAAGCCAAAACTTGCGACCTTTGCAAAAAAAAAGTCAAAAACTACGACATGAACTTTTTGCAGGAATTTTTCTGAGATTTTTCTGGGTTTGTCTGGGCCTCTGTTCAGGGTTTTCTGACATCCGTCTCTGCCCATTTTGGCCCTATAATTGTTTTTTTTTACTCATCAAAGTGGGAACGTAGCCCCCTAGGGCTTCAGTACCCTCCACCTTTCGTGGAAGAGTTTTTGCTGCAGCAGGTCGTCTGAAATTTCACTGTGTTCAGCCTTTTTTCAGATTTGATCCCTTACCTTCAGATCCAGTTCAGATTGGTTATATATCCATCCAAAAAACCTCCTTTTAGTTTTGTTTGGGTCTTCCTCTAAGGTCCCCTCTGCTTCCCTCTAGGTTGTAGCCTTTTGCCACCTCATTTACAGCAATTTTTCCTCTGATTTTTTATTGTTTTTCTGCACCTATTTCCAGCAGATCTAACCTTTAGATCATTTTCCCTCCTAAATTTAGATCTATTGGCTATTTTGATGTGTTTTGACTAGATTTTGGCCCACCCATAGACTACTTGTTGAGAGGCTCGCCTCCTTGGGTTTAGATTAATGCATAATTAGTTGTTTATTTTCTGTTATTTCAGTTTCATATATTGTTATCTGCAGGTTTATTTACAGTTATATAGCACACTTTTTCTTTTTCTCTACAAACGTCTGGGTTTAAAAATTAAAATTTACACACTTAACACACACACCCTAAGTGAAGAAGAGCCTGGTTAACACCACCAGGCAAAGACTATAACATTGTAATCAATTGATCATGCACCTCTCTACCCTTGTTTCGACATTGTAATCAGTTGATCCTGCACCTCCTTTCCCTTATTGGTATCTCTTCCCTTTGTGTCGTGTTTATGCTTTCATCATTGCGCACCCAAGGCGTTTATCCCGGAGACTTCTTGGCCTTCATCCTCAATTTTCGGTAGGAATACTTACTCCTTTACATAGGATTCGAGTTACTCCTCCACCGAGTCCGCATTTCGACTCCTCTTCTGGTTCATTGGGTTCCCCTTCTAGTTTCGTCCCCGGTTCTCCCCCTGTCACCTTCACCATGTCTGGTTCAGGACCTAACGATGGTGGTAGCCCCAGCCCTAATGCTGAGAATAATACTAGTGGGACCGCAACAGGAACTATCCCGGCTGCTCCCTTGCTCCCCTATATGGCAGGCCTCATTCTTCCTGATTTTAACTAGTTGATCAATGACCCCATACGCCATGATGTTGGTTGGCCTGCTATGCCAACCAAGCTCCCTTCCGACATCCCTAAGTTTGAAGTTCTTGCCGGAGAAGATCCTACAAACCATGTTCGATCTTTCCACATGTGGTGTTTGTCTAACTCCATTATCGATGACTCTGTCCGTCTTCAGTTGTTCCAATGTACGCTTACTAGCGAAGCTTCTAAGTGGTATGTTGATCAGGCCTCATCCTCTCATACCACCTTTGCGACTCTTGCCTGGGCTTTTTGGTCTTATTTCTAGCTCCCCCTTCGTTATGACACTGGTACCAAACTTTTGACTTCTTTCTATCAACCGTTTGTGACTCACCTATCTGATCATGTCCAGGAATGGTGGAGAAGAAAGAGCCTATGTCGAGCCCCTACCTTCGAAGACCATGTCTACATGGATTGGTTCCTTAGATGCCTTTTTCCTGCTATAGGTAAATATGTCGCATCGCATTTCCCTCAAACTGAAGAAGTTGCTCTCCAGATTGCGTTAAAATATGACTTGATCTACGCTCAGTCTGTTTATGTTTATACTGTCTTACCTGATCGCCCTAGACCCGGTGGTGCCAATGCACCAGGGGCATCCCATGTCGCCGATGGTATCGTTGGAGCTCTTTCTCATCCATACGCTCAGCCTCCCATGGGCTATGGTTTCCCTCAGGGAGGGGCCAACACCTCGAACACTTTTCCCCCTCCTGGTAGCATGTATCCAGGATACGACATGCCTCCTCCTTTTTCCCAACCTGTTTACCATAATGTTACCCAGCCTCCTTATTATCTGTATCTGCGTCCTGGTGCTCTAGCTCCTCAAGCATTAGCACCCCCACCTCCCTTGCCTTCTCAACCCCCGCAACAGCGGCCACCGCCCCCTCAGGGGCAGGTGTACGCACAGCAGGGCACGATTAATCCTCCTACTTCCAAAAAGAAGAGGAAAGGCACCCAAAATCAATCTGCCCCCGGTAATCCTAGACTTAATCCCCAAGGTAATTCTCCTAACACTGCTAACCAGCAACAGGGCACTCAGCCCAAGAAGGACAGGCATGTTCGCATGAATAAGTCGTGTTCATGTTGCGGTGTCTATGGTCATTACACCCATGATTGTCCTCTTTTACCACAGATGCGGCAGATGTGGGAGACTCAAGCAGCATCACGAGGACAAAAAGCCTCCCCTTCCGTTCCTCCTAGTGCTGCGCCTAGTCAACCATCTATGTTTACTAATCCTTTCCCTCAAGAAGGATTTGTGGCTACCCAACCACCTGAAGGTCAGGTGGCCACTCAACCTCCTCCATCTGGTACCTCTGATTACCAGATTCTCATGATGAACTATGACCAACCCATTACCATTGACCTCAACCTTCAGACTCAATCTCGTCATTACAACAAGCCTCCCGCTACGTCTTCCCTCGAGCCCCCTTGTTCAGGTTCTACAAAGCCTCTTTTGACAACCAATGGTCCTTTGCAGATCCCTCAGACTAAGGCAGAGTTTCATACCAAGATCCCTAAAGGACCATTATGCTGAAATGTTGCCTCTGGAAAATCTACCCATTCGTATAGTATAGTAGATGATTTGGCGCAATCTACTGCTACCATCTCAATGCTAGAACTCCTCCAGACACGCCCTTCACAACAAAAAGCTCTAGTATCTGCCATGGGTGTTATAGATCCTTCAGATGATCGTTTGATTGTCTTCGATGTTGACCGGTCAGAACATCCTCCCCTTCCTGCTTCTGTCGCCTTCCAAATCCCCGTCAAGATCCGGAACACCAACGTTTCCCATTGTATCATTGATGAGGGGGCATCCACCTGTGTGATGTCCGCTTCGATTTGGAAGCAACTCAGATCACCTGACTTGGACCCTTCCATTATCACCCTCTGAGCATGGGACGGCCACTCCTCCAAGCCCATTGGCATGTTCCGCAATTGTCCTATTACTCTTGCGGTCAAGATTGTTTGCGTTTATGTAGAACTCATTGATGCCCCCTTAGATTACAACATTATATTTGATCGTAGCTACACCTATGTGATGTTTTTTGTACCATATGCGGTTCACTGCAAGATGTCCTTTCCCCATAATGGAAAGATAGTCACCATTGACCAGTTGACATATTACGAACCGAAGTCTCAGACCTCCCCTGAGTCCATCATATCTTCGGTGGCCAATAATCAAACCGTTGATCCCTTGACCAGTGTCTCACCCGGAGTCTACAAAGATTCCTCTTTACTTGGTTCATTCCATGATCTTCCTCCTCCTATCTCTGATCCCAGCTAATTAAATTTTTTCATGATGCAATCGTGTCGAGTCAGTAGCCCGCTTCGGCTAGTCAGTAGCCTCACCCTCTACAACCTGCTCCTAGCCTTTTGATTTAGCCTTATGGACCCCCTCCTCCTGGCCCTTCACCTACAGCTGGCAACCTTGAGCCTCTCTACCCTCCTGGAATGATTCCTCCAGGCCTTAACCATCTTGGAGCCATTCTTCCTGGCCAGTACCCCTTCAGTCAGATACCGTTCATAGCTCCCCCTCCTGGAGTGTTCTTGGTACCTGTTATGGCTACCTTATCCCTTCCTAATCTGAACCTGGGGATTCCCTTCTGGTACATCAATCCCCCATCCGCTACCCCACCTAGTCAACCCAAAACTTATCTTGCTTTGGTACATCAATCCCCCCTCCCGCTGCTACTGTGCCTCAGCCACCTCAACAGGTTCCTCCTCCTATTACGACAGCTTCGAGTAACGGGCACAAAGCCAGCAAGAAGGCATATAAAGACAAGGCTGCCCTAACTGACCCTACTCCTCCTCAGCCTCCAAAGCATACCCCCCCGTGTGCTTTGTGTGATGTTGTCGGCCATGCCACCCATAATTGCCCTGAATTGCCTCGTCTCAATCTCATGTTTAACGAAGCGTTTCCAGAGTCTGATATCCTAGAGGTATATGTCACTATACCCAATTTAGTCTTGAAACTCAAGTCTTTATGCACAAATCATCATTGTGCTTTGTATGATTTCCATGGCCATTATACTCACCTCTGTCCCTGCCTCGAGGACTTCCGCACCTCTCTAGTGGTAGTTTGCCAACTCGAGGCCAAGCGCAATGAGTCCACCGCTCCCTTATTTGTGCATTTTTCTTCAGCAGAACCAGAGGACGCATCCACTCCCATAGAAATTCCCCCTTCGGATGTCAAAATGACAGATTCTTCGGCCACTATCCACTACCTATCATCATCTATGAGATCCACAGTGGAAGACCCCCCTGGGACTTCCCCTTCTGTTTCGCCTGACCTCCCTTCAGCGATCACCTTGGACTCAAAATTGGTGGGTTCTTCATCTACTTGTTTTTATGTCACCCCTTGTGACGATGCACATGTGAACCTCACTTCTCATGATGATGAGTTAGGTAGCTTTGCCACACCACATGGTATTTCTTCCACCAGTCACCCCATCTTCTATTTTGATGACGACATTATGGAAGCAGTCACCACCCCTGACTTTATCTATTCCCCCTTACATCGAACCCATGCATTTGAACCACATACACCTTGTGGCCATTACATTGACACCCAATGTTTGGGTAAGGGGGCACCCATATCTGAGAGTTCAAGAGAATAAATTCTCCACAACTCTCCTACTGTATCTAGTCATGTCGACTCTAGTACCCTTATTCTTCCCCATTTAAAAGAACCTCTAGAATCCCATATCACTTTAGATCACTCTAGGGATGATACCCCTCATCATTCCTTCATCTTACATCAGCAACCCAGTCCCCTAGACATTGTTGTTAACCAGCTTGTGAGTTTTCTAGGAGAGCACCAGTTCATTATCTCCAAATCCTCTCTTTGGGATAGTGACACCATGTATGTCAACCCAGAAACTTAAGTCCATTTGCTTCATATATGCAGTACCAAAAGAGATTGGTAATCCTCCATTCCCTTTCTCGAACTGCATAACCATAACGAAAACAAATGGTGCACCACATCATAAATGTGTTTAGATTCCCCCTTTCTAAATACATTTTGGCATGACCATAACATGCTTGGGGGCACCTATGCCCCTCAAACATAAAAATCCCAGCTCTCAGCCAAAAACAGCATTGAAACCCCCTTTCTTTGACAGGTCACACTTTTCAGGTCATTTCGTGGGACAGGTCGCATTTTTCTGCCCAGTACCTACTACCCAGGTTGAAAATTAGACCCCAAAAAGTGTGACCTAGCCTGTTCATGAGCTTTGGGTGCCTAAAACTGAATTTTTGATCCCCTTAAATGAAAAATTATGGTTAGGCCTCTTACTTGCAACTGGAGGATCTAGATTCCAACGGTCTGTTTGTCCACTACAATCGCCGCAAGATTTAGGGCCTTCTCTCCTCTCTACATTCACCATAGCTACACTTGCAAATGAGTGAATTTGGAGGGAAAACACCTTATTAAAAGAGAAACCCCATATTTTTCTTTCGCCCGCTACAGCCAAAATGTAGCTTAATTTGACAAACTGCCCGTACCGTTGGAAATCTCTCACCGAGCTCTAAAATGGGTATCTGTTAGATTTTTGTGATTTGATACATCACCACGACACAGTTTTCCACAAAGTGTTACTTCACCACTCCTCAAAATCAAATTTCTTCACTTGCAACACTTGTACTTGGGGCACCACTTCACCTCCATACTTGTCCATGCTCGTGTCGAATTTCATCATGAGTAACCACCTTGAACTCATGTTTTTATGGTCCCCATTGGACCTTTTTATGTGTGGCAGCATCATTGAGTTTCCCTTGTTTGGAGCATCCGAGTTTAGTCATCATCGCATCCATAGAGTATATCCTTAGTCCCTTTGTATCCCGCCATAGTCCTCCATCCTTCATTGCTTGATTCCTCTCTCGTGTCGCACATTATGGCCTTCAGTCCTATTGTCCCCTATCCCCTTTGATATTGTGTCAGTCACTGCCAGGTCATCCATGCCCTTTATGCTCTAACAAGGGAATTTGTCCGTCCTATTAGGGTCCTATAAATAATAGGATTCATAATTTTGAATTGAATTTTGATAGTCTTGTAAATATGTACATACCTTGCTTTCTGCAAGTTGTTTTCCCATATTTTATAAAAGATTAAAAATAAAATAAAATAGAAAATAAAAAAGAGGGTAAAAATTCCTAAACGAAAGATCAAAGGACTTAAAAAATATAGACCCCAAAAGAAAAAGATGAAAATAAAACAAGAAAGTGAGCAAGTCCAAATGCCACTACTTTTTACTTTGCTACTAATGATTATGGCAGAGTGTCAATAAATGCCATAATCCATGATGAGTTGAACAGTTGAGATTGCAACAAGATGATGAGCTTAGTGGAAAGAAGTCGCCTTCACTAAGTGGGCCCGCAGGCTATTTTTGGCGCAAAGTCTATTTTTAGACATGTCGATCATATTCTATGAGTTGCAGGATGCTATTTGTGGATGGTTGGTAAAGTCGGAAAAAAATAGATGGACTTCTATTTTTAGACATATTGGGCGGAATCTATTTTTAGATTGCCAATCTAAAAATAGATATGTCGAATATTATTAGCTCTTAATAATATTTGAACTATAAACATTACCTTATCCTCTTGGAGCACTTCAGTTAAGTGCACAGATGTGGCACAAAAGCTGACAGAAGGAATTACACTATTCTTGAGGGTCAAGTGGAGCTATTGCATGGACACTTCAGTTAGAACTCATGTGATAGATTTTGGTGGAGTTATTGAAGTAGTTGATGGAGTTGTGTTCATTTTAACTGAGTTAAACATAGTTGAGCTAGTTGTATCTAGTCTAACTCATTGATACACTAGTGAGAGTGGTGTGAATTAATTATTAATTAATTCACTAATTATTAACTCATTAATCAACTAAAGAATGCATCAGTTAACTACAGTGAATGGACAGTTTCAGTGGAGACCAGTGAAGAGGTAGGTGAAAGAGCAGTGTGACTATCAGTTGTGACTATAATGATGCATGATTTGCAACAACCAATGATTGGAGATGCCAATGAGGATTGTGCAGTCAAGGATGGACCAATTTGAGTTCATTCAGAGCCATTCTTCAACAAGGATTGCGAAGTAGAGGCAGGCTATCAGGTGGCAGAGATTGGAGCATGTGATTTGATAGATCTAGCTTGATTAGTGTGTATCAATTGGAGATTATACTGAGAGCTTGTGAGGAGCTTTGTATAATGATTGGTACATGATCTCTATGACATATAATATACAGATAGTTGGGGGTTTTCAGCTTTAAGCTTTCCCATAAAATATTGTGTTCATATGTGTGATTGTTTATGCTTTAAATGTGCGCATGCGATTGTTTTTATTTCCGCAATTAATGATCAATGGTAGAAGAGATTTTGTATTGTGCATGAAGTTAAAATAGTGTGTGATCAAGAGGATATCGGTGAATAATATATCAGTTATTCAAATTTCTACATGGTATCAGAGTGATATTGATCATTGGAGCAATTGCAAAACATTGAAGCAGTTGAGTTTTGTGCTGGTGGAATTCGAATTTGCAGCAGTGTTTTCTTGGTGTCGAAGTTGGGATGTCTTTCAACGGACTGTGATTGGAGTATGCCCTTGAGGGAAGCTCGAATTATATTGCATGGAAGGACAGGATGAAGGTGGTGCTAGATGACAATGGCTTGAAGGAGTTCATAGATGCAAAAATTCCAAAACCTGCTTCTGGCGATGCTGTCGCACGTGACGCATGGCAAAAGAAGACCGCAAAGTGTCGAAGGATTTTGTTGGAAGGTGTAAAGGATCACATAGTGTCCAGCCTTCATGGTAAGGCTTCTCCATTCTTGATGTGGAAAGAGTTGACAGACTTATTCCAAAGCAAGAGCGACCAGAGGAAGTTGGCGCTCAAGGATAAACTCAGGAACATAAAAATGGAGAAAGGCGACAATATTCCCAAGTACCTCATGAAGTTCATCCAATGCAGGGATGAGCTGGGAAGTGTGGGGTCACTGTAGATGATGAGGAATTGGTGAGCTTGGCTCTCCTTGGGCTTCCGAAGAGTTGGCATTCCTATCAGGACTTTTTCAATGATCGAGAGAAAGTGCTAGGATGGGAGCGACTTTGGTCGGATCTTATGCAAGAGAAGATAAGGAGAAGTACGAGGGATGGATCTTCATCAAAGAACTCAGATGAAGAAAATTGCGCTTTGGCTGCCAAAGCAAGGAAGGGGAAGAGCAAGAAGAATGCTTCTCAATCTGGTGTGAAAGGCAAGAAGCAGGACATGTCCAAGGTGAAGTGCTTTCGCTGTCACCAACACGGAAATTACGCCACTAATTGTCCACAGAAGAAGAAAAATAAGCATTTTGTTGGATCTGCAACTGGAGAAGCCTTAGCCTCGCAGTTTGAGCTCGATTTTTTGCTGATCGCATGCTTGGTCTCAAGTATGATGGGTTCAGTGTGGTTTCTTGACAGTGGTTCATCTTTTCATATGACCGGAGACAAATATTTGTTTACTGATCTGGATGAGAAAGATATTGGAGTGCACATCGAGATGGGAGATGATGGTAGATACAATGCGACCAGTGTCAGTACCATTTCCTTTGAGAGGGAGTCTGGTAAACCCTTTGTATTGAAGGAAGTGATGCATGTTCCAGGATTGAAGAAGAATCTTATCTCGGTGGCCATGTTAGAAGACAAGGGATATGATGTCGTCTTTAGCGAGGGAAAGGCTTTCTTGCGTAGTAAGGCAACTGGTGAGACCCAGAGGATAGGGGTTTGAGTTAAGAACCTTTATCAATTGCAGGTAGATCGTTGCGCAGCAATGGCAGGCAAGGAAGAAGGAGTGGTGAGCCGGGATGATGGCGAGTTGTGGCACCGGAGACTTCATCTGAAAGACCATTAAAGCTACCCTCTGCAGCGTCAAAGATCCAGTTTCAACTAAAGATACTCTATTGACATAACAAAGTACACTGTTTCGGCCCCAACAAAATCAACAAAAGTCCAAATTCAACCACAGAAGCTTCAGAAACCCTGTAAAAACATCAAAATACCTGTGAATTGAGGGATCTTTGTGTTCTGGAGCCAGTCTTTTTAAGGCCAATTTCCTCCATTTCTAAGCTCCAAAGACCAAAATTAAAAGATTTAAAGGGATAAAACTCTGAATATGCCTTGAAACCCTATTTCTCAGTCAAACAAACTCAGAAAACCCCTATTTCTATTTTATTCCAGTTTTCACACCCTCAAAATTTCTTTGATAAACCTAATTGAGCATAAAACCCAAAAGAGATTATCCTTAACCAAATTTGTTCAATTATCCCTCTGTTAAAGTAAATTACTCCTACAAACAGTCTAAACTTGATGAAGTAAGTCTAAAAATGCCTAAAAAACAGAGTTAAACCTCCACAGACAGATCTCATTCCATAGGTATTTCAAAAAATCCTTCAATCACCTCCTTGTAGACCTGGATTTCATTAACAATTTTTTTTATTTTTGCAGGTTATCATCAGAATATGGATTTGGGCCAACAGTTTCAATACTAGTTGACAAAATTGTTTGCTCCAAATTCTCAGACTTTAATTCAAAAGATTCATTCAACAAATAGTTTGTATACAAAGAAAGAATAAAATCAAGTCAGAGAGAGATCAGAATGATGAAATGTGCACAGTGAATGGTAAAAGTGAAAAGATAATTCATGGGGATAGTGAAAACATAACAGTTAAAGAGTATCAGTGGTTAAAGTGTATCAGGTAAAAGTCAGAGTGAAAGTTAAACAAAGTTACAGAGAAGTCAAAGGTAAACAGTAAAAGTAAATACAGAGGAAGTAAATGGTAAAAAGAGATGAAAATACTTTCACCAACAATAAATTTTATCCAAAGTGAAAGTAAAACAGTTAAAAGAACAAAAAGGTGAAAAGATGAAAACAGAGCAAGAAGGAATATTTTTGCAGAAATTTCCTGTTTAAGTCATTGTTTTGAAGAAACTATTGTGACCAATCCAAGAAGAATTTTTCAAAAATTAAAGAGGTTTATATTCTTAAGATGTCTAGCTACAAAAACCTCTCTCACTTTTCTACAGCCATTATGGGTTGGGAAATATTAAACAAATTTGGAAAGAACGTTTTGCGGAAAATTCATGTTAAGTCATAATTTTACAGAGAATATTGTGGCCAATCAGAAACATATCTTACAAAAATAAAGGAGGTTTTTGTTCCCAAGAGAACCATATTTAGAAACCTATCTCACTTTTTGTACATTTATTTCAGAATGAGAGATACATGCACATCTTTACAGCCTATTTTTCAGACTCTGTAAAACTCTGTTTTACACATCTTTTTACAGAGCCTATTGTGCACAGCTGGAAAGGAATTTTAGGAAACTGAGAGAGGTTTATTTCACCAACATATTTATCTACAATAATCTCTTTCACTTTTTACATATCTATTTTGGATTGATAAATACAAAGGTATCATTGGACCCCAATTTTGCAGAATTGTTGGAGAAGAATGCACAAAGAAAGGAAACAGTTAGTGACTTGGATGCCTCATCATCAACTAAGAGTTGGATCAAATTCGAATACTCCTCTTTGTCATCACCTATCCATAAAAAATAGTTCCAAATAGATGCATTAGTTTTGATTTTCCTTTAATTAAGTTCTGTTTATGTAAAACAGTTGGAGATATTTTGTAAACCAATCTTGATATTTTTCAAGATATTTTAGTTTAGAATTTGTATAAATACTTCACTCTTTGAAGTATTTTGTGTGGAATAAAATTTTTCAAGACTACTATAGACATTTTCCTGAATGCATTTGGATTTTGTGTGAGTCGATTTGTAAAGCAGCAGACTGGAACGAAGTCAAACAGACATCATAACTCAAGATTCTTGTGCTGATCAGATAAGTCAAGTATTTTCCTGTTTTCACTGTTTATCTTTCTAAGTTCCATACATACATTTAAATGTTTTCTGTCTTAAATTATTGACTAGGAAATTTTATACAGGATTAGTGTCAAAAGCTCCCTGTTTTTTACTAGTTACTCATTGATATGTTTTCTGCTGATATTCGGACTTAAGAATCCTTAACTGCTCTTAGTCCCTTTTGACCCCTTTCTTTCATCTTATTTTCTGTAACTTAAGGATCCTTCATTTCCTTTTTGTTCAAATCTTACCATTTCATCAAAAATCCTATTTCCAAACCCTTTGAAGGTTATCTACCCTGCCCTTAGTACATTTTCTCTTTTGACCTTATTTCCCAGCTCTGCTTGCCAAGAAATTGACTCCATAGCCCAATGGTCTGGTAGATCCCTCTGTGGTTTACCTTGAAGTACCTTTTATTCCCACCAAACATGCAAACCAAACCAATTGTCCAATTATAACTATCCTAAAATCTTATAACAAAATCAAGCTAAATCTTGAGGAGAGATCCCTCTCCGGAATTTAGGAGGGCTAGATCCTAGATTTCAAAAGTAGGTTTTTGGTTACCTCTAGTAAGTTACAAATTTTTAAATATTTCTAATAGAAAATTTACTAGAGTGATAACATAATGGCGACTCCGTTGGGGAAAACTAACATTTTCTTCAGAAATATTTTACAGGTTCATATATGATGTATGATGGTGGACAGCAAGCAAACACACAAAGGTTAAAATCATCCACCTAGTGACTCCAAATCAATTTCACAATCAGGACTCCACTGGAGGAATGAACCTCAAAGAACAATATGGAAATATCAGGCTTTCAACTTGGATCTTAATCGAAGACATCATGTTCTTTCTCATTAAGAAATTTTTTTAATGTATATTGTATTTTATAGAAGATCTTAGATTAGTTTTTAATTATTTTCCTTTAAAGGTTGTAAATAATAATTCTCCTAATCTCTTTGAGCAGCTTTCTTCTGAATCTAATGATGATCATTTTCCAATTAAGAAGCCTCAAATAATCAAGACTGATCTTACAATCCCTGTACATATTCATGTACCATATAAAGTTCCAGATAGATATAAGCCCCTTATTTTGCCTCCTATACTCCATGATTTTCCTAAAATCTACTACAAACATCTTCCTATATTTGATGGAGAGAATGGTATCACTGCCCAAAAACATATTCAAGGTTTTGAAAATTATGTGGATTTATTTGAGATTGATGAAGATGATGTTAAAATCAGACTTTTTGTTTTTTCTTTGTAAAATAGAATAAAGAGTTGGTTCAAAAATCTCCCTAATGCTAGCATCTCAAATTTACAGAAGTTTATCAAACTTTTCCTTCATAGATGGATAATCAAATTTAATCCTTTTGTGATCATGGAAGAATATAATCAGTTAAAAAGACATCCAAATGAAACAATACAGCAATTTTCTGACAGATTTAATCAATTTTATTATTCAATGCCAGAAAATATTAGACCTCCTCATGTTTCAGCTCTCTTGCATTATCCAAGTGCCTTGGATCCAGAAATAGAATTTCGGTTAAGAGAAAGAGATCCAAAAACACTTGTACAGATGCAGAACATTGCAGTTGATGTAGAAGTTAATCTTCAAATTAGACAGGAAAAGTTGAAAGCAGAAGAAGAGGAAAAGAAAAACATTACAGAGATAAAACTCAGCCTTTTGGTAAGAAAACTAGATGAAATAATACAGGATATCACTATGAACAATGAATTTTTTGTTCAAAATCACCTTGATACATTTACTGAAGAAATAGAAGAGGTTGATAGCCATGAACATTTTCCTGCTAATTCTAATTATCATAGATCAGAAAATGGATTTACAGATCAATATGTGGAAGAGGAATCTATTGATTTAATATGTATGTTTGATGGCATTCCTTCTTTTGATGATTTTCCTAAGTATGATCATTATGATGATATTTATGTTCTCCAAACTCAAGCTAGCTTTACAGAGAAATCAGAAGCTAGTTTGTGGGATGAGGAAACTCAGTTTCAGCAGCTAGAATACAGTAATCAACCAATACAGATCAGCCATGAAAGTGAGGAAGAAAAAGCACAAAATTTGGAAATAAGTGAAGGTTCTTTACCTCTTTGTTTTGTTTCATTTCAGTTCATTAGAGACAACTTTCATGCTATCAATAATCATCAGTATTTAGATATTGTTATGGACAACAAAGAAGATAATGAAACTATTGATCAAGTTTTTTCAGTTTCACAATTGCAGTTATCAGTTCCCATTGAAATAAATGATCAAATGACACAAGAAAGTTCCATACCACTATGCTTTGAATCGTTTCGGCTTTTAAAGGAAATGTGGTATAACATCATTAAAGAAAAGGATAAGCAACTTGATGAAGTTTGTGAAGTCCCGGGGATTTCCATATCCAATAGATTGCAACCATCCTCACAAGTTTTTCATGATCCAATAGCAGATATGTTGGATAATGAATGCATTCAAAGACTTTCTCCATTAACTAAATATGAGTTTCAGAATCAAGATGATAAAGGTTTCAGCAATCAAACATTACAATCAGTAGGAATATCATCACGAAGTTTACAGGGAGATAAAGATGAAAATGACATTTCATATTCATGGTATGGAGGCTATCCAGAACAGATGTACAGTTGTTCAGATCAGTTAAACATCAGTGTATATATTTTGGAAGATCTTTTTGTACAGTTTCTAGAGTCAACAAAGGAAATCAAGTATTTCCTTATCCTCTCATTTGTTGACAAGTCTCTAATAGATTGCAGAAGTATAGTTTTGATAATCAACAAGCAAATGCAAAAAAATATATCAAATTACATAATGCTTGAATGGTTGCATTGGCTATTTCATTTTACCTAACCAGCAGTTGGACAACTGATTAGAGTAAGTATGTAGGATTTCAGCTTATTTCAGTTTTCAGTTTTCAGCTAGTTTGAAATAATTCATTAAGGTTTGAAGCCAAGGAAAAGGCCCTAAAAAATTAATGATTTAGTAGTATAGTTTGAAGGTTGCAGCTCCTTTTAGTCTCAGATCAGATTTCAGTTTGCTGAAAAAGGTGTAAATCCAGTTCAAGAGTTTTCAGTCACAGCATATGCATGTTTCAGATTGGCCCAATGGATCAGGCTACTAGTCGACGGTGTTCTTGACTTCTCACAAGGAGATGCCATCCCCATGTGAAACCGTTGTTAGGGTCCTATAAATAATAGGATTCATAATTTTGAATTGAATTTTGATAGTCTTGTAAATATGTACATACCTTTCTTTCTGCGAGTTGTTTTCCCATATTTTGTAAAAGATAAAAAATAAAATAAAATAGAAAATCATAAAGAGGGTAAAAATTCCTAAAAGAAAGATCAAAGGAGTTAAAAAATATAGACCCTAAAAGAAAAAGATGAAAATAAAACATGAAAGTGAGCAAGTCCAAATTCCATTACTTTTTACTTTGTTACTGATGATTATGGCAGAGTGTCAATAAATGCCATAATCCATGATGATTTGAACTGCTTAAAATTGACTTGTCATGATTTCAATTTTATTGTTGTAGAATAGTGAATAAAGATTAGTCAGACAGTTTAATCCTGACTAATCAGTATATAGGTAGAGAATAAAGAGGAGCTCATCAGTTTAATCTGAGCCCTCGGATGATATAAGTTAGATTTAGATAGTTTTTATGCTTTCAAAAGAATGAAATGTTTCAAGGTAGCAAGCTCAAATGCACCTGCAAAAGGAAAGACAAAATATTAGATTAAAGTTGGGTAGAAAGAAGTGGGAAGATGCATGTAAATATCCATCACCGGGCAAAAATAACTAATTTCCCATCCCTTATAGTTATTCTGCATTCTAGACTTTCAATCAAAGGGGCTCAGAGCATTTCTCTGACTTCTATTGGGACCGGACCCAAGGCTTAATGATTGATTATTTGAACATGTTGAATTCCTATATTAATCCTCAATTATCATTATTTACCCTTCATTCACCCATCACAACTCAAAGATACATAATATCCCATTTTGATTAACTTCCTCCATTTCATAAAACATACAAACCCTCAAAATACATCTTATCCTAAGTAAAAGTGGTAATATCATCAAATGATAAACTTTGCTTTAAGGTTTTCACTTTACTTAGTCATATAAGTGTATTTTTGAGTATTTCATTTTCCTTGTCATATTAATTTCTAAATTATTCTATTAATTCCCTATAAAAATCCTAATCGTATTAATATAATTCCCTTTTACTAAATATCCTTGAAAAACCCACTATTATAAGTTTTAGCAAAAGTCTATTATCCTACATGTTTAAATAAAACACCCACAAATAAACTCCCTTTGGCATAAAACTATCTATAATCAAATATCCCACTCCCATATAGTTTTATACCATTCAAAAAAGTCTAATAACTATATAATAAAACTAAAAAATATATGAAAAAGCACGTATTATTTACATATCTTATGTATTTAAAATAACGTGAAAGCATTGTTTACCCATTACACCTTTGTACAATACATTTGCCTCCCTTGCAGCTTAACCATGGTCTTATATATAGCCTCCCAATTTTCATATCTAAACCCGAGGTTAACCCCTTGATAACCCACCCCACGCACTATTTATCATATATATAAACTCACTTTATATATATAACTTGCCTGACAAAACCCCTTTGGACTATACATATGTATATTTCTATAAAACCATTACCCTGCGCATATAAAAGATTTTCGAGCCTCTGTTGACCAATTTATAGCCCCGAAGCTAAACTTTACCACTGTGACTGCATCTGAAAGACCATTAAATCTACCCTCTGCAGCGTCAAAGATCCAGTTTCAACTAAAGATACCCTATTGACATAACAAAGTACACTGTTTCAGCCCCAACAAAATCAACAGAAGTCCAAATTCGACCACAGAAGTTTCAGAAACCCTGTCAAAACATCAAAATACCTGCGAATTGAGGGATATTTGTGTTCTGGAGCCAGTCATTTAAAGGCCAGTTTCCTCCATTTCTAAGCTCCAAAGACCAAAATTCAAAGATTTAAAGGGTTGAAACTCTGAATATGCCTTGAAACCCTATTTCTTAGTCAAACAAACTCAGAAAACCCCTGTTTCTATTTTATTCCAGTTTTCACACCCTCAAAATTTCTTTGATAAACCTAATTGAGCAGAAAACCCAAAAGAGATTACCCTTAACCAAATTTGCTCAATTATCCCTCTGTTAAAGTAAATTACTCCTACAAACAGTATAAACTTGTTGATGTAAGTCTAAAAATGCCTAAAAAACAGAGTTAAACCTCCACAGACAGATCTCATTCCACAGGTCTTTCAAAAAAGCCTTCAATCACCTCCCTACAGACCTGGATTTCATTAAAAAATTGTTTGATTTTTGCAGGTTATCATCAGAATATGGATTTGGGCCAACAGTTTCAATACTAATTGACAAAATTGTTTGCTCTAAATTCTCAGATTTTAACTTAAAAGATTCATTCAACAAATAGTTTGTATACAAAGAAAGAATAAAATCAAGTAAGAGAGAGATCAGAATGATGAAATATGCACAGTGAATGGTAAAAGTGAAAAGAGAATTCATAGGGACAGTGAAAACATAACAGTTAAAGAGTATCAGTGGTTAAAGTGTATCAGGTAAAAGTCAGAGTGAAAGTTAAACAAAGTTACAAAGCAGTCAAAGATAAACAGTAAAAGTAAATACAGAGGCAGTAAATGGTAAAAAGAGATGAAAATACTTTCACCAACAATAAATTTTATCCAAAGTGAAAGTAAAACCGTTAAAAGAACAAAAAGGTGAAAAGATGAAAACAGAGCAAGAAGGAAATTTTTTGCAGAAATTTCTTGTTTAAGTCATTGTTTTGCAGAAACTATTGTGACCAATCCATGATGAATTTTTCAAAACTAAAAGAGGTTTATGTTCTTAAGATGTATAGCTACAAAAACCTCTCTCACGTTTCTAATAGCCATTATGGGTTGGGAAATATTAAACAAATTTGGAAAGAACGTTTTGCAGAAAATTCCTATTAAGCCATCATTTTTTAGAGAATATTGCTACCAATCAGAAACACATCTTACAAAACTGAAGGAGGTTTTTGTTCCTAAGAGAACCATATACAAAAATATATCTCACTTTTTACACAGTTATTTCAGAATGATAGATACATGCACATCTTTACAGCCTATTTTTCAGACTCTGTAAAACTGTGTTTTACACATCTTTTTACAGAGCCTATTGTGCACAGCTGGAGAGGAATTTTAGGAAACTGAGAGAGGTTTATTTCACCAAAATATTTACCTAAAATAACGTCTTTCACTCTGTACATATGTATTTCGGATTGAGAAATAAAAAGGTATCATTGGACCCCAATTTTGCATAATTATTGGAGCAGAATGCACAAAGAAAGGAAACAGTTAGTGACTTGGATGCCTCATCATCAACTAAGAGTTGGATCAAATTCGAATTCTCCTCTTTGTCATCACCTATCCATAAAAAATAGTGCCAAATAGATGCATTAGTTTTGAGTTTCCTTTAATTAAGTTCTATTTATTTAAAACAGTTGGAGATATTTTGTAAACCAATCTTGATATTTTTCAAGATATTTTAGTTTAGAATTTGTATAAATACTTCACTCTTTGAAGTATTTTATGTGGAATAAAATTTTTCAAGACTAATTTAGACATTTTGCTGAATACATTGGGAGTTTGTGTGAGTCGATTTGTAAAGCAGCAGACTGGAACGAAGTCAAACAAACATCATAACTCAGGATTCTTGTGATGATCAGATAAGTCAAGTATTTTCCTGTTTTCACAGTTTATCTTTCTAAGTTCCATACATACATTTAAATGTTTTCCGTCTTAAATTATTGACTAGGAAAGCTTATACAAGATTAGTGTCAAAAGCTCCCTGTTTTTTACTAGTTACTCATTGATATGTTTTCTGCTGATATCCGTACTTAAGAATCCTTAACTGCTCTTAATCCCTTTTGACCCCTTTCTTTCATCTTCTTTTCTGTAACTTAAGGATCCTTCATTGCCCTTTTGTTCAGATCTTACCATTTCATCAAAAATCCTATTTCCAAACTCTTTGAAGTTCATCTACCCTGCCCTTAGTACATTTTCTCTTTTGACCTTATTTCCCAGCTCTGCTTGCCAAGAAATTGACTCCATAGCCCAATGGTTTGGTAGATCCCTCTGTGGTTTACCTTGAAGTACCTTTTATTCCCACCAAAAATTCAAACCAAACCAATTGTCCGATTATAACTAGCCAAAAATCTTATAACAAAATCAAGCTAAATCTTGAGGAGAGATCCCTCTCTGGAATTTAGGAGGGCTAGATCCTAGATTTCAAAAGTAGGTTTGTGGTTACCTCTAGTAAGTTACAAAGTTTTAAATATTTCTGATAGAAAATTTACTAGAGTGATAACACGTCCGCTACTCAGCACCCCCCATTTCATCATCATCCCTGGTGTCAATCTGTCAATCACTCTACTATTTTCTCTCGTGCCTTAGTTGAGGATCCCTTATTGCCTCACCTATGGCAGACCTCCTTCTGTCGACATCAGATCATTTATTCCAGAAGACAGGTCTAGAGGGCGGTGTACCTTGGTTCCAACTTCCACTTTTGTTCGGTGCCTCAGATCAGGCAAAGGAACTCCTTATTGCCCTTTGAATTGATTGTTTCTTAGCTCCAGCTCCTTACAGCATGATCGAGATCTATATACTTGATGGTTCAGTGATGCAGCAGATTGTACTAGTGATTCTCGGGTGTGTGTGAGATGTTTCAGACCTCATGAGGGGGTGGCCCTTCAGGTAGCCCCCCACATGCCCAGATGACCTCTTCATTACAGCCTTCGATGCAGCTCCATAGATTTGACGATGTCGGCCTCAACCGCTTGCAGCGCCTTTTAGTTTGCATGTATCAGTCGGATTTTCAGAGCCCTTTCATGTTTACAGGGGCACTTTGGTTGTATTTATATCTCATGTACTCAGATATTATTGTATAAGTCATGGTCGTTATCCTAGGCACAGAGTGTATGTGGGATTCATTATCATTTTTTTATCTGGCTCATGTTTATTATAGCATATACTATATATAGTTCAGTCCCTTGTTTACTAGATGCATTATTCTTTGTACTTTGTCTCAGCGGCCATAGGTATGCCTCCCCCACCGCTTATAGCACAGGTACTCACTCATAAAAGAGACTTGTCTCACCTGTAAGTCTTGCCTCCTCAGGGTCTAGTCATCCAGCGCTTTGGTCTACCTTATATATCTCTCTCTCTGACTTCCCCTTCGGTGTCTAGTGATTGAGTTCTTACAACGTACTTCAATCATATGATTAGCTCCTAACGCTCACACGCTGGGGGCCAATCTGTTACACCATTTTTTGGACATCTAACCTGTTACTATTAGATGTACCAAAGTACACCATGTAAGACCAATTTTACCCTAAGTAAAATTGCTTTCACTATGAAAAATAACTTAGTAAACCACATTTATTAAGTTTTTTATGGTCTAAACAGGAAACCCCGTGAGGAAATATTGAATAAATCCACATTTTTTTTATTTTCCTCAAGGAATAATTAGTTAAACATCAGTTTAATTAATATTCCTGGTTATATTTAACCCAAAACAGGAAAATTAATTAGATAAATCATTAATTATCTTATTATTTTCTAGGAATAGTTATTTAAACCTTATTTAAATAATATTCCTTGTTAAATTTGACTCATTTATAAATAATTGAACAAATCATTATTTATTTGATTATTACTCAAACACATCCTTAAAATAATAAATAAATCATTTATTTATTTATTATTTACAAATAAAGGGGATTTGACTAAAGTCAAATTCTTTTTCGCTCCAACAAATATATTAAAATATTCCATAAAAGTTGGATCTTGATTTGGTTAATGATATTTTAATTATGCACCAATATCTAGACTAACTCAATATTTTTTTATAAATAGAAGTGTTTTTCCATTCACTCACTACCTTTTGTTGCCTAAATATCACTCTAGATCTATACTTTTGGTCTGACTTTGATCCACCATCATTGTCATATTTTGCTACCATTTTCTTGTGAGCTCCCTTTGAGTTCCATTTTTTTGTCTGGGTTTTCTACACCATCAAGAGAGAGATATTTTAGATTTGAAGTGTTGAGGGCTTACAAGAACCCATCCCATCGAGGGGGACTGGTAACATCTTTCAATTCTCCCTTCCCAGGTGTCAAAAAATACAAAAATACTTTAAAAACATTCTTGTCTTGTCTATTGGATGCATGGAGCAACTCTTGCTTTTATTTACTGCTTAATGTCTTTTTCTGCATAGATCTAGATTTTGCAGCATTTATCTTTGTCAAATAATTGCAGATCTAAAGAAACTGGCAGCCATCTTTGTTGTTATGGTTGTTTTTTATGCATAGCTAAAGTCAGCCTTTTTCATACGCTTGCGATTAAGCTTCATACTAACAGGAAGAAAGGAAAATTCATCAATGCAAACATCTACAACATATAAAATTCAAAAAATTACAAGGCACTATTAAAACAGATACACATAAAATACTCCATAGCCATTTTAGATCATTCCCATTTAAAACATGAAAATTAACTTTTGACAACCCTATGCTTATACTCGAACAATGAACCAACCAAAGTTTTTGAGATTGCATTCCAGGTTTGTATGTTTTGTGCTTCAAAAACAATGTTCCTTTGATAGGAAAGTTATGGTTTAACAAGGAAGAATACCAAAAATATGCCTTCAAGGACCTTGAAAGAAGGTCAAGATGCTTAGAGAGAAAATTTCAAGAAGATTGACATCACCCTTCTCAAACAGGAGAAAAGTTGGATAAAGTAATTATGGAGGAAATTATCCTAAAGAGGAGATGGTTTACTACCTCAAAAATATTAACGAGAAAAGTTCTTCACAGGAAGATTCCTATTCTCATCAGTAGAATTTTATGATCAACAAGATGGGTTTCCGACTTCAATTACAAGTTATGAACATATATTTCACACAAATTCAATTGATCCAAGAAACTTTAAAGAAACACAATGATACCATGTAATCCAAGTTATGTATTGCGTTGAGGCAATACAATGAAGGCTATTAAAGAATGATCCTACTCTACATAATGCTTCACAATAGATAAGAGAGTGAAAAAATGTGAAATACTTAAGAAAAAATATCCTTCTTTTTCTTAAATTAATGTCATGTTTATCATTTTTGAGGTTTAACAAGCCAAAATTTTCATGATGAGATGACTCAAAGGTGAGCCAGGCGGTTGGTGATGACATGTTGTCATGTGTGAATTGGTCACCAGCTACTAAGGGAGGATACTTTGGTCACCAATTACTAAGGGAGGATACTTGTGAACAACTAGACACCTTGAAGAGAAAACTCCTTACACTTAAATGGTACTACCAATAAATTTTACAAGAATTTCATGCTTGTTAGAAAAAAAAAAAAATCAAGATTTTTTCTTATGAAATGATGAAAGATTTTTTTCTTAGAATAACTAGAGAATAACAAAAGGAAAATATTGGAGCTTTTGGTTGCCTTTTTTCTGGTGGTACAAATAGTGAAATAGCCCAGGTTATAATCTATCCAATGGATTTAGTAAAAACACATTTACAAACACATACATTTGAGGGTGAAATTTTTCCAAAGTTGTCAATCTTTCTAAAGGACATATGGGTTCATGAAGGTCCTCAAGAATTCTACAAAGGACTTCTTCCATCCTTATTTGGCATGATACCATATGCAGGCATTGACCTTGCTACTTATGAGACTCTTAAAGGCATATCAAGTCAATATATACACAAAGACAAAGGTGACTCCCTCCATTTTTGTTGTTGCCTCTATGATATTGCTGAGTATTAGAAATGCAATACATCATACCTATTTTCTGAATAAGAGTAAGTAAAATCTTGAATAGTTTTGATTTGATTTTCATATACATATTACTCTAAATAATTTCATTACAATTATTTATTATCAATATATCAACTGAAATTCACAGAATAAAATAAAACTTTAATTTAAGTATATATAAGTTTAGTTTATGCATTCTTACCTTATTTTCTAATAATAAAACTCTCATATTAGGAAAAAAAATTAATAAAAAAGCCAAAAATGAGTGACAAGGTTATATTCTAGGTAGTGCCAAGGAATTCTAGACTGTTAGGGAATTTTAGGAAGTGTTAGGGGGTGCCAGGGAGTGTCAAAGCATGAGAAAGAATGCAGGGGATGCTAACATGTGGCACACAGTGCCAAGGGATTCTAAGACATGTCAAGTGTTATAACATGTCAAGATGTAAAATATGTTTCTTAATTGTTTTACGACCACGGTTGTACGTGATCCTTGCCTTGGTAACTTTTTAAGTGGGATGAGTTGAGATTGGACATGCGTAGCCTAAGATAATTTATAGGCAGTTCTTAGGTGAACAAGGCATAGTATAGTTATAGTAAATGTAACTTGGTCAAGTTGTTGTAGTCAAGGTAGGACTTGGTTGGGTTCCCAAGTCCCAAAAAATGCAAGGGTAGTTGTGAGGGCATGAGAACTAGGGAGTGTCAAAGCGTGCAAAGGAACGAAAAGGTGTGATAACACATTCCAAACAGTGTTAATGCATGTCAAGGAGTGTTAGGGAGTTTCAAGGCATCACAAGGGAGAACTAGATCAAGAGCATGGAAATGAACCAATAAGTGTGTGTGCGAGGGAGTGTGAGCGAATTGAAAGTGTGCCAAGGACGAAGTGTGTTGTTCGCTTGAGGGATCCTGACCTAGGTTCGGTGTGTAAGGTTTTCCAACAAACCCCTATACTACTGGCCCTTTCGGTAGTGACCTGCTTTCGTAGGTCAAAGTCTCAATCGAAGTAGTATGGGTGGGTGCTGGAACCAGGTTTCCGCACCCTAAGAAAGGATAGGTAAGGCAAGCAGAGCTGCGTTTGGTCCTACAATACCCAGATCGCCTTATACTGCACACAGCCAAGAGGGTTTCTATTTGCATCCACGTGCACTAGATCTATAATTATATATGTTCTGCGGTAATGCGCGGCACATAAACGAGAACCACTAGTACATTTGGCGGAAATTTTGACACTTGGTTCCGACACTTTTGACCAAATGTCGGAAATTTCCCCAAATTTTTTCAACTTTTTCAAATCCCACCCGTAACCGTCGCTATACCAACGTTTATAGAAAAGTGTCACAATCTCGACACTTTGACAAAGTGTCGCAATTTCGACGTTTGGAGGAAAACGTCGTAATTGCGACACTATGCCTCAAACAGTCGCTATTACGACGGCTACCTCCAAACGTCGCAATTGCGACACTTTGTCTAAGTGTCGCAATTGCGACATCTGGAGGTATCTGTCGCAATAGCGACTCTTTGGGGGTGTCGGAATAACGATGCCTAATGGTTAATTGGTTCACTATGTAATTCAATGGTTTTCCAGCTCAGCTTTTTCGACCTTTATGCTTCTTTCCCATAATTCCATTCTGCCTTATGATTCTATTCTTCCCTATTCAATCTTTTTTTTCCCTCTCAGCTTGTTCAACCTTTTTCTCATGAACTCTGAGCATGGAAAAAAATGCCCTGTACAGCTGCGGTGATTTTCCCTTGATGTTACCTCAGCAAGTGGCGGTGGTAGTAATGTAGATCAACTTCATTCCTGCCAGAAGCTCGAAGCCAAATCCTCTCGGTTGGAAACCTCCCCATTTTCATTAACTGTTGTATTTTTTTATAAACAACAAAAGCTTGGATATCTGGTAAGTGGTTTCTACTATAAGGGTTTTACTGGGTGTTTGTGAATAGCTGTTCAAGGGAAATGCCCTGCAGTTGCCTGGATTAGTAACTTTTGATTGGTATTATTGATTGATAGTCTACTGCATATTTTGAGACCTAAGCCCTTGGAGTGTTGTGTATTTCGCGTGGGTAACTTTTGCTTGGTACTACTGATTGCTTGCTAGTCTGTTTCTATGTTTGAGACGATGCCTCACCTATGCATGGATCTTGGTATTCGGTAAGTGGAAGACTCTTACTAGTTTGGTTGTGTACATTATTTTGTTAGAGACTTGTTGATTCTGGCTCCCAATTACTGGTTTTTGTTTTGATGGGCTTAAAATAAGAATTTTGGGAGAAATGCATGATTTCATCAATGGAAAGCCTTTTTTCCTGCTCTTTTTCTCTTTTTCTCATATGCTTAAAGTACTATATTCCCTTATCTTTTTTTTTTTAAATATGTTTAAATCACTTTCCTGCTCCTTTTTTAATATGCTGGAAGCACTATATTTCCTTATCTCTTTTTTTAATATGTTTAAAGCATTGTATTGTTTTATCGATAGAATTTTGCAGCATGTTTCTCCAGAAAACAGATGCAATTTCCTTTTGGTTAGCAAGCCGCCATCCAATTGCCTAAACGGGCTCATTTGTAACAGATATGAAGTAGCAGAAGTATTAATCTACAGTCTTCTATAACATGATTCACCTTTTCTTCATGTGAAGAAGCTAAAGAATGGTAGTGTATTGATTGCCTCTGTAACTGGGAAAATATTTTCATTTAACTCTTTTAACTGTCCTGCTCAATAGCATGGTCATATCATTCTATTTAAGATAAAAGTAGATCCAAAATACTGTTCAAAGTCCAGACTCACAAATGTGGCCTAAATAACTTATTTCCTGCCGCACTTCAAGATTTTCTAAAATACTTCATGCATAGCTGATGAATTTATTTGTAGCCCACATATTGGAGTCACATTGTCCAAAAGATACAAACCAAAATATAATATAATGAATTACCTGAACAAACTACTACAAACTTCTACGGAAAATACAATGAAGAATCCATTTGATACTCACAAGGGTGTATTACGGACTCCACATAGCCACTACCATATCTTCAAGTAGTATAGGTTGTCAGGGGTAATATGGTGACTGCTACAATGCAACTACAAATGCTCTTGCCAGTTTTGAGTGGACAGAATAAATATTGAGATGAAGAACAAAAGATATTTAAGGACTCCAAATCTTAACACAACATGACTAGCATGATCCTATAGAGTGGAAATAACTACATTAAACACCTATGTGATTGAGGACCTTGATTCCTGCTCTTTGGGTACTCAGAGTCATAGAAACCTAATCTTTGAATGAACTGATGCATTACAATTGTATTATTTCCATAGATAGAACTATAGATACAAAGGTGGAGAACATGGTTCCATAGTGACAGAGTCTCCTTCAGCTCCTCATTCTCTGATAAATTTTGGGGCATCATGCTCAAGAGGCTACCTTACTATTTATTTTTGTTATTGCATTCAAGCATAAATGACTGACAATGAAATTCAGTAATTGAAATATGGATGGATCAGAATTCCATTCACTAGAAAAAATAACAAGTCCTTGACCAGAGAATGAACTTCTAAGTATTTAGAATTATATTCATTACTGTGAAAGCTATTAGTGTAAAAATATTGCATTCCAATTTGTGCCAGTCTATTACTTTGGAATGAGTACTTGCCAACAAATTAACTATTACACTTAACATATATAAGCTTGTAACTTACATGTCTTACATTTTTCACAGTCTCCTTGAAAAAACACCTGATTTCTTACATCTGATTAGATTTTCAAATGCAAAATGTGAGTTCATCTGAAGCAGATCTGACAAGCATGCCACTCTTGTCAGATTCATGACCAAAGAGCTCTCTATACTCTTTTCATATAGAATTCTTCTTTGAATCCACAATACTTTAAGTGTTTCATCTGCATCTTGTGTATCCAATTATTCAATTTCATTCAAGTTGGCCAGAACAATGCTACCAGAACTTCTTTATCTGCTTTCTAAGCTTGCTTGAATACTGGATCTATGTTTTTTGAATCTTTCTATGTTCATGTCTACCTGTCAGAGGCAAATTCCATCACCTATTGAAGTTAGGGAAGGTTGATGTTCCTATGCTTGAAAAACTCAGTTGTATAATGCAGAAGAGAAAAGGCATTTGCAATGTAATTCTAGGTACCGCATTGATGGTTTCTGCCAGGGAATCATCCTCTAGCACAATTCAAACGGTTTAATTTATAGCAAATCTCACGTGGATTACATTTTGTGAATGCTCATAGAATAGCTTTCTAAAGAATAGCATGCCCTGTGTTGCCTGCTTCTGTACCCTACACAGTTTCCAGTCATGTAATTGTCATGGGTATTGGGGGAAAAAGTGTGTCAACTGTAATATTTGGAGAAAAAAGGCTTCTAGAAAATTCACTTCCGCATATTCTCCAAAACTAGTGACTGTAGATGTTACTGAGGCACAAGTGCCCTGTCCAGCAACCCATCAATTGCTTGCAAATGTATATGTATGTAATCAATTCTAGATTCTGCATAAGTCCAAAATCATGACCCATAAGCATAGATTATATATGAATCAGATCAAATAGCACGGAAAGAAAAAAGGAACAAAATTCAAAGAATCGACAAATAAAGTGTAAAGAGAAGACAAACAGACAAAACAGAACATGAATCCCATTGTCCTACAAGAATTGGAGAGATTGGAGATGGAATTATTAGACACCACCTATCTCAATACACAAGCCAGGAGACTTGCAAAGCTAGGAGATACCGCAGTGTTCGTTTCTAGCTGCCGCAGTGTTCGTTTTGCTTGATGAGATTTAAGGCAAAACGCCCACACCCCAAAGGATTTTTGGATCGAAGCTTCAGGTCTCTATTTTTTAATTCTTCAAGTCCCACTTTGTATTTTAATTGATGTGTATTTTCTTAATCATGTTTAGTGATTGTAATTTTCTGGGTAAAGACTATGAAAATGAAGTGTTATGTACTAAAAATTCAGAATTCAAATATTGTCTACATTTCAATGTATTTTTGGATCAAACTTATGAAAATAAAGTGTTATGTAACAAAAGATTCAGAAATCAAATAATGCTTACATCTCAATGTATTTTTGAATCAAAATTTCAAGTCTCTTTTTAATTCTTCAAGTCTTTCTCTAATTTTTAATTATGTTTATCTTGTAACTATATTTATCAGTGATAGCTCCAGAAACAACTCAATTCACAAGCTATATGAAAATGAAGTATTATATACTAAAATATTCAGTTCAAATTCCATCCCATACTTAGTCTACTTAGTCTACTGAAAAACATATATGAAAGCACTTAAATATTGTAGTTGTAATATAGTAATAACAGTCAGAATTGACATTCTGTGTCTGCTGAAAAGTATAAATAAACACCTAAATATTATAGTGGTAACAATCAGAATATACGGTTACACAAGTACGAAACCAACCCATTACCGATCATCTGGTCACCAAAGAAACTATGTTGTATTGGGCAACGGTATTCTTCACTCTGGTTTTTAATCTCATGTCGGTCTTCGCAACTATATTCGATAGCGGTATTCTTCCACAGATACATCAGTAATACATTATTTGTGTTCCCTTCTCCTGTAGCGATGTTCAAGGGTTTATGCAAGTGCTACACAGTAGGTTGTCAAACATTTTACACTGGAAGTGACAGGGTATTGGGTGCTTTGCAACAATACCTAGTCTAACATATTGAAGAGTTTTATTCCAGATAACCCATATGGCGTTCAGATCTATCAATTGTATTCATATATTTGAAACTTTTTACGATAGTATTTCTAATGAGTTGTCTTTAAATATTTTCATTTTTCCTCTCAGTAAGCTAGAGATAAAATCAACTGCTACTTGTGTTGTGTTTGAGTTTAAGTGGCCCATGAAATAATAAAAGAAAATTCAGCAGAGGTCAAGCAGAGCATATTTGCAACGATGCCACTTCAGTCAGAATATCAAAAGTAACAGAGAGAAAAACTGCATTTCCTTACAGTCACAATAAATATTAAGGCAGATTTGGGAGAGATCTTTCCATTCATTTTTCTAACAGAGATGAACCGACGCTTCGAATACCACATAATTCATTGAAAAAAAAACGACGATTGGGTGTCAAAGTAAAACCTGCAGGGATTTTACATATCAGGAGTTGCAATCTGCTACTTCTGGTTTTTCAACAGGTTGCATTTCTAGATTTCCTCCTGGAGTTTTTCATTTCTGCGCTTCTGTTTTGAATGGGAAATTTCCCTTGAAATGTTTGTTAACCTTGTGAATCAATTTAGTTTTGCAACATCCTTATTCTTGCAGGGAATTTTATAGGAAGAGGAGGCTGCAGTCAGCCTCTTTGCAAATTGAATCACTAGAAATATTAACTTGATTGAGTTAAATTATCTTAGCAATGTTGTAATTTAGTAATATGGATTTTCATCTTACAGGGCACTAGGCTCTATTGGGAACATATTTTCCACAAACAAAAAGGAAGTTTCTTCACTGGACCTGGATCACCATTGGAGATGATTGAGCGTATTACAGAACTTGGAGCTGAGGTTTTGCTTCTAGTATATATTAAAATTGTGTTGCCATCTATTAGTTATTTTGAGCTGCTGCAAACTCTCTGGAATTGAAATGGGAGGCTGGATCCTCCACATAACACCCCAATCTGGGGAATTTGATATGTATGTTTCAATTTAGCAAACAACATTAAAAAAATTTAAAAAATTCTTAAAGATATTTTTACAAATGTCATGAACCTTACGATTTGGTTGGTAATGATCAAGTTTGTCTTCAAAATTGGCAAATTTGATTTGCTAATATGCTTGAGATTCCTTTGTCCCACAAACAAATTTGATTTGCTAATATGCTTGAGATTCCGGAGAAAATGTGTGCCCAAGATGGCCGGAAAATTCTAAATAATTCTATAGTTTGACTTTTGCTCGTCTTTAGTTCCTGTCCACCAAGTTCAAGAGATAATTTCTTATTGGGGTTAGAAAATAAATCGAGTTCAATTTCCAATATTCAATACAATTCGTTAGACAAATATAGTATAGATAGCATTTTGAGACACTCACCAGTATTTTTCTCGCACCATACCATTTGAATCTTCCACCTAACATAAACATTAATGATCTTAAATTTGCAAAAAATGGGAGAGGATTTAGCTCATTACCAAAGTGCCGATACCCCAATCAATATGACTGTGTATGCCCAAATCCTTTATAAGATTCCAATTTGTGGCTACGAGAACGGAGCTGTACAGGAAAAAAATGCATGGCATCAGAGACTTGCACCAACCAACATTATAGTGGATATGGTAAAATGAATTCATCATTGAGATAAGTGTCTAAAAAATGGTTTCTTCCTTTCAGATTTTCTTCATGGAAGCATATAACAGTTTGAACTGCTTGTAATTCAAATTGTATACTATTAAAAGTATAATTTTGTTAGCTTAAAGAAAAAAGATGAAGTCCGCACTAAGGAAATTACTTGCCACCAGAAAAAGGTAGCTATAAAAATATATATATATATATATAAAAAGAGAAAAAGGAACCATCAAAGAGGAGATGAATGGTTACATAAAACTACACCAGTGAAAAACACTCAACTCCCACCCTTTGTAGTCAATGCCCACAAGCACAATAATATTTTTCAGCAGAATTCACAATTGTAGGAGCAGCCAAGGTTTCTTTCTCCCAAGTTATATGTCCAAATGCATACAAAGCTCTCATTGCAGAGTGATATGCACGAAGTTCTAATTTATGTACTTTTGCTGCTCCTTTCTCTTCAGTCAAAGATTTATCTTGCCTTCGGTTTGGACATTCACATGAAGACATAACATCATCGAAAGCGCTATAGACTACAAGTCGTGATGAATGCTTTTGATTTGAACATAAAATATCATTTGACATATAGCTACTACTACTACTAGCAACAGAACAATGACAACTCTCAGCTTCCTCAATTGAACGATTTAATCTGTCTTCAAATGAAGACATGCATACACATTCCTCACCCACATGTTTTCTGGGGAAAGGAAAGGTATCTACCTTTTTTAACAAAGGACGTGATGACTCTCCCACTGCCTCATGGTTCCTAGATTTCTGGATTGCTCTCCTTTTCTGAGGAGCAGCCTCCATGTTGAAGAAATCTTCCTTGTATGCAGATTGCATTTGAATGCCTAGTTTTCTCTTTGTAGCCTTTAAAGAGACATGAGATGTCAAAGGGTTGCACAAATAGGAATCTTGTTTTTCTTACTGTAGCACTTAGAAGGCCTGTAACAGTAGTTACATACAGTATCAGCTGTGTAACAGAGGCAGTGTCACCCATCAAGACTGTAAAAATGCTAGGCTTGGGTTGAATTGGAATTTGTATTTTAATATCTTGCATTTGACATAAAGGTAGTAATTCCTTCCAAACATGGTCCAATTGTCGCTACTAGTCGTGGTCACTAATTCATCAAATTCTTGCTCAAGGACTACAAAAATATTAGTTGTGAATATAACATTAATCTTACGAGCTTTTGCTAGGGGATGAAATGTGTGTAACTGACAAATATCCGTTGCTACCAAAGATCCTGTATTTGGTTCTTGGTTGCTGGAACCATATACTTTGGCTCCATAATAGAGGATAGATTAGTGGAGCTTGTTGGATTACTGTTATCAGGGTGATGAAAATTAGTTCTAGGTTGCAAAATGCTAGGTTGCATCGAACCAATATCTGTATTAATATCTAGCATTTGACATCAGGTGTAGTAATTCTATCGACCCCCCTCAGGGTTTGGCCTTGTTTATTTTTCTTTCCTCCAACTGTAGTAGATGTAGCTGAAGTCATGTAAGATCAGTTTCAAATTTAAATAATACACATGCATTAGGTCTTGTAGATTGGGCCTTTCTTCTATCCCCAAGCATTAGTTGACTAAGGGTTACATACATTTATTCTATCCCCAACAGTAGTTGACCAAGGGTTTCACTATTTTGTTAGTACATGCCCGGCGGTGTTTGAGCAGCCTTGGAAATTCACTCCATAGAGGGCATCAATCTGTGAGGCAAAATTCATCTTGTCAGGATTGCACACAAGTTGTGACCTTTGCATTCATCTGCTTGTAATTTAGGAGTACCCCATGAGATGCTTGTTTAGAACCAAAGAGCATGCAAATATAATGTTTAACAACTCTGCAAAAAGTTTAAACATGGCAGCAACTAGACTCCGAATTCTCATCATACTATTTATGTGTCTTGACATGGCAACAACTAGACTCCGAATTCTCATCATACTATTTCAAGGTTGGTTTCTGTATTGATACCTAATAAATTTAAGATCATTATGTGTTGTCACACTATGTTCTTTCCTGAATATACATTCTTGACAGAAGTAGCCACTAGTACCTTTCAGTGAGTTTTCTACTGGCTTCAATCTCAAATTGTATATTGGTAACCTTGATAGCTCCACCTTTTGGTAGCTTCAAGATGGAGTACTTTCTGGAGGAGACCTTTTCCCTTTTGGAAATATTGAACTAAGCCCGTCAGCTGGTGTCTTGAATTATGGACAGGTTTGTGGAACTATGTTTTATTTATTTTGCATAACATATTTTATTTTGGGCATTAAAATTGTTTCCTAACATTGTCCTTTTGCCTGTTTCAAATCCAACAATTCATGCCTGTAATTTTTGTTCAAAAGTATCTTGAACTTTAGAAGGTTATTTTCAAATTTGACCAATACAGTTTGCAAGGTTTCCCTTGAACGAGCACATCAGCACATTGCATATGGTTATTGTTTGGTGTATATGCATTGACCCATTTAAAATGAAGTGACTTCTTTTTCTGAAGTGCCACCCTTAAGTGAGTGGGAAAAACCTATCTGGTTGGATCATATAGGAATGCCTATTAGTGGATGGAAAACGTGCAGCTATGTTGGAAACTACTGAGGTGTATTCAGTATCCATATTAGCATTCTTTGCAGGCCAAGATCATTAATATTCTATTTCCTAGTACAAAGGTTTTCTTTCTGATATTCTAGTATCCAGTATGAGGTAATATTGTGAGGTGCTTCACTTAGAGAAGAGTATTATCAGTTGTCAATTGGGTCTTGTCTGAGGGGCCGAGAGGAAATTTGTTATCATTCAAAACCCAGGTTCAAACCCCACTATGTGACAAGGCTAATTGTTGATTGAGGCTGGCAAGGTACCGCAATCACATCCTTTCCTATGTGATGGAGGGTGGGAGCTTGGCAATATGGATAGAAAAAAATAGAATGGATCTTCCTGAGCTACTAATTCCTGGCTCATTAACCTCTTAATTGTAGCTTCTATGTGGCTATAGTCACATCCATCAGGCCAGACAAATTCCCAATACTAAGTCAGTCAGATAGTGCAGAATCTAGATCACCCAACCAATGGATGGTAGGAATCTTGTCACCAACTTCATTTCGGGCTTGAGTGTTAGGATAGCTGATGGTTGGCAGCAATTTTGATTTAGGGATTCTTCCCTAGTGCCCTTTGGATCCTCACGTATTTTTTTCTTTTTGGGATTCCTAGTGTTACTGTATCTCTTTAAGCCTTCTTTCTTCACTTTCACTCTACCCTTATTTTTTCTAGATTTGATTGGTAAATGACAAGGAGTTGCTTCCAAAATTCTTCCCTAAAATGAGATGGTTTGTTAACACTTTTGTTAAGACTAGATCTGTGGGAAAAGCTACATTGTTATCACTAGATTTTTGTCAGGGCTAGAGATATAGAGGAAAAAGATGGCTGTTAAAATAAATTTATATTAAAATTTATAGGCTATATATGCCAAATAGAAAATATAGTCAAAATAAGTCAATATAACGAATTCATTTTATATCTCTCGTAAATGTTAAGGGAAAACCAAAAATTTTCATTAACTGTGTTTCTCAAGGGAGGAGATATGCTAAAGAAAAAGGGCCAGAGAACAACTCCAAGATTCCTCATTTATAATGTTATGAATATAATATATTGACAAAATGTATGACAATGTACATGCTAGCATGGACAGGTGTAGAGTATTTGAAATATGTGTAATTTTCGAACTTACTAATTGGTTATTGTGGCTCTCCAGGCATGTTTTTCTTGTCAAATTGTAAACCTGCCCTTGCATGTGTTCTTTGGATTGGAATTTATTTCTCTGCATGTATTTCTCTAAACTTTTGTACAACCCTTGACTTGTAAGTTACCTGTGACAAACTGTATTGATGATGTTTTAGATCCCCACTGCATTGTGTTTCGGTATGTCACCATGGTTTATGATATGGGACAAGGATTCAACATTAGTTGTATCGATTGCGTGTTCTCCTATAGTCATGTTGCTGTTTGAAGCCTCATGCTACTATCATGCTTTGCATTTAATGGAAAATAATTAGCAAGCTGAAGGTTCTTTTAGAGAAAATGTTACATGGAGTTTACAACTACACATCTCTTACGTTTATCAGTATTTTGAAGCTGTTTAACAGTATATTTTTTTTGGTATTTTAGGGTTTATTTGAAGGCTTAAAAGCCTATAGGAGAGCTGATGGACAGATCGTGCTCTTTCGTCCAGAATAGAATGCATTGCGACTCACAATGGGTGCAGAGCGCATGTGTTTGCCAGCTCCATCAGTAGAACAATTTGTGGAGGCTGTAAAACAAACAGTGTTGGCAAACAAGCGCTGGGTAAGATTGTGCTTCTGTTTGAACGAATTTAAAGGCTTTTGCTTTTCCATACCCCAAATGTTGCATTTCTAATAGAGTGGATTTGGATTATTTATGCATGTTATTTGGTTGCAGATACCACCCTTTGGCAAAGGCTCTCTTTATATACGCCCACTACTTCTTGGTAGTGGAGCCGTTTTAGGACTTGCTCCAGCTCCAGAGGTTACTTTTCTTATATATGTTTCCCCTGTTGGAAACTATTTCAAGGTTGGTTTCTGTATTGATACCTAATAAATTTAAGATCATTATGTGTTGTCACACTATGTTCTTTCCTGAATATACATTCTTGACAGAGGTAGCCACTAGTACCTTTCATTGAGTTTTCTACTGGCTTCAATCTCAAATTGTATATTGGTAACCTTGATAGCTCCACCTTGATAACATATCCCTTTCTCTCGTTGGTTTTCTCTTGCCCCAATTGTTCCTTGTGTGTCAATGGCATTATTGGATGAGATGTCATTTAATTGGACAGGTTTCATCAGTGCAATGTCATCGCATATTGCTTTTACCTACACAAGTATATATTTGAAGAGTTTCACAATGATGCTACCAGGAAGATGAAAATATCTAGAAATATTGTCGATGGTTTGAAAGAGTATTGCTACAGGTTCCATGATGGTGAAATACCTCTCAGTACCATTTTTGAGAATTTACAAGACAAATGTTGGGAGGATAGTAATAAGCTCTATAATTTGTCTTGTATTGCATCTGCATTTGCATTGCCATTGCTGATAAGACATTTTGAAGTCTGGGAACCACATCAACATCCATATCAGGCTTTATCGATTACAACTTTGTGGTAGAGGCTTCTGCATGTAGATGAACCTTTTCACTATAGCATATATGTAGAAACATAAAAAACAAATTATCCAGTAATAATGGAAAGCGCCCATATTTATTTTAAATGAATATAGTATTCATGACAGTTGAATGGAGCTTAGTTAGTGTTGGTTCTTGTTAACAACCTTGTCTTTCATTATCCGAGGGAACTTTCGCTACAATTTCATTACAGTTTCCAATTCCTGTTGTTGTTTCATTACAATTTCTTTCATTATCCGAGGGAACTTTCAATTACAGTTTCATTACAGTTTCCAATTCATTATAGTCTTTCATTACAGTTTCAAATTCCTGTTGTCGTTATCGAATAACCCATACTGCAATGACCATGGGCTATTTCATTTTTTTTAATAAAAATTTAACCTGCCGTCGCTCGAACGATGTAGTTTGCGAATGTAGATCTGAGCCCTATTCAAGATTTGCATCGGAATAAAATTATTGATGATGTGAGACAAGCCCTCCCAACAACATCCGCTAACGGGCATTCAGAATATTAAAAAAAATAAAAAATTGAACCCGCTGTCGCTCTTCGAACACCCTATAAGTGTCAGTTTTCGTAATCGTCGGAAGACCGATGTTACATTTAAAAAAAAAATTTAATATGCCGTCGGAAAAGCAATGTTTGCCAACGTCAGAAGAGCGACGTTCCCAAACCAAAACGTCGGAAGAGCAACACCACTAGCGTTGGAAGAGCGACTTCTGCACAATGTCAATATTGCGACACATCAAAGTGTGGTTAGCCATAACGTCGGTCTTCCGACACTATACGAGCGTCTGTATTGCAACACTTTAGAAGCGTTGTTAGCCATAACGTCAGTATTGCGACACTTCACAAGTGTCGCTATTGTGACACTTCATAAGCGTTGGTATTGCGACGCTTCTGCAAAACATCAGAACAAGTGTCGCAATACCGATGCTTTATGGAAGTGTCGGAAGACCGACGTTATGGCTAGCCACGCTTTGAAGTGTCTCAAACTGTCGCTCTTGTGACGACCAGGTGTCAGAAAACCGACAAATTGGCCGTAAAAATTTCAGCCAAATTTTCCAGTGTATATTCCGGGAAAAGAATGTTCAGGCTGACAGATTTGCTAAAAAAGGTCTGTCAGGGGAGTTTGGTATCATGCATTATGAATTAGTGGATGCGGAGGGTCAAGGAGCTGCTGGTTCTGTGCTTTTTTCTTGATTTATTTCGGTTCACTGTTTATGATTTTTCCAGGTCTATTGTCCCATCTTTTCTTCTGGAAAGTTTCTGGAGGGTACTTTTTTATACACTTTTGGAAGATGCTATTGTTATAACTCTGATTTTTGAGATCTCCTATCTCCAATTAATACGAAATTGTGTAGTTTTTTTATTTTCAGCTGGGGCGCCTAAGCTCTGATCTGGGGCCTCCCTGTTGATCATTTTCCCACTGTTGGGGCGTGTTCATGGAGTAATGTTGTATTTGTCGGGCTTATCTTTTTGCTGTAGACTAGGATTATGTTTTTGTTTGGAATGTAATGTATTTCCTTGGAGGAACTCTACGTTTATTTTTTCTAGATCAAAGATCTATGCTGTATGGCAATTCATATTTCAAGACTTTTTAATGGCACAATATATAAGCCATACTTTTTTCATCATGAAAAAAAAGGGTGAAGAAATCAATCCAATTGTTTAAGCTAGAATAATTAGTTAAATTTGTAGGTTAGAACCTAGATTAGGACAATCTCTCCGTCAAAGAAAAATAAGAAGGATTTTCACATTTAAATGCACCCTTATATGATGAGAATAAGCCTTGGTTTTGAAATATTAGGATATAAAGGGTGAAAATGCAACAGTTTCATGTTTGAAAGCAATATAAAGTTTATCCAAAGTTTGGCGCTGCATTATAAATTCAAGAAATGATAAAGCCTCTTGTCGTGTAGAGGTTAACCATCAAGCATGATCCAACCCATGATGAATTTCTCACCCGAATCGACTACTTGGAATATTCCCCCCCCCCTTCCCTTCCTACCTTTGTCGACGGAGGGGGGGTCCAAAAATTTGTTTTGCTCCCTCTAGCCCTACACTACGTGTAAACTCCATATTCTTTCAACCCCCTCGCTCAATACCATATACTACCCACCCCCCCTCTGAAAAATTCCTAACCACTTCCCTTTTCCCGCCTACGGTTCTTGGCGCCAACACCACCAATCCATCCACGACACCAGTCTGTCACCCTCACCCATTACACTGTTTTGCTGCATCTAATTCCACTGAATCTTATTTGTAATTTCTCAGTTTTACCTCGGAAAGTCAAATTGTCCTGACACTGAGCATAAATGCAGGGCACCTTTGTGTGAGCATCGCCATTATCACCAACGTTGAAAATCAACCAATTTCCTGGGTAAACTACACCACTGTTAAGCCTTTTCGCATTGTTTGAATTTCCCAAAAAGGCTTCAAAGGGTAAGAACAGTGAAAATTCTAAAAATAATATGGTTCCCCCACCCATTGATCGTGGTCACATCCCTTTGGCTGATCGAGATTACAAAATATCAGAGCTAATTAAGTGTGAATTCGATTGATTGGAACTACACAACTAGCTCAAAGACAATTTCCTTCACTAGAGTGACGGAATTAGGCTTTGGGTATCCAATCTACCCCTATACATGCTTCCCCAAACTTATCATTTCCTCGAATTTGTCCTTAAATGAAAATATGGATATTTACCCAGTCAGAGAGCCATTGTAGTCCACAATGGTGAAATTTTGTTTACAATTAACCCTCAGACAATTGACCAAATGTTGCAGATCCCTAAGAATGACTCCACCACTCCTTTCTCATTTGAAGCCTTAAATGAATTATATCAGAACCTAAAATTTTCCCAAAGATCCAAGATTTTTGAAATCTTTATACCTAAAGATTCCCAACTACCAAAAAATAATCCACCATATCCCTCCTCCATTTTTCCTGAAAAAGCTAAGCAAATCATTTCCCTACTCTCATGTTTACTAGGATACTATCCAGATGAATGAGTAGATGAAACTATTCTAGGTTTTCTGTCCATTTTATCCACTGAAGAAAAGCCCTTAGTGATTTTCAACTTCAGCGAGTTCCTTGCTGACAACATTCACGAACAATTCATGAAGTTTCAAACTGAAGGAATGTTCAAATATGCCTCCATTTTGGTTTATATGTTTCTATTTTATCAAGCAAACATGTTTCCATTTGCAGTACAAAAGATGAATGAACAGGGAAATCCACACAGTTATTTTTTGGAATTTCTTAGTGAGAAGGAATTCAGAGGAATAAAACTTCAAAGACTTCATTGATTAGTTTATCCACTCAACTACATGTTTGTTGAGCAGTGATACAAAAACCAAGGTCAGTGCTGGATTTTAGAAGATTTTACAGCTCACTGAACAAGTTAAGACATGTGACTGGTATTTGTACTAGAATTATACTAAAATAAGAGTATATGGGTGTGAGATTCCACCTTAAAAATTTCCCAGATATCTCCCAATGAGGATTTTCGCATTGGAGTACATCAGGAAAATGATAAACTCTGATGAAGTCCATTTTGTCTTGGCCAAGAAGAAATCACAATTCATGATAAAGACTCATATAGGACCTTTTATTTGCAACAGTAGGACAACAGGAGAGAATTTAGATACCCTCCTAAAGCAGATGAAGTTCCCATTGAGTTTCACTTGGTCTTATGACCCATTTTATGTGATATCCAAACTAAGAGTGGAAGAGAAAACCACTCCATATGTTCACACTCAAAGGCCTGGAATTGAAATGTACATGAACCAAGATGAATGGGAAGAAAATACTTTACAAGAAGCAGAGGAGAAACTTCTGTCTAAAACTACTCCAAAAACTCCCACACCTCAGGAAAAAGCTAAGAAAAGGCCAAGGGAAGAAGACTCTCCTTCAGTCACAGAGGCTTCAACCAAATAATTCAAGATTTACAGGAAGAAAACAAAGACAAATCCTAAAACATACTTTTTAAAAGAGGGGGAAGGGAAAGCTACTATAACACTGAAGGGTCCACCCTCTTCAGAAAAATCAGATAGCATCTTTACAATATCTTCAACATCTTCATTTTCATAAGGTAATCCAGACACAACTCAAACATCAGAATTGATTCACGGACAAACAAAGACAAGTATATTTGATAAATATAAGGAGATAAAGCAGAAAAATGAGCTTCTCAAAGTCAACACTTATGCTCAGTTTTGGAAACAAACTAACAAAACCAAGCATAGGATATTGCCAGCCTTTGACATTGAGAAAGGAAAAATGCAAATGGAATTCTTGGAGGCACATGTCCCCTATCCTAAATTAGAAGCTGATTACAAGAAGACTACATTTGAGTTTGATGCAAAATATATCCATCCTATTGATCAGATGGATATGCACAGGAAAACAGGGGAAAATATATGTTCTACATTGACAAACAATGCAATGACTGCTTCCAAATTTCATGTATCCCTCACCATATGCAGTCCCAATTGAATATTGAAAATATTTATTTTTTAATAAATGATAATAAGATAAAATCCTTGAAAGACTTGGTGATAAAAAATTGGATATGACCCAAGTAATGTTAAGGCAACAGAGGAAATAATTAAAAATAAGAATTCTAACTTAGAAGCACTCAGAAAACAATTGAATTTCTCAGCAACTAAGGAACCACAAAATAAATAAATGGGGGAGACATAAACCCAAAAAGAAGACACACTCAGGTTAATTATGGAACAAAATGCACATATAAGGGACATGGAAGCAGAAATGGACAAGCTAGTCATGGGAAAATAACATAATGAATAGCTAGCTATATTCCCACTTGATGCAGTACCCCTTACAGTGATAGCACATATAAGAATGGCTACATCAACAACATAACGAGTTTCTACATCAAAATCATCCCCAACAAAAACTTCAGATACCTCTGGTAAACTAGTAGAAGCTATGGAAGACATGTCTATAAAAGGAGAGGAAATCAAGAGGTTATAAGTGCAGGTAAATTACCTACAAGAACAAAAAGCAAGGATTGAGACCTCTCATCTGGTCGAAGTACAGAAATCCGACAGTATCACTCAAATGATACAACAGTTGGGGAAGGAAACTGCCATGGCTCAAACCTTATCCCAGGGTAAGGAAAATATATGGATAGATATCAACAAATCCATGACTGCTATCTGGCAACCAATACAGATTATCTTTGAACAAAATGACCTAATTCAGAAATCTAGAGGAGCCATTGAAGAAATAAGAGAAAAGATGGGAGAAAAACCAACTGAAGCCACAAATTTCATCAAATTTATCAACTCCAAAAACATGCATGAGTTAGAAGAATTAGAGATTTAAGACAAAGCTGAGACTATATTGGAAGTTAATAACGTATTAAATAAGAAAAATCTCATGTTGCAGTTGGAGGAAAAATGTCAAGTCCTGGAGATTGGTGTCCAAAGATTCTTTAAAAAATTTGAGGTGCTCAATAAAATATGACTTCTAGATTTATTAGTGATGAATGATAAATTAATTACTTTTACTAATTACAACGAGAAATTAATGACCGTTGCGAAGGAAAGTTCCAAATTTGCAGGGATATAGGGAAGTGTCACAGGGAAAGCCTTCCTAGAGACACTGGAGTTTGATTTAAACATCCAACATGAGATCAGACACATCTTTATCACTAAGCCCACTTTTTCCAAATATACAAAGGTAGATGAAATTTACAGAAAGTTACTCAAGCTCTCCATCCTAAGTGAAGATAGTTGGGACAAATTGTGTGAGTTACTTGATTGAAATATGGGTTCTATTTTCAACAGCAAGACAGGTAACACAAGAAAAGTCAAGGGGCAGATCAACAACAATTTCCACAAAAGTAGTGCCAGCAATCCAAGTAGTTCAACTTTTACTGTATTTGTGTAATAAGAGATGTATTTAGATTTTTATATCCCTAAATTACATCCTGATTTGTTATATCAGGATATTTTGTAAATAAACTTATAAATACTTCTCATTTCGAAGTATGAGGGGTTGATTTTTGCATCCAAGAAGGCTATTGTACATTTCAAGTTCCAATGGACTTATCAAGAATACATAAAGCTCTTTCACATGATTCTCATGTCAAACTGTTGGTGAAGTGCACCTATTGTTGTTTATATGTTTACTTTCCTTTGTTTACCATGCTTATGTGTTTACATAGTATGAATGATTCAATAGAAAATTGAAGAAAAAATTGGTTTTAATGCACACTTGACTCTGGATTTGAATAATTTCAATGTTTTCAATTGAAATTAAGTAAATGAATTCTTAATTTATCTTTACGTAATGGAAATTATTTCACCTCTTCTTATTCACTTCATTTAAATTTTACAGAATCCAATTATTTTGGCTGTGTTTCCCTGTGAAATATATCTATAAAAGCTGAAACAAATCCATGTTTTAAGTCATAGACTCCATAGCCCAATGGTAATTTATAAATTAATCAATCAAACAATTCAAATAAATAAAAAAAACATTGAACTTTCATAACTAGCCTAATATATTAATACAAAAAAATCTGAATCTGAGAGAGAGATCCCTCTCTAAAGCTGGCAGCGCTAGATCCTAGCTTCCATAGTGGTTTGTGGCTACCTCTGTAATTTCTTTTGCAACCTTAGAAATTATAGAGTGATAACAAATTCTATAAACATCATGGTTACATAGGCCTCATTGATACTTTTCAAATGGAATATTCTTCTTTTAAAATCTCCTCTCGGATGAGAAGTTATGGCCAATGGAAGTTTGATATGAATTAAAGGATCGAAAATTTATGAAAAAACCCCAAATGCCAAATTTTTTTACAAGTTTGCATCTTCAGGGTGAATCCACCACAAACAGAGAAATTAATGGCCTTAGGTGCCAAAATTATGCATTGTTAAATGACATTAAGTATTTTGCATCTAATATTCCAATCAATGATAATCATAAAACTTAAATGAATGGTTGGTATCGAAGTTATGCGATGTTAAACTAATCCTTTCAACCTAACCAAATAATGACAAGTGGTAGAATTTCATATGAAAATGAGAAGGACCCTTTCTATGAGTGACACGTGTATCTTTTGCATAGTCAACCAGATACATTAACATATGATGTCATCACAATGACATGGTGCCACCAGGGGTTGCCACATGGTAGGGACAAGTAGAAGCTTTGGATTGGTGAAAAACATGAAAATGGGTGACATGTGGCAACCCTCATGGGACACTAAGTGGCATGATGACCAGGGATGCTTATGGACTTATTCATATGGTACGGTCACATGGACCTTGCCACATAGTTTAAGGCTCGAAGGCATGGTCGTATGGTAAAAACGTGTAGCCTTTAAGGCATGCACTTTGGCCCATTGTCAAACAATTTGACCCCCCAATACTACTTGAAGTGTGTGTGTCTATATATATATATATATATATATATATATATATATATATATATATATATATATATTACTAAAAAATTGACCATTAATCATCACTCACCACTCACATTCCAAAATTTCTGGTTGTTATAGTCCATTGTAATTTATTTGGTCTTGGTTTCAAATCGGGTGAGTGGAGGCCTTGTGTTCTAGTTTCTTAGGTCTACAATCTGTGGAGGTAGCCCACAGTTGAAAAAGGGTATACACAATTTTAGCATTCAAAGGAAGCCCACATGGACAAGGTAATATACAGAAGTTTTGCACACAGAGGTAGCCCACATAGATAGGCACATATGCACAAGTTTTGCACGCAGAGATAACCCACGTGGAAAAGTGTGTATACACAATTTTTTCATGTAGAAGTAGCCCACACAGAAAAGGGTGTATAAAAAAGTCTTGCACATAAGGGTAGTCCATGGTGGATAGGGAAAAATCTACTTATAGACACAATCAGCTCATGTGAATAGGGAATATACACAAATTTTTGCATAGGCTCATCCCACATGGAGGACAATTTATACATACAAGTATAGGCCATGGAGGACGGGCCATGTTCACTAGCAAAAATTTGACAATGCATGGTATTCACCAAAGTTGAAATGTGTATTAAAATGTGTCCATGCACCACCATCAACATTGAACCATAATGTAACTACATTATGTTATGTGACCAACTCACTAAATAGAAGAAAAGATAGATCAACGACTTGAGAAATATCATCTTCAAGGGGGAAACCTCCTTTACATGACATAAATGAACAATTATTGGATGATACAAATGACACTACCTCATTTTTTTTTATAATAGTCTAAGGGGTCACAATATAATCAAATTCATCATAACAATAATAATGTACGAGCACACCAATAACAATAGTGGGATTCTATGGGGCACAACAATAAAAATGTGGTGGTTACATGGGCACAACAATAACAATAAGGGGGCTACACTAGTATTATAAGGACATAACATGCTCCTCTCCTAAAAAAAAGTGTTGTCCTCAACGCTTGAGTAGTTCTAGATGCTTCTGTATAAAATTTTCATCCTCTAACGTGGAATCTTCAGCGGGTAAGTTCTTCCACTTAATGGAATACTCTGAAATTCGTCAATTCCGTAGTTGTTGGGTTCTTTTTTCTGTGACTGATTCAGACTCCAATATGATTTTTCCTTCCTCTTCAATTTTTGGAAATATTGTTTGAACTAAGATCTTGTCACCAATAACCTTATTTAATCTTGAAACATGGAAAACTGGGTGTACTTGGGAATATTTGTATGCCATAGTACCAATCTTTTGCAACACCTTTACCGTAGTACTTGGGTAATAATTTATTATCCTTATTGGCTTGATTGAGGGACATTTGTTTGTATAGTTTTAGCCATAAAAATACCCAGATACCTACATCAAACTTCTTTCACTGCGACGATGATTTGCAAGTTGTTTCATTGGATTTTGTGCCAGAGTGAGGTTATCCTTTAAGAGTTGGAGAACTTGTTTTTGATGCTTGATGTGATCTTCCACTTCTTGAACCTTATAATTTTCTCTTGAAGATGATGTGATGGATGGTGGATGATATCCATAAAGTCCCATAAATGGGGTAATTTTTGCTACAATATGGAAGGAAGTGTTATACCACCATTTAGGTAAAGGTAACCACTTGACCCATTGTGTTTCTTTATTAGATACAAAGCAACAAAGATATCCTTCCAAACATTTGTTCACTATATTAGTTTTCCCATTAGAATGAGGATGATAAGATGAGCTATGAACTAATTGAGTACCCGAACAAGAAAATAATTCCGTCCAAAAATTTCCAGTGAAAATGGGATCTCTATCACTTACAATAAACTTTTGGGTTTCCATGTAGATTTTGAATTGTTTCCGTAAATACAATAGCAACAATACTAGCTTCAAAAGGATGGGATAATGCACAAAAGTGTTCATGATTGGTAATTATATCAACTACCACCATGATGACACTCTTTCCTCTTAGGCTTAGGTACACATTGTGATAAAATCCATCGAGACCTCCTCATAACGCTTACTTAGAATGGATAAAGGTTGTAACAGATCGGGGATCTTAATTATTTCAACTTTATTTTGTTGGAAAACCAAAAATTCTACAGCAAAATTTTGAATATAAGATTTAAGGTCGTCCAAAAAAAATTGATTCTTGACCCTGTGGTATGTTTATAAAAATCTTGAGTGCCCTCTTAAAGGAGAGGTGTGCAATTCCAAAAGAATATTTTGTTTGAGTTGGGAATTCTTACATAGATATAAGCGATCTTTGTACCATAATAAGTCATTTTTCCAGATTATCCGATGTATTGGGATCTTGTTGCAACTTTCGAATGAGTTTCCACACATCTTCATCATTCTTTCATTCCTCCCTTGCTTTAGTTATCTAGTCAGGTTGGATAATCAAAATGGATTAGAGCAATGCTTCCACATCCTCATCCCTTCTTTAGAGTGCATTTGCAACAACATTTTTCTTCCCTTTTTTTTAGATGATTTCAAAATCATAACCCAACATCTTAGTGGCCCATTCTTCTTGTTCTTATGAAGATAGTGTTTTTTCCAAGAATTATTTAAGACTATCATGATCCATTTTTACCTTGAAGTGTCTTCCCATTAAGTAAGGTCTCCATCGCTTCAAGGCATGTAGTATTGTCGATATTTCCTTCTCATAAATAGGTTTGTGTAAATAATTTCCCTTGATTAGACTAATTTCAAAAGAAATAGATGGCTTCCTTATTTCTTTAAAACAAAAACCAATTCCATTTTCTGAGGCATCACATTCCACCATAAAGGTTTTTGCAAAGTCGGGAGTAGATAAAACCGAATCTTGGCACATTGCCTCTTTGAGATGTTCAAAGGATTTAGTCGCTTTTGGAGTCCAAAAAAATGCACCTTTCTTCTGTAATGTTGTTAGAGGTTCTTCTATTTTCCCAAAATTCTTAAAAAACTTGCGATAATACCCTGCCAACCCAAGAAATCCTCGAAGATTCTTTAGGGTTGTGGGAATTTTCCATTCCTTGATGGATTTAATTTTTTTTGGATCTACCTTAACATCCTCATGCGATATGTTGAAGCCCAACAAGAAATTGCAACACACACACTAGTGTGGGACCAACAGGTCCTAGCAATACATTAGTGTGAAGGCCAATTTAATTAATTAAATTGGTGCAATGTCTAATTTAATTTTCCCTTAATTAAATTGGACAATAAAATGTAATCTTATCTCATGATCACTTATAATAGTTAACTCAGTGTGATAAGCTCAATTATTTCATGTATTTCGAGTTGAAGGTGGTTGGTGAGGCATGTAGAGTAATTCTATTATTTATGGAGTTCGAATTGCAGTTGGTGCATTAGTTTAATGCATGAGTAATCAGTTAACTCAGTTAGGTGAGTTAGAGTCAGTTGAACTAGTTATAACTATTTGTTGCACTAGTGAGAGATAAAGTGACTTAAATATTATTTAATTCACAATCAATGATATGCCATGCAACTGATGATTTACTATTAGTAGTTGTATGCATGTCAATTCCAGTGGAGACCTAGTTGAGACAAAGGTTAAAGGGATGTTAACTATCAGTTGTGTGATTAGCAGGTTTCCTGCATACAACCAAACATCCATTGGATTTCCCATGATCCTTGCCCAGTTTTGGAAGGCCAAAATTCCTAAAGAATAGGGATTTCATTCATCAGGAATTGTGCAAGCAAGGCAGGTTGTTTAGAGGCTGAGAATTGGCTAACTGTTGGTCAGTTTTATCCGGGACAGTGTGAGATAGTTGTGAGAGTGTAGGAGACACTTGTGAGAAGAGTGAATTGTAATTGTTTCATGATTCCATGGTTAATATACAATAGAAGATAGAGGGGTTTTGAGAAGAAAGTTTGCCCTGGGAAATTATCTGTGTTGTGGTTTGATTTGATTCTTTCTTTGCTTAATGTGATTGGAGATTGTGTTTAATTTCCACAATTGATTTGTAGAAGGAATATGTATATATATTTAGTACATTGTTAGATCGAATTGAATCCATTGATATACACATGTTTTTATAATTTCTACACGATACAACATGACATAAATATTCCACCTCTTGTATCCCAAAGAAACATTTGGAGGTTTTTGCATACAATTGTTTCTCCTCCAATAGTTTGAGCACCTTGTCAACATGTTGAACATGAGCCTTCCAAGACCTGTTGTAGATTAATATATCATGAAAAAATACTAACACAAATTTTGTAAGGAAGGGATTGAAAATGGAATTCATTAAACCTTGAAATGTGGAAGGTGCATTAGTAAGGCCAAAAGGGATGAGCAAAAATCCATAATGAGCTTCATGAGTTTTGAATCATATTTTTAGAATATCTTCAGTCTTCATTCTAATTTGAAGATATCTTGAATGAATATCCAACTTGGTGAAGTAAATTTCTCCATGTAATTCATCCAACAATTCATCAATGATAAGAATGGGAAATTTATCTGTAATATTGAGCTTGTTGAGCTTCCTATAATCCAGACATATATGGCATGGTCCATCCTTCTTGTGTACCAATACTACTGGAGTAGAGAAAGAACTTTGACTAGGTTGAATTATACCTGCCTCCAACATTTCTGCAACCATACGTTCAATTTCACTCTTTTAGGCATATGGTATCTGTAAGGTATAATGTTTGGAGGAATGCTTCCTAGAATTAAGTGAATATCATGATCATGATCATGAATAGGTGGAAGGCCTTTGGGAGTCTCAAATACTTGGGAATTATTGTCCAATATTCTTTGGATATCAAGAGAAAAAAATGATTTCGATGTTTGAACATCTAGTGAGCATATTTTTTTCAATTATGCCATATTTTTCTTTTTTCAAAAGTTTTTCCATGTCATTTGAGTTGATTATCTTCCTAGGTTTCATTTTGATTCCCCTTAGTTCAATTTCCTTTTCTTCCCATGAAAATTTCAAGAATATTTCCTAAAAATAAAAATCTATTATCCCCAAATATTGTAACAATTGGAATCCTAATACAACATCAGAACCACCCATTGGAATGGAAAGAATTAGACTATTCAATATATATTCCCCATGGTTAGATTGATATTATGAAACTTACCTAGAAATTTATAGTTGCTCCATTTGCATCCATCACTTGACACTTTGGTGCTGGATATAGAAATAAATTCAATTCCTTGGTTATCTTACAATGAGTAAAATTGTGGGTGATACCACAATCGATCAACATTATTACCTTTTTATTCTTGATAAATCCTTCTATCTTTAGTGTTTGAGGAGTGATAATTCCTGCCAATGCATTAAAAGATATGGTTAGGTTCATTTATTCTTTCTCTAGGTTTAATTCCTGGTGTAATCCTCTTCTTTTGATGTTTTTAGTTCCTTTTATTCCTCCTCTTCACAATTTATGTAAACTAATGTCTTCTCAACACACTTATGACCCTTAGTGTATTTTATATCACAACTATAACAAAGCCCTTTTTCTCATTTTTTATCTAGTTTTTGTGGTTTCAACCTTGTAGGTTGTAGGAGGCTAGGAGTAGCAACACTTCCATCCTTATAGTTGTGAGTGGAAGACTTCCTTGTTGCCATAATTTTTATTTCAACTTTTCTTGCCACCTTGAATTCCTTCTCCAATGAATCAAGTTCCTAAAGGTGAACCTCATGTTGGATGCTATCCTTTAAAGTCCCTATGAACACATCAATCCTATGCTCCTATGGAATATCATTTACCTTTATATTCAATCTTTGTAAGTCCTCAATGTACTCCACCATTAAACCCATTTGTTTGAGATTTATCAATTGGTAAAGAAGGTATTTATCTTTATATCCTTATATGTGATACCAATTCTTTCATAGAAATTATCCAAGTGACATTCGATTTACAGGAACCACCCATCTATACCACACAAACTGATTTTGTTATAAATATAAAGATTACATGTGTACCTTTTATATGTGTGGTACATCATGTAGATAAAATAATTGCTCCATATGTAGTATCCATGTTTTACGATCCTTTCCATCATATTTCCTCACATATATATTTGGAATGTGGTGTGTATTAAGCCTAATGTTGGAGTCTCTAAAATCATACTTCATATTCTTTTTATTGGGATCATGATTTTCATGGAGTACCTTGTCACCACTAGGAAGCATTTCTTGTAACAACTTTTTCAAACCTTCCTTCAAACATTATATGTATGCTTTTAAACAATTCTTCAAATCTTCCATGTTTCCTTTCATTTTTTCTTATATACCATCCATCTTAGCTTCTAGTTCATTTTTGGTTACTCTTTGCGAAGGCGAAATTTGTTGCACTTGGTCTTGTAATTTTGATATATCATGTTGTATTTCTTCCTCTTGTTCATGCGTCATAGTAGAGATTTATGGAGGGGTTAATGGTTACCTTTTTGCCTTATTAAATCTCTTTTCTTGCATTGTTTATTATATTATGGTCTTATGATGCTAGTGTAGGTGGTGATTGAGGCTAACATACTTCGAGTACCTAACATAAGGTGCAGGAAAATCATGAAGATATGGAATTTTTGTGAAGATTTTGTCATAAAGACTCGGAGTAGACATCAATGAGAGATTCTAGGGGGTTTTCCACCCTCCTTAAATCCCAAAGGAAACCAAGGTATCCTCAAGATTCCCTCCAATAGCTTGAAATCAAAGGCATCCAAGAAAACTCAAGACTAAGTGCACTCAAAGCCATACTTCACTTGGAGTCAAGTGGACTCATCACCTATTTTCTAGGAATCTATTGGTTGCTACCATTTAGGTTAAATAGAGCTGAGCAAGAGCTCATTAGGATTCGGATTTCGAAGAAATCCATTATGCTCTTTATTATTGTAATTAGTTTTTAATAATTTCATGGATGTAATGAGACTATCTTCTTGAAATTCAATGGGTATTCAGACTTTGCCTTATTGATTGTGTTCCAGAGAGCTAGGCTTGTGGGTTAGGGCCCAATTCATGTGCCTCAACCTCTCTTGTGTAATTATTCTTTCCTTTCATGTCATTTAGCTAGTTTTGCTTATGAATGGTTAGCTAGTTTTTTGGTATTTTCATTTAATATTTTAGTTTGCTTCCATTTGTCTTTTTCTGTAGATTTATTTTTCTTACATGAGTGGTAGATTAGGCGATAAACTCCATAAATATGTGATTCAAGCCTCCCCCTCTCACCTCTATCAATAAAACTTGAGGAGGGTAGACCTTCCCCACAGACCAAAAATGATCTTTAGTTTATGATTTCTTAGAATAGATGAGATTATTTGTTGTAATTCCATGAACATGTTCAGTATGCTATGGTAAATATCTGCTTCTAAGATTAGAATAGACTTGCTTTACAAATTTAAGTCATATTTTCCACTGTCTTTATCATGAATTTGTCCATATTTATTGCATGAATAGGTAATTTTATTGCAGGAACATGCAACATAACCAAGGAGAAGTCCACCAGCACCTTGAGATTCATATCCCATCTTCCTTCAACTCTTTGTGACGCAAAATCACCACCAGCCCTATTTTCGGATTTTTCATCCCTACACCGTGAGCAAACCCTAGGGGTCCAATATTGGCCTCCCAAGACGCTCTGATCTTGGCCAAGGAGTGGGCCACCTCCTATTCACCTTCATCCACCTTCACACCATCTTTCCTACCCATTTTCCACCTCTTTTTGGCCTTGTATTTCCCTCGACCTGTTTCTTGTAGAAATTCAGGACTTGCCTGTGGCACTATAGAAAACCTGTAGCATTACAGGAAACCTGTAGCAGCTCTTGGAACAAAACCTGTGGGCCCATCCTTAAGCTTGGAAACCACCAGGGACACCTTCTAAACTACAAGAACCACTCATACACCTTCAGCCTTGCCCCCATGTGCTAAACCCTTCCATCAGCCACCTTAGCACTTGCTTCTCCTAGGTGCAAAACAACACATTTTAAAGGATAGTTAGGTCATGAATAGATGCATGAATAAAATCATGATATATAGAGCATAGAGTAAGTAGAGTGTGTTTAGACATTTGGCCCATCTAATTTTGATTAGATTAGTTTCCTTTCTAACATTTCAATTCAGCAATTTACTTCATGCAAGGTAGCTACGTTGCTTTACAATTCTTATCATAGTCTAATAAGTAGATTTCATTCATTGCAGAATAGTTAAATGTATGTGGTTACTACAGTATAATTCTATATTTTTTTATAGTGCCATGGATTTGAAACATTGGTATCCCTAAGCCTAATTCCAGAAGTGTGAAAGACTTCACCTAGAAACCCTAGAAGTAGCACCCTTTCGTAGAGCTCAGAAGAGGATGACATGAGTAGAATTCATTTGTTGTGTATATAACACTTTCACCTCCAAGTTTTTACAAACCCGACTTGATAAAATAAAGTAGGTCAGCCCCTCAAAGTTGCATCATTCTTGGTGCAATACTAGGGTTCACCAATTTTTGGTGCCATTGTCAAAGGAGGTGCCTAAAATGCTTGCACAACCAAATCCGAACCTGAAAAAAAGATGGGCACAACAATTTTACATTGGAGAAACATCGTATCTAGCTTATGTTGTGGAGATACAAGATATTAATCTTAGGCCGAGAATATTACTCCCAGAAAACCACCCTCCATCTCCACCTGAAGAGGTTGAGGAGGAAAAGGAATAAGGTAACACTCAGATCCAACAACCTCCTTTTCTTGAGTGCTTGATCCATCCTAGTCAACATACACAAGAGGAGACTGAACTTATAGGAGAGTTGAAAAATTTGTGTGTAAAGATACCACTTCTGTAGGCCATGAAGGATGTCCCTATTTACAATAGGCTCATCAAGGAAAATTTCTTCAAGAAACATTGGAGAAAGAAGAAAGACCCTCCCACCATCAATGTGGTAGGACAATTGTCCGACTTAATGTTGGGGAGGGTGATATTTCCAAAGTACCTGGACCTTGGAAGTCCAGTTGTAGATGTACACATAGATGGTATCATAGTCCCCAACACTCTGATTGATTTAGGGGATGCCATCAATGTCATGATCAAGGAAAATATTTTGAAACTTAATCTCCAAGGGACTTTGAGGAAAACCAAAAGAGTTCTACAACTTGCAAGTCGGTCCACAGTAACTCTAGAAGGAATTGTTGCGGATGTTATGGTTACAATTGAATCTTGGGAGTATCCTACTGATTTTCTGGTTCTGAAACCAAGAACCAAGTTCAATGGATATCCTATCATCTTAGGGAGACCTTGGTTAGCCACTGCAGATTCTTATGTTAGTTTTTGGGTCGGAAACATGACTATTAAAAATGGGCCCTTATCTAAACAACTGGTATTATATCATCCAGCCCAACCTTCCACTGATCGTGATCTACCTATATTGTTGGAGGAGAAAGAAGAGGAGGTATATAACAATACCCCTATTTGTACCATATATGTTGTTCTTAGAGGGGGACAACTTAATGAAGACGAACTTATCGACTATGCCATTCAAAACCAGTCCTACACTAACAGTCCTCTTGAAAACCTAGTCAAAGAATCTGAAAGCCAACCTTGCATGGAAGTGCACTCAATCGAGTCAACCTCTAAAACCGCCAAGGCTATTGAGTTTGGCCCATACAAATTTCTAAAAATCAATTCAAACCTTTGAGATGAAAAATAAAAGCAGCTATGCCAACTTTTAAAAGAAAACCTAGATGCATTTGCTTGGGATTACAAGGACATGAAAGGGGTGCATCCTTCAATATGTAGACATAATATTCACATCAAAGAAGGATGCAAGCCTGTGCGACAACCCCAAAGAAGGATGAACCTAGCTCTGAAGGACATATTCAAGGAAGAGATGCAGAAACTGTTGGATTCAAGTTTTCTTTATCCTATATCAGACAGTGAGTGGATATCTCCTCTTGTCCTAGTCCCAGAGAAGAATGGAAAATGGAAAATTTATGTTGATTATCGGGAACTTAAAAAATCCACCGAGAAGGACCATTTCCCTTTGCCCTTTATAGACCAAGTCCTGGATGGCCTTACAGGGAAGAAGATATTTTCTTTCTTAGATGGGTTCAGTGGGTACAATTAGATTCAAATCAGCCTTGAAGACCAGGATAAGACTACTTTCACCTGCCCGTGGGGTACCTTTTCTTATAGAGTCCCACCCTTTGGGTTGTCCAATGCCCTAGCTACCTTCCAAAGAGCTATCCTGAGCATTTTCTCTAAGATAGTCCATGAATCTGTTGAAATCTAAATGGATGATTTCACACCATATGGGGATGACTTCCAGGAATCTCTCTCCAATTTGGGTAAAGTACTGAGAAGGTGCATTGAGATGCATCTCTCCCTGAGCCTAGAAAAGTGTTAATTCTTGAAGAGAGCAAGATTTGTATTAGGACACTCAATCTCTAAAGTAGGAATACAGGTAGACCCGAGTAAAATCACTATTATAAAAAGGGTACCTACTCCTCAAAATCAGAGAGATGTCAAGAGTTTATTAGGGTTAGATGGTTATTATAGATGATTCATCAAATTTTTTAGTAAGATAGCTTCACCACTATTTGGTTTATTGGCCAAATATTCTGAGTTTATTTGGTCTCGTCCTTGTCAATAGGCTTTTGAGCTCATTAAGAGAAAGTTGACTACTGCCCCCATTCTTCGAGGTCCAAATTGGACCCTCCCTTTCCACATCCACACATATGCATCCAACAAAGTTCAAGGAGCAACATTAGGATAGTTAGAAGACAAATTACCTTATGCAATATATTTCATCAGTAAGAACTTGTCTAGGGTCGAGCTAAATTATATTGTCACAGACAAGGAGATGTTAGCCATTGTCCATGATTTTAAAAAATTTAGACATTATGTAACTGGGTATCAGACCTTTGTTCACATTGACCATGCAACCATCAAATATTTAATGAACAAACTAGATGTTAATGCTAGGATAATTATATGGTTGTTACTATTACAACAGTTTGACCTAACTATTATTGATAAACCTAGAAAGGAGGATGTTGTTGCAGATTTTTTATCTAGGTTAGCTCTATCTGCAGGTGAAGAAGGAATGGTGGATGACCAACTGCCAGATGAGAATATCTTCACTATATCAACACTCTCACCATGGTTTGCTAACATAGCTAACTACTTGGTTGCCGGAAATTTCCTTCCTAATCTCTCATTCAGGGAGAAAATCAAGATCATCAGAAAAAGCTCCCCTTTCACATGGATTGGGGGAAATATTTTCAAGCTAGGCCCTGACCAAATCCTCAGAAGATGTGTGAGAGAGGAAGAATTTTTTTATATCCTCTCTTTATGTCACGATATCCCATGTGGAAGCCACTTTGCTGCAAAAAGGACTGCTTTCAAATTTTTCTAGGCATGATACTATTAGCCTACGCTTCACCAGGATTCCGAAAGATACACTAGCAAGTGAGACCAGTGTCAAAGGATGGGGAAACCCACACAAAGAGATGAGATGCCTTGTCACCCTCAGGTGTCCCTTGAGCCATTTGGTAAATGGGGCATTGACTTCATTGGACATATTGACCCACCATCTGGACAGAAAAAATATATCATAGTCTGCACTGAATACTTGACAAAGTGGGCTAAAACAAAGGTTGTGAAGGTATAAATTGAGGAGAAAGTAACAGAAATTCTGAGGGAGAATGTGTTTTACAAGTTTGGTTACCCCAAAAAAGTATTCATTGATCAAGGGGGAAAACTCACTTCTCATATCATTGAGAATCTTCCGAGGAGGCACAAGATTAAGCATAAGACTTATACTACCTACCACCCTTAGGTGAATGGCCAAGTGGAAGTAACTAACAGAGCCTTAGAGAGAATCCTCACCAAGGTTATGAGAAGCAAAAAAAAAATTTGGGCGTACATATTGGTAGAAGCTACTTGGGCCTACAACACTACCTGGAAAACAATAGCAAGATTCACTCCTTATGACCAAGTCTATGGCAAGAAAGCTCTGCTTTCAGGTGAGTTTGAATTCAACACATTGAGGATGGAAGTTGAGCTAGACTTAGACATCTCAAATTCTCAAAAGGTTATTTTTATGCAATTAAATGTATTAGATGAGTTCAGGATGCAAGAACTCCTCCACACAAAGGCCATTCAACTGCAAAGGAAGGTCTAGCATGACATGAACATTAAGGAAAATACCTTTCAAGAAGGAGATTGGGCATTTTTGTTTGACTCGAGGTTTAAGGACTTCAAAGGAAAATTGATGACAAGATGGATGGGGCCCTACAAAGTGGGAAAATGATATGATAATGGCACAGTTCATATCATAACCATAGATGAGGAAGGGATTCTCCTTCTTGTCAATGGTTACAGACTCAAGGTTTACAAGAAGCCCCTGTCAAGGGAAAAAATTTTAAATTCCATAAGAAGGGAGGTGTATGTCATGGAAAACTCCATAGTTTATAGTGGCTCCTAAATAATTAAATAAATAATAAAGAGGGATGGGTGAAAACCTCTCTGAGGCGCCCTAGGCCAACTCCAGGGTTGAAAACCTCCACCAGGCAGTCCTAGAAAAAAAAAGAGAGAGAAAAAACAAAGAATAAAATATCCTTGGGTGAAAACCTCTTTGGGGTGCCCAAGGTAGGACTCTGGTTTGAAAACCTCTGTGGAGGCAGCCCACTTTCCTTGAAGAAAAAAAAATAAAAAATACCTATGCATTTATGTGTTTTTCTGTTTTGCAGGTTCAAAATTGAAGATGGTTTTTAGGATCCAAAGGAGAAATTTCTCTTCATTATTTCTTCTTATATGCTTGAAAACTCCATAAGACACTCCATCATCCATCCCTTCATCCATTTCACCCACCATATAGGCAACAAGTTCATTTTTTCCCTTATCTAGAATTGCTATAGGCAAAACATGCAGCTACAAGATTCCTGTAGCACTACAGGAAATTCCTGTAAATGCTACAAGAAACTAATTTGTGAAGAAAAATGTTATCAAAAGGGTTATGAAATTCATTTTGGGCATGATAATATGTGTTTTTCCTATGCTTACAAATCCAAACACCCTATTTCACTCCATGTGCAAGGTTTCTGTATCTAAACCCTATGTTGCAACTTGAGTAGCTAAATCATTGAAAATTTGGCATAAGAACCATTTATCTTGCCTACCCTCCACTCCATTCATCCCATTACCTCCTCCATAGCCTCCATAACCCATATCCCTCCATTCTTGAACCAATTGAAGCAAGAAGAGGCGAGGAAAAAATTGCTACAGGTATTAGAGAGTTTCCTATAGAAAATCTGTGTGTGGCACAACAAGGCCAAAAGATGAAGAAGATCTGATGCAGATGACTCTAGCGAACCACCAGAAGACTCCAAAGGTAAAATCACACCATCCATGAGATCTAAAGCTCTCCATGCAGCACCTTCAAAATAAAGAAAACAAAAAAAGAGTAAATAACTTACTCAGAAAAATAAGCAGCCCACTCTGGAAAAGTTGCTCACTCAAAAAACAAAAAATATAAGAAGACACAACAAATAGAAGACTCCAGTATCCACCACCAGTTCCAGCTCCTACAGCACTTCACTAACACCAGGTGAGCTTAGGTATGGCCTCTCACCCCTCTTTGTGCATCCATAATGGCCAAAATAGTCAAATGTCTTGATTTAGAAGTTTAAAAGGCAAAAAGGCGGCCAATTAACTTGGCCACCTTCGTAAAGTGAAACTAAGGGAAAAGTAAAAGTGCATGCCACTTGGGCATGTCAAATCGATTCAAGTGAGGGTGGATGAGTATGAAGGGAAGTGATCATGAGGTCAACAATGATTAACTAATGTGGGGGCCAACAGTCTCTAAGAGGAAACTCGAGTTGAGTACGAGTCACCACAACGCTCCAAATTTGGTTAAAAAGTCAAATAAAGGTAAGATTTGTCTCATTTCCACCATTGTGTTGAGAATTTTAAGGATCAAAAAGTGCAGGACAGCAGTGGGATCCATCAGAGGAGCAACATTGAAGTTTAGGTTTGCATGCACCCTCGTGCTAGAAGAAACAAAGTTTTTCTACAAGAAATTTCAGCAGTACACCAGAAGAGGCTTAGAGGGCAGCACAAAGTTTCCTGTGGGTGGATTGGATTCCCAAAGCCCCCATATATCAAAATAAAATAGAAAAGGACCAAGAGAAGTGGACTGTCATCCTCCAGCACTAAAATTCCTCCATGTAATTCACAATCAGCAAAAGCATAGGTGACAATTATAGAGGATAAAAAAATATTTTCTTGTGTTTTGCTTCAAGCCCTCCATCTCCAAGGCTTACCTCTAAAAACCTCTCATTGCCTTCAACTCACAACATTAAAATGGGAGGGGGATTCAACAGAAGGTAGCCTATAGAGATTAAAATAATTAGGCAACACCCTCAGGTTATGGAAATCTTCCAAAATCACCAATGGCTAGGGTTCTTCGAGCTACTGAAAGGTTATGATGATGAGATAGCCAAATAATTTTCAGTAGCCCTACATCACGTTCAGAAGAAAGATCCACCACTATGATTAGAGGACTAGCCATCACTTTATCTGCTGAACGGATAAGCATAGTTACCACCTTGACCTTAGGATTCAAATGGGTCAAGGAAAGAATGCCTAGCACTGCAGCCAAAAATAATTTCTTCTTACCTGGAGAAATGTATATTGAAGATAAAAATGGTGTGAGAGGAGAGAACCTTCCATACCCCTGAGATGAATTTTCCTTCCACATCATGAAATTCATCTCTTGTGAGGGTAGATTGAGTGTGGTTTATGGGTATCACTTCAGGTTGTTAAATGAACTTAGGTTCCAAGGAGAGCTTCCACTTGAACAAAGACTAAGTGTCCCTCACTTCCTCTTAAACTTAATCAATGATATGAGCCATAAAATGAGACAGAGGAAGTATCACCATTTGGCCCATCATGGCCTGATAAAATTAATTATAGATGATGCTTTGGGAAGGCTAAACCTACCTGTATCCCGATCCTCTTTTATATACATGGATAGGGAAGCCGTTATAGCTACCCAAACAAGGAAAACCTCTGGTTCTAGCCCTAGAGAAGAAGAAATAGAAGAGGAGGAAGAAGAGGCAGAGCAAGAAAAGGAAGAATAAGAGGAAGAAGAGGAAGAACAAGAAGAGGGAGAAGAGGCAGAAAAAAGAGAAGAAAAGGAGGAGATGGAAATTGAGACAGAGAACATAGTGTTAGGTCCCTATATTACTAGTATAGTCCCTTATTGTTGTTAGTGTAACTCCCTTATTGTTATTATTGTACCCTTGTAACCCCCATATTGTTATTATTGTGCCCTTAAATTATTATTGTTAGGTCGGCTAGGATTACATTGTGGCCTCACTAGGATTACATTATGGCCCCATGGACTCCTATATATAGAAAGGAGGTTTTGTAAATTGTATCATCCAAGAATCAGCTATTTATGTAGTCATGGCTGTCGACTCGAATTGGCTTATTTATAAGGCGTTGATATCTCTTTTCTTCTATTTTTGGAGCTGGTTTCACAACATTTGGTATCAGAGCTTTGAGATTCTAGGGTTTCGCTGCTCCAAACAAGTCAGCGTGGCATTTTCGCTATAAATTTTTTCTACGAAGGTTCAGAATCTGAAATTTTTAGAGTGTGAAGCCAAAATCCTGAGGAACATTGTCAAAATATTTCAGAGCTTGGTTCGCAATATTTTCGGAGATATGATCTGTGCAAGTTAGGTCATTTTGCACGCTCCTGAATTTAACCTAAACACGTCATTGTGGTATTTTCGTAATAAATTTTTTTCTACGAAGGTTCAGAAGCTGAAATTTTTAGAGTGTGAAGCCACAATTATGAGGAACATTCTAAAAAAATTTCAGATATTGGTTCATAAAATTTTCAGAGATATGATCTGTGGAAGTTAGGGCTTTTTGAGGCTTCTAAATTTCATCTCAAAGAGGTGATCGTGGGAAAATATTCATAGCTCTCTCTCTGACCATCGGATTGGAATTCTGTAGCAAGTGCACAGACTATAGTTTTCGTTCTATCAATTTCAGAGCCAAAGGAGGAAACAGTGACACGTGTCAAGTTGTACAATTTTGCTCTACTGAACTAGTCCAAAATTGGGTCATTGTGGGAGATTGGACATAACTTTGCCTTGAAGAATCCAAATCAGATCAAACCCATGGCGTTTGAAATAAGCTTGAGAGGGCTACTACAAGGCATAATTTCAGATATTGAGGATCTGCAATTATAGAGATAATTCAATTTCAATATCGAACTCCCCAAAAGCAAGTAAAAGGTGTGTATTTTTTTTCCGAATTGCAGAAGTCTTGTTTGAAGAATCAAGTTGAATTGATTACAAGGGCATATTGTAGAATAGATATCAGTATTGGATTTCAAAATGGCCCCTAAAAACAATTCAACACCCATTAAACCTTTAGAAATCTCTACTATGACTCATGATGATGAAGCATGGTAACATGACATATCAAAATTACAAGAGCAAGTGGAACAAATTTCGCTCTCGCAAAGAGCAACAAAAAATGACATGGAAGTTTTGAAGAAAGGGGTGGAAACTAAGATGGATGGTTTGAAGAAAGGCGTGGAATCTAAGATGGATGGTTTGAAGAATGGCATGGAATCTAAGATAGATGGCATGGAATCTAAGATAGATGGTGTTGTCACTCCTAGAGATAGTCTAGAGTTGTGATAGACCAGTGCCTAGGACATCTTAGCATAGCAAGGAGCATATAATATAATGTAGGAAGTTGTCAGCTTCAGCTCACATGCTATCTCCTGTAAACAGTGAAAGGAAATAGAATGGGACCAAACTCTCAGAAAATGACACAGGAAAAGAGATACTGCAGAGGCAAGATGCATAACTCTAATACAAAAGCAACAAACAATTCAGTGACAGTTTACTGCAAAGCGGGCCGATTCAGAAAGACTTCACAGACATAAATTATCAGAAGGTGTATGTAGTGAAAGAAGTATTAAGAAGATACTAGTTAACATTGAGCTGATACCCAGATATACAATACCACCATGCATGGGCTTACCAATCTAAGAATCCATACATGATAATAGCATTTAAAAGCACCCTCCCAAAGCAACTAATATAGCAGATGTATGGTTTAGATGAGTAATGGAACAAAATATCATGCATGAGCCATATTTAAAGCGCTTGACTAATCTGAGCATGGGCATCAACTAGGATGAATCCATACCAGAAATCAGTGAGCCACTCGCATTCCAAAACATGATACAAGAAAGATGGATGAAATGAAATGTTCTATTAATATGACACAATAAAGAGAGTTACAGACTGTGAAATACCAAAGACCATAATCCTCTTTGACAGATAGAACTCCTCCTCACTGAGACCCTATGGGCTCTGAGCCTTCATACAAGAATTTTACAAAATGTATGCAAAAAGCCTTTCACTGCATAATTTTCTGATAAAAATCTGGAACCCTTACAATGCATTTCTTCATGGTTTTTATAGGAGAAACCAAAACCTAGTGAAAGAGGTAGGTGATGAACATTTAATTTGCATAATTAAAACAAAATGGCGGAAACATCTGCGCCCATACTGTTGAATGACTATGTTGTGATGTATGTACTCTGTGGCCTGCTAACTGAAATAAATGTTCTGGGTGAAAATCTCTTTAGGAACACGGTATAGGGATGACCATACCAACATTATGTCCTTTTCTAAAGGTAAATCCCGCTGAAATAAAACCTGGAGGGTATTGTTTTTTGTGCATCGTACCTTCTGCCTTCCCAACCCTGAATTAAGCTTTAAATTCTTCAATGCTGAACGCTGAATTCCTCAATCCTCCACTAATATTCCCCCTGCTGCTCCATTAATGTTCTCATCTGTGTAATCGGCACCTTTAATGTCCCTGCAGGATTCGACAAATTTGAACCCTGCCTCTTAAATTGGAGTCTTGTCGATTTGGCTTCCAAGGACTTTCTTCATAATTCTGCTCTGAAAAATGGTCTTTTGACGTGTGCTCGGCTCTTGTAATGGATGCTGCAAATTATGATAATTCTCTGTCGTTGTAAACCTGCAAAACATACAAATTTGTGAAGAAAAAAAATGCATGGGGGACGACAATGCGATGGAAGCGACTATGTAACAGAGCGACGTGATGGAGCGGCGGAAACATGCAGGGTGATGACGAAGAAAATGTAGTGGAATAATGGCGGAAGGGCTGGTCAGAGTTTATAATGTGGAACATTGAAATATAACGTATGAATGTGATATATAAATGGTGGAGGAAGACATGCGGCAAACACGTGGGATGATGACGTGGAAGAAGACCGGGTCAACAGCGGGGGTGACGAAATCTCAGCCGTCCGATCTCAGGAGGAGATCGATGGTTGAAAAATTGACGGAGGCAATGGACAGTGGGCCAGGGATGTGATGGGCTTGGATTAAATCTCATGTAGCTTCGGAGCGCGATGATCGTCGGATGAAGGCTCCCAGATCGGATGGTTGTGATGAATATCGCTGAGCGTCTTTGTTCGAACAATAATGTGCGATGGAGAGCGGTTTCGGGGCCGTATGCGGAGACAAGCAATGGGGAATGAGTGGAATCACTCCGTTTTGAAGAATATTGCCTGCCGCTGAGAAGTGGTGCGATATAAACCACCGGTTTCAGAAGGTGCTGTTGGGCGCGGGGTCCACCAAGGCGGATGGGCAGCGAACCGTAGATTTTATGATTTGATCGAATGGTGAATAGGTAGGCTATGGGCACGACAGAGATGAGCAAACGTCATTCGATCTGCACAGATCGACGACTCAGGATGAGCCCGATATGTATTGGATAAGCGTCCGTCGGACTAGCGCCTGGTCTAGCTTCCAGGTTACATGGGGAAAAAGAACAGAGGGGCTAGGGCCGAAGGAGCTATGCCTCGAATATTTTCAAATATGAATCTCCAGCCTTTTATAATGTGTTTTGGAGGTGGGAAATGGTAACGATGGGTGTGAGAATGATTTTCCAAGGCTGAAAGGTGGAATCTGAAAGCTCTGAGCTAGATTGCCTGTGAAATTTTATAGGAAATGAATTATGATCAACATCGCCTCCACCTGGGGACGGCACGTTCATCCCTGGACGTGTCGAGAACTCACAGACCCTCTGATCATCCTGTACACAAACTCTGCTCTCCATCACCTCCATTTTTTACTTTATAATTCATAATGACACCCACATTATTCAAACGAAAACAAATAAGAAACTATCATACAATATAATAGATCGGGCTGTCTTTTCCTGAATCAGCACTGAAAGTAGGGTTTAAGGAATTGACCGTTTACAGGGGCGTCCAGCAAGTCACCCTATAAATTCTCCAACCTGAAAGTATTATTGCCCCCCTGTTTCATAATTTTGAATGGACCAAACCAGAGGGGGTCGAATTTACCATGTTTTCCCTTCTCAGCTCTTCGGATATCCCATCTGAGCACCAAATCACCAATCTGCAGCTTCCTGTATTTTGTGTGCTGATCAAAAATGTGTTTCATTTTCTCTTGATGTTTCGTTAACCTCTGATTCACCTGGCCCCATGTTTCTTCTAATCCCACCAATTGATTGATTCTCCTGATCATATCATCGGGTTCCTCCTAGATTTCTTGCATGAAGTGGGCCACTAGTAAAGCCAACTGTATAGGAAAAACTGCTGCTCTTCCATATACCAATTCATAGGGATATTTTCCAGTTGCTCTCTTGCTGGTGATTCTATTAGCCCATAGAGAAAATTTCAATTGGGAATCCCAATTCTTCTGATTTTCATTGATAGTCTTCTTCAAGGCCCTCACCAGAATTTTATTTGAAGACTCTGCCAAGCCATTCCCTTGCGGATAGTAAGTTGTAGAGTGACTCAGTATGATATTGTATTGCTGGAAGAAATTCATAAATTTTGTAGACTTGAAGGCCTGTGCATTATCAGTCACTATCCTAGCAGGACAGCGAAACCTGGATATGATGTTTTCTTCCATGAACTTTATGATCACAATATCTGTAGCATTCCTTGCAGGTATGGCTTCCACCCATTTGGTGAAATAATCTGTGGTTGTTAATATCCATTTATGTTTTCCACTTGATGGGGGATGTATCTCACCTATAAAATCAATACCCCATTGTCTGAATGGTTCATCCACATGCACTGGAATCAGGGGAAAAGGTGTTGATTTCTGTCTTTCAGCAAATTTCTCACATTTATCACATGCTCTTATTCTAGCAAAAACATCTCCAAAAAGCTTTGGCCAATAGAAGCCAACTTTCAGAATTTTATGAGTTGTGGCCCTCCAGCTGTAATGGCCTCCACAGATCCCTTCATGGAATTCTGCTATAATACTCTCGACTTCATTCTCTGTGAGACACAGGAGTAAGATGCCTGAGGGATCTCGCCAGTATAGCCAGCCATTGGCGACTATATACTTCTGTGATTTCAATCTCAGCCCTCTGTATTTAGTTTTTCCACAACTTGGAGGGCAGCTGAGTGTAAGGAGATATTCTACTATCTCTTTGTACCATGGACTAGTGAGGTACTTTAGATGTCTTTCTGGGGTAGCTACTCAAATTCCATGTCGTTCTTCTTTCTCCTCAGATTCCTCACCTGCTATAATGGACAAATTTATGCCCAGGGCTTGATAGTTTGATTCTGATAACATTTTGGCGAGCCCCTGTCCTTTAATTAGCTTAGTAGGGCAGATGTCCAGGTCATATTCCTATATTTTAGCAATCCACTTGCCCCTTTTTCCTTCACTATCCCCCTGAATAAGGATATCTTTTACAGCAGCTGCAGGCACAAATGCAGTGATCTGGGACCATAAGATATATACACGGAAATATTTAAGGGATTTCACTAGGGCGTATGCTTGCTTTTCCAATATGTTGTATTTTAATTCTGCATCACGGAGCACCTGACTGAAAAAGGCAATAGGCTCCTCATACCCCTCCTCACTTTTCTGCAGTAAAACTCCTGCTATTGTATGAGGTGATGCAAAAGAAAAAATCATGAAAGGTTTATCATAATCTGGTCCAGCCAGCACAGGGGCTTCTGCAAAAGAATTCTTTATCCTGGTAAATACCTCCCGTGATTATTGTGACCACTTTACCTCCTTATCCTTCTTTATCATATCTGTTATATGCCTAACTATCTCAGCATAGTTAGGGATAAACCTTCTCAAGAAATTAATGTGCCCTATAAATACTTGCACCTCTTTCTTATTTCTGGGAAAAGCAATACTGTTTATAACCTCTACCCTCTTAGGATCTATCTTCACCCCATCTTTAGTCACAATATGGCCCAAAATATTTCCCTCTTCTAATGCAAATAAAGACTTTTGAGGATTCAGAGAGAGACCATACCTTCTGCATTTCTCAAAATTTCTCCGCAGATGTTCAATGTGCTCAACATCGTTTTTTGAAAATATCGTGATATCATCAAGGTAGACCACCAGGAATTTATCCTACTCCCCAACAAAAGCAATATCCATTGCCCTCTGAAAAGTGGCCACTGCATTAATCAGCCCAAAAGGGATCCTGGCATATATAAATGTACCCCATGGTGTGGTGAAAGCAGTCTTCTTTTGATCCTCTAGAAGTACAGCCACCTGGTTATAACCAGAGAATCCATCCATCATTGACATCCTAGAAGATCCAACCACTTTCTGCAAGATGTAATCCATTTTGGGAAGTGGATAATTATCCTTTAAGGATGCTCTGTTTAAATTTTTGAAATCCACACACAGCCTTATTTCTCCATTCTTCTTGCGTACAGGGACAAGGTTTGCCACCCATTCAGAGTACCTCAATGGCACAATTATTTTGGCCTTCAGCAGCTTTTTAATTTCTTTCTCAATAGCAGGCAGCAGCAGGAGGTTTATTTTTCTGAGCTTCTTCTTATGAGGCTTTGCATATGTTTTCAGTGGAATTTTGTGCTTCATAACATTGATATAAAAAGTCTTCAAGTCCTGATAGGACCATGCAAACACATCTCTGTAAGACTGGAATAATTTCTGATATAGCTTTCTATATTCTCCAGGGATCTTCTTAGACAGTTTTACAATTTTGGGATCAGCCTCAATACCCAAATTCAGGTCTTCTACCTGATTTTCCTCCACCACTTTTCCTGGCTGCAATGGGACATCATTCTTGTCAAATAATCTTTCTAAAGGCAGCAGTCCTCTAGGTATTATGTTTCCCTTTAACTGCAACACTTTGTTACCTGCCACTTTTTCCTCCCAATTTCTTTTTGAAATATCTTCAGATTCTACCTCTTCTTCATCATCAATCTCCATATTGGAGAATTCTCCCACTGTTTCCAGGAATCTCTTCATCTATTCTTCATCTTCAAATACCTACTAGTGCTTGATGTTATCTGGGATTGAAGGCCGATAACGCACCTCTACTTCATATCTTAAAAGAGGGTTCTGAGGTGGTCGAAATGTGCTAGCAGCCACAGCAAGGGAATCAGCCATCCTATTCTGTTCTCGAGGCATGAACTGGATATTGAATTCCAAGAAGAAATTCTCTACCATATCCCAAACTTCATTCCTATAATCCCTCAACAAAGGATGTTTGGTTTGACACTGATTTCTGACTTGTCTAACCACCAACTCAGAATCTCCCAGTACTTTTAAACTTTGTATACCCATGCTCTTGGCTGTTTGTAATCCTAACAGGAGTGCCTCATATTCAACCACATTATTGGTAGCTTCATATTCTAGTTTGAAAGACAGTGGGATCTATTTACCTGTACGAGAAATCAATAGAACTCCAGCTCCATTACCTTCTCTTGAATTCGCTCCATCAAAATGAAGTGTCCAGATTCCTGCTTCATGGTTTTCTAAGGATTGCTCAATCTTGATCTAGCAGAGGGATGGTTCATGAGCATAACCTTCATCTTCTTCCAGCATCAGGCATGAGAAATCTCCTTCTTTACTGTAGATTGGTGAATTAACAGATTTATCATCCTTAGTAACCATCTTGACAAATCTAGTTTCTCTGTATAACCTCCTCTCCTAGCCACCAAAAACCAGGATAGTGGCATATGTTAAGTCTAATTTGAGTGACCCACCAAATTTTTTTCCCCAGGACCTTGATAGCAGCATGCCAAAGCGAGCTGGGATGTCAGCTACCACAATGTCAATCACCACACTTTTTCCTGGAATTTGGGCCAAATTGACCACCAAATCCTTGATCATCCCTAGACATTTAAATCTTTTGGAATCAAAAGAATAGAGGTATTTATAAGGACGTGTGATTTGTAAACCTAGTTGTTCCATGACTGACAGAGGCATAAGATTGTGGGAAGCTCCAGAATCTAACATACAATTGTGTAATAGTAGGTCATGAATCACCAGAGACACATAGAAGGGAGGAGTAGAGGGATCTATCTCCTCGACATGTGGGCCAAATATGACCATGGGTCTTTCTTCTTGAAGGTTGAGACTATCTGGGATGATTGGTGCTTCTGGAGAGAGCATGAAAGAGGTGACTTGACATTGATATGTTGGCTGTTTCAACAGTTCAGTCAAGGGGACTGGGATTTTGACCTTTTCAAGTTCTTTTTGCAGACTAAAATCTGGAGGGAATTTTTCTACCACAACCTCTTTGGGCTTTTTATTTTTGACTAGGGGCTTGACTACTTTTGACACTGGTTTGTCATTAGGGGGAGTAACCACTTTTGAAGAAGAAGGAATTTGATCATTAGACTGCAAAGGTTTGTTTAGAGGTTGCTTACCTTTGTCTGTAGCTTTCTGCATTGTTGATTCCTCCTGAGCAAGAGCTTCCTTCTGGGGCAGCTCTTCTTCTTGCTCTTGGGTATGAGTCCTCTTCCTAGAAGATCTGAGATCATATCTTCTATTGAAATGTGCTTGCATGAAATCATCAAATTGTCTACAATAATGATCAAATTCTGCTTCTTCAGCATCTCTGATCTTTTCTTCTTTTTGCAATGAACACCCAACTTCGTTATTCCCTTGCAAGGGGCATTCCTCTCCATCACTATTTGAGAAGGCAAGATTTGCATCCTCCAGTCCATAGGCAGCATCTTCATTGGAGTCATCTACTGGACCTTCCAGGTACAATGGGTGTGGTACTTGATCTTGTTGCTCCTTTGCTTCCCTTGGCAATATTTGCAAGGGTGGTTTCCTATACTGAGGATTATAACCTCTGTTTGGAGCATTCTGGAAATTCCTGAAAGCTGAATTCTTGGCTTCCAATTCAAGCTTGACCATTTTCTTAACTAATTTTCTCATTTCTTCCATTTTTTCTGAGTCTCTGTCTTGACTAGAAGTAGACACCTCTTCTTTTCCCCTTCTTCTAGAATCTTGTTCAGATTTTCCTTTTAATTTACCAATGGAGGCAAAGTTTGCTTCCAACTCTAGTGCATCTGCCTGAGCATCATCCAGAGTAGCAGGATTTCTTTCTCTGAGAGAGAAACCAAACTCTGAATCAAAGGCTGCTACAAAAACAACCTTAGCAGCAGTCTGATGGGGTTTCATATCAGCAGCGAGACCTAGATACAATTTATTGAATCTCTTGATAAATTTTGACACTCCTTCATTGTGTCTTTTATTTAGTGTATTGAACTCGATGAGACAATCTCCATGATCTTTCTTTTCTCCCCATTTCCTGAGAAAAGTGTCTTCCATGTTATCCCAAGTAGAAATAGAACGGCCAGCTAATGTCTTAAACCATTTTTGAGCTTCACCATCTAGAGATTGCACAAACAGTCTTAGGACTACATCTAAATGTTCAACATTAAAGTTCTCTGCAAAGGATCAGAAAGTCTCAAGGTGTTTTTGGGCATCAATCTCATTTTCCCCATTGAATCTGGGCAAGATCTTCAGATAATCTTGGGGCATATCATTCAACACTTGGGGTAATGCCAGGGGAGCATATTTATTCATCAAGAAGGCTGGAACATTAGCCATTGGAGGAGGTGGAGGTAGTGCAATAGTTTGATGAGTAAGATGAGGAAGAGGAGGAGGAAGTGGAGTATGAATAATAATAGGAATATATTCAACTTCAGCTTGAGGGGTTGAGGGGAACAAAGGTCTGTTAACTGCAGATACTTCGGTTACTTCCTTGACCTCTTCAACCTCAGGAGTAGGATGAAGACTGTTTTTATTTCTGATACCCTCTCGGGGTGGACTATCTGAATAATAATAATCAGTATCTCCCACAGTGGAGTCGGGATTTGGCACTTGAGTTTCTTGAGAAGAATAGGATGGAAAGTCTTCTGTAGACACTTCAGGAATTTGGGAACGGGCTGATTTCCTCTCCCTCCAATTTCTTCTATGTATAATCTGGTCAGGGTCAGACACTGAAGGTGTCTTTGTCTTAGACGTATCTGACCTCAGGTGTGGCTTACAAGGAGCCAGGACTGCAAATGGATATATCAAATATCAAATGTGGAGTCGCCAAGGTGATGGATCTACAACTCTCAACTCTCCGTGCTCACCTACTTGAAGAGTGAATAAATTTTTTTCGAGGCCCGGGGATTCTTATTTTCTTAAATTCGTCCCCGGCAACGACGCCAGAAAGATGTTGTCGCTCCTAGAGACAGTCTAGAGTTGTGATATACTAGTGCCTAGGACATCTTAGCATAGCAAGGAGCATATAATATAATGTAGGAAATTGTCAGCTTCAGCTCACATGCTATCTCCTATAAACAGGGAAAGGAAATAGAATGGGACCAAACTCTCAGAAACGGACACAGGAAAAGAGATACTGCAGAGGCAAGATGCAGAACTCTAATACAAAAGCAACAGACAATTCAGAGACAGTTTACTACAAAGCGGGCCGATTCAGAAATACTTCACAGACATAAATTATCAGAAGGTGTATGTAGTGAAAGAAGTATTAAGAAGATACTAGTTAACATTGAGCTGATACCCATATATACAATACCACCATGCATGGGCTTACCAATCTAAGAATCCATACATTATAATAGCTTTTTAAAAGCACCCTCCCAAAGCAACTAATATAGCAGAAGTATGGTTTAGATGAGTAATGGAACAGAATATCATGCATGAGCCATATTTAAAGCGCTTGACTAATCCAAGCATGGGCATCAACTAGGATGAATCCATACCAGAAATCAGTGAGCCACTCGCATTCCAAAACATGATACAAGAAAGATGGATGAAATGAAATGTTCTATTAATATGACACAATAAAGAGAGTTACAGACTGTGAAATACCAAAGACCAGAATCCTCTTTGACATATAGAACTCCTCCTCACTGAGACCCTATGGGCTCTGAGCCTTCATACAAGAATTTTACAAAATGTATGCAAAAAGCCTTTCACTGCATAATTTTCTGATAAAAATCTGGAACCCTTACAATGCGTTTCTTCATGGTTTTTATAGGAGAAACCAAAACACAGTGAGAGAGGTAGGTGATGAACATTTAATTTGCATAATTAAAACAAAATGGCGGAAACATTTGCGCCCATACTGCTGAATGACTATGCTGTGCTGTTTGTACTCTGTGGCCTACTAACTGAAATAAATGTTCTGGGTGAAAATCTCTTCAGGAACACGGTATAGGGATGACCATATCAACATTCTGTCCTTTTCTGAAGGTAAATCCTGCTGAAATAAAACCTGGAGGGTATTGTCTTTTGTGCATCGTACCTTCTGCCTTCCCAACCCTGAATTAAGCTTTAAATTCTTCAACGCGGAACGCTGAATTCCTCAATCCTACACTGATCTTCCCCTGCTGCTCCATTAATGTTCTCATCTATGTAATCGATGCCTTGAATGTCCCTACAGGATTTGACAAATTTGAACCCTGCCTCTTAAATTGGAGTCTTGTCGATTTGGCTTCCGAGGACTTTCTTCATAATTCTGCTCTGAAAAATGGTCTTTTGACGTGTGTTCGGCTCTTGTAATGGATGATGCAAATTATGATAATTCTCTGTCGTTGTAAACCTGCAAAACATACAAAGTTGTGAAGAAAACAAATGCATGGGAGACAGTAATGCGATGGAAGCGACTGTGTAACAAAGCGACGTGATGGAGCGGTGGAAACATGCAGGGTGATGATGAAGAAAATGCAGCAGAATAATAGCGGAAGGTCTGGTCGGAGTTTATAATGCGGAACATTGAAATATAAGGTATGAATGTAATATATAAATGGTGGAGGAAGACATGCGGCAAACACATGGGATGATGACGTGGAAGAAGACCGGGTCAACAGCGGGGGTGACGAAATATCAGCCGTCCAATCTCAGGAGGAGATCGACGGTTGAAAAAGTGACGGAGGCAATGGACAGTGGGCCAGGGATGCGATGGGCTTGGATTAAATCTCGTGCAACTTCAGAGCGCGATGATCGTCGGATGAAGGCTCCCAGATCAAACGGTTGTGATGAATATCGCTGCGCGTCTTTTTCCGAACAATAACGCGCGATGGAGAGCAGTTTCGGGGCCGTACGCGGATACACGTGGCAGGGAATGAGTGGAATCGCTCCGTTTTGAAGAATACCGCCTGCCGTTGAGAAGCGGTACGATATAAACCACAGGTTTCAGAAGGTGCTGTTGGGCACGGGGTCCACCAAGGCGGATGGGAAGCGAACCGTAGATTTTATGATTTGATCGGATGGTGAATAGGTAGGCTACGGGCGCGTCAGAGATGAGAAAACACTGTTCGATTTGCACAGATCGACGGCTCAGGATGAGCCCGATATGTATTGGATAAGCATCCGTCGGACTAGCGCCTGGTCTAGTGTCCAGGTTACTGGGGGAAAAGAACAGAGGGGCTAGGGCCGAAGGAGCTATGCCTCGAATATTTTCAACTATGAATTTCCAGCCTTTGATAATGTGTTTTGGAGGTGGGAAATGGTAACGATGGGCGTGAGAATGATGTTCCCAGGCTGAAAGGGGGAATCTGAGAGCTCTAAGCCAGATTGCCTGTGAAATTTTATAGGAAACGAATTATGATCAA